>JARQOC010000005.1:380431382-380543098 GCA_033576535.1 Allobates femoralis | reverse complement strand
GTGGCCAAGGTGTTCTTTTTTGTGCCTGGTTGGGCGTGAAATGTCGGACCAAATTGTGTGTCACCCTGGCCATACTGTGTTACATTCACATCCTTTGAATGTTGTATGTGTGGACATGTGTGTCATGTATGATGTTGTTGTGTGGAATACATGTTGACACATGTTCCTGTCACATCTGAGCCACATGTGTTGGTTAGCAAATTACTCACTGCAACTTTACTGTTTGTCATGCACATAATTAGTACTAAACCCTGATACTGAGAGTAGAAAAGTAGGGAAGATCCCCTGTGTTACATCTCCAAATGGTAATGTTGTACACTCATAGTTACAATAAAATTGCAGTACAAAGAGGGAAATAAAGTGCATATATAACCAGTGCAGGTAACGCTATTAGCTATATTTTCCACAGTCTATGATCACTATGCCCACACAAGTAATATCAGAGGCAAATGGGGGATTACCTATATATGATAATATCTCACCCAGATCCCCTTATGGGCATAATTCACAATTCATGTCCAGCATAGTTTACCGAAACATCCAAACATCAGGTTATATTCCCCACATATAAATAGAGACACACAACATTACACAATAGGGTGCAAAGCACCTACAGAGAAAATTCCCTGAGGGAAATTTTGGAACCTTACCTTACATGTTATCCCTACCCCAACACGTGTTTCGCACGCTGCTTTATCGGGGGTTGCAGGTAGAGTAATGTGTAGGGAGGCAGGTCGCAGTGTTGCCACTTCAATCGCAGCCATTTATACCCAGTAACAGTGGTGACCGCCGCCCGCATTTCCGTGTTGCTGACGTCACACTAATCCGCCAACCAATCGGATTGCGGCATTACTGCACATGCTCCCGGTCCGGGACGCGTCACCTAGACGACCGGGTATGCGCAGTAGCGCGAAACGCTGGTACAATGAGAGAGGCTGACCTGGGCGCGCAGTTTGTTAGACCTCCATGACAGGGAGATAAAATTAACCCTTATTAGTCCTGCACCTAAGCCTAGGAGTTACAACAAATAGTCCATGAGCTGAAAGTGTCAATCCAGATCGTAAGTCTTATTTAGATGCAGCAGGTCAAATTGTAAAGGTGCACTCCAATTGTCCAGGGGTCCACAGGTCTCTTAGCGACATGGCACGATCAGGTGGGTGGATACAAAGCGAGTTGCCACAAATTCCAGGATCCTACGCAAGGTTGTAAGTGCCCAAAGAAAACAGTCATAAAGAAAAAAAGAGATAAAAAGAAAAAAATAATTAAAAGCTATGTGGGGACAGATGGAACACAAATCACTTACAGAAAGGGTGCAAACGAAAACCCCTCATTCAGACCATGTGGAGCGAGTGCATCCAAGACTACAATCCACTTGGTCTCCTTTTGGGCAAGGATTTTTTTTTGAGGTCCCCTCCCCGTTAACCACCACGTACCACATCAATCCCGCTAACCTTCAGTGATGCCGGGTTGCACCCATGATGTTTTTTAAAATGTTTTGATATAGTTTTTAGTTCCTTATTGTCATCAATTTCCTCCGCAGCCACGATGTCACGGACGTGTTCCCTCACTCTCACCCTCAGTTCCCGTGACGTGAGGCCAACATAAATCTTGAGACAGGCACAGAGCGCAAAGTAAACTACATGGGTGGTCCCACATGTGATTCTGTGCCTGATCTCAAAACTACGGGCCCCGTCCGAGGAACGAAAGTGGGAAGCCCGCTCAACGTTTTTGCAGGAAAGACAATGACCACATGGGAAACAACCCGGCCTTGGTCCACTGGAGCTAAATGGGGACACGATATGTGGCACGTAGTGACTGTCCACCAGGATGTCCCTCAAATTCCTTGCCCTCTTTGGTGTCATCATGGGCCTGTCTGGAATGCACCCAAATAACACAGGGTCTGTCTGAAGTACGGACTAGTGCTTCTGAAAAATGGAGCGCATAGTGCCCCATTCATGATTATACGTGCCCACAAATCTAGTCACGGGGTGAAGCTCCGTTTTTTTCGGAGCCAACCCCAGGAGATAATTCCTCGGTTACCCGTGCCCTCCGGTATCCTCGCTTAATCACTCTGTTTGAATAACCTCTTTCCCGAAATCGCTGCTGTAGGTCCACCTCCTGACACTAGAACCACTCATCCATGGAGCAGATTCTCCTCATTCTTAAAAATTGGCCTGTAGGGATAGCACGGATAAGCGGCCGTCACACGCCACGATATCGTGAAAGATATCGCTTGAACGCGCCAGATTAAACATCGCTTGAACGATGTCTGTGCGTGTGACGGCAAGATACGACGAACGATACATGATCAAATCGCAAGATCGAGATCTGAGCTCCGGACCTCACATCTGACGATGTCGACTCATTAGATAAACAGAATCGACGTGTCTAAACAACCGATATCGTATACACGTTTAGGAACTGCGCGATGGCTAAATCTAGCACGTAGGCGTGCCAGGAATTTCTCATTGTGTCGCCTCCTCAGTTGTGATTCGTTAACCTTAATGGTTACGGATTGGCTGCTTCGACACTAGCTCGCATTGGTGGAAGATGATGCGTTCCCATTGGCTGTCTTCACAGGGCGCCATATTTGAAGAGCTGTCTTCAGCACCACACATAGGCGTCGGCTGCACTATCACGCATTTGTCATGTAGAACTTATTTTAATGTGCATCCACAAGTGCGTGAACCTGATAATAGAACCTGCGTGGTCCATGAGCTTGCTATAGTGTCCACCTTGTCATACACCCAAACAATATTGCCGGACACGACACACACAACGCGGCGCTACGTCACGCCCATGGGATATTGTCCCGTAGGTGACACAGAAGTGGTTATTGCCGTGTTACGCCGCGTAGGTGGCCTTTAAGTTTTGTTATGTCACGCAAGGGGTGGTCCTGACGGAATGAAGTTGGTTTCAGTTTCATTCCGCCTGCAAGGTGCTAGCTCCTCCCATGCCCATTGCAGCTCAGTCATGGCCGCAACACGCCGCTGCCACGTGGGGGATGGCATAGCTCATGATCATTGCGATCGATTAGATTATTGGGGCCACCACCCCCACCGGCATCCGAGGCTGCGCAACCGCAGCACTGTGCTGAAGATTCAGCGGGCCCTGCGCCGCCAGCTGTGTGTGGAGAGGGATGTGAAGGCCATCCAGCACAAGATTGCGGACCTAAAATATAAGTGTCCGGGGCGCATTGTAGACATCCGTGCCCGGATTGCCAGGCTGCGTGGTGAGTAAATGTTGTGCCCAAACACACACCTGCACATGTACATGTATCAAAATACACAGAAATGTCTCACAACAGATTCAAAGGATAGTGTGGTCCCCGGCCTGTCCCCACCAATGTTTTAGCATATATTCTGCCTAATTTGGATGCAGGGCCAACACTCCGGCCTGGTTGTCCAACCTAATAAAAGCTGTCCATCTAAATGTAACTCATTACCTCAAATTAGTGACAAGCTTCAGTGTGCAGTTATAAAGAAATTCAATGCAGGTCACAGGCAGCATGACAAGGGGATGGACTGGGGAGTACAGGTGACATATAGTCCAGGGGACTGTACACTCCCTCCCCTTGCCATGCTGCCTAAAACCTGGCAGTGTAAGAAATTGTTGGCCACACTGGGAATTCACATACATTTGTCCAAGGACCAATACCTAAAGAATGCTCATCAAACAACATTTGTAAACTGTGTTTGGACCCACCATGTGGATGTGAGAACAATGTGTCACCTGGTGGTTTACACACTAACATGAATAGTGCAAACTCCTGGCCAGCACAAATTGGGACGCAGGACTCAGGCGTAACCTCACTATATTATTGGATAAGGCTACTTTCACACTTCAATATCGAAACCAATGAGGCTGACCAATATAAATCAGCCTGCATTGGATCGAACTGATCCCTGCAGTTGGATCCAAATCACCCATCACATCCGACATTCCCCTGGATCAGTTGATGTGACTGTCGCAGCTGTTCGCCCCTGGTGCACCCCCTCAACACCCCTGTGTTGCCCCCTCCTCACACCTCTTGGCCACCCATGTTCACCCCTGTGTGTGATACCCTCAAGTCCCCTGTGTTCACCCCTCTTCTTCCGTGTGTGGGCACCTCATGTCCCCCATTACTTGTCCTCCTTTTCCCTGTTGTCCTGCTTTCCTAACTAAAATATGTGGGTTCTCAGGTGTTCACGAAACCCCTTCCGGTTGCTGGGGCATCATGTTTTTGCCAGAGGTGTTGTTCATGTGGACAGGACCTGCGTTGATGTCACAGTCACATATCCGCAGGTGAAACGATGGTAAACTGGGGTCACGTGACTGTGACTGCACCACAGGTGCTGTACTGCAGTGGCACACCTCTTCACAAACCGTGAGGCCCTGGGAAATGGCGGGGGCTCGGTCACAGTTCTGCCAACATTTGGCTAATTTGAAAAACACTGACATTCCAGTTTGGACACGTTTTACCGTACTGACCAGGGTCTGTTCCCTCAAATCGGGGACAAGGACACAGCCAATGTCTTCTCTTGATGTTTCAGGGCAAAATTGGCTTATGCAACATCCTTGTGTGAAATTTGAAAACACAACCCTACATATTACCTAACATCATACACTAAATAGGTACCATCTAAAGGCCACACATGCGACAATGGCCCACAGATGTTGCACCCTACTGAGGGGAGAATTAAGACCCAGCCTGAGGTTGCACCCCTAACTACAATATTACTTCAAATTTAGGTCAATGCAGCCATGGAGCAACCCACATTGGCTAATGTGTCAACCCAAAATACCAAACACATACACTGAGCATGTGTTGGTTTGTTTTTAAACAAGCCCACATATCTTGCCAGTGTAGTGTCCCTCGTGTAAAGAATAATTTTGTGTCCCACCAACATTACATGCATACAACATTAGTCTATGCATCCAACCTGACGTTGTTGCATTTTTTAAAATGGGCTAAAGACTATAGGCACACAATGAAAATTTGCCACCACAATGTGGAAAACCTTTCTGTTACAAACTTTGACCTTGTGCTTTCAAACCCAGATGCCGAGGAATCTTCTTCCGAGGATGATCCACACCCTGGCCCACCTGTAGTTGGCCCCCAGAACCCACCCCTACAGCAGCCAGCAGGGACACCCTCGGGCACCAGCAATGAGGAGGAGGAGGTGGCTGATGCAGCATCATGCGAGGACTGGCTGCACTCAGATAGCAACCTGCCATCACCACTCTCGACACAGGAGGCTTCAGAGGAAGAGGAATTGGCTTGGAGGGATGATGGGCCACCGTCCAGCCCGGGCCCTCTTTTGCCAACAGGCCACATTATCTGGCCACAGAGCCCCAGCCTGCCCGTTACACCACCTCCAAGCATTTCGAGCTCTGTGCCCAGCCCAGGGGTGGCCATGTCCCCAGAGCCAGCAGAGGATGCTGTGCGGGCCCCAACAGGCCCTGTGGAGGAGGCAAGGGCTGAGGAGGATAGGGCCCCAGACTTCACAGACTATGGTGGCAAGTGTGTATTGATGGGGTATACACCCTGCATACTGGAGTTATTATTGTGTTAATCGACAGAGCTTTTTTTGGAAGGGTCTAACTAATATGTTTTCATAAATGTTTGTGCAGATGGTGAACGTGCAGGATCAGCTGGGTGGAGTCTGAGTGCATCCCCATCCACCCCTGATAGTGGTGAGGATGTGGAGCAAAAGCGTAAGTAGCATATTTTGATTATTACTTTGAAAATAAAACCATGTATGTTCCCATTGTAAAAGTGTTCTTCATCAACATACAGGTGTCCCTACTGTTGTGGAAGATTTGGAGGCACAGTTCCACTTCCTACGACAGCTGCAGTCGG
This sequence comes from Allobates femoralis, assembly GCA_033576535.1. Taxonomy (NCBI): domain Eukaryota; kingdom Metazoa; phylum Chordata; class Amphibia; order Anura; family Aromobatidae; genus Allobates; species Allobates femoralis. The sequence continues at coordinate 380,537,256 of JARQOC010000005.1, read as the reverse complement.
CCATTGAGCAACATCTTCAAGAGCTGGGCCGCCTACTTGACATGCTGGCTGGGCGCCAGCAACAAGATGGTGGGCTCCCATAAGGGTGAAGGAATAGAACCCTCTAACGCTCCATGCGGACATGAAGGAGTGTTGTCCATGTTGGACACGAAAAATGTTTTTTCTGCCATGTTGGCATTCTTTGTTTGTTTTTGCCCCTGTTGTGCTCTTTTCTTATAGTGTCCAACATTTGGACCATAGGGATTGTGTTGTGGCTACCATGTTGGGCTCTTTTATTATAGTGTCCAACATTTGGACCATAGGGATTGTGTTGTGGCTACCATGTTGGGCTCTTTTCTTATAGTGTCCAACATTTGGACCATAGGGATTGTGTTGTGGCTACCATGTTGGGCTCTTTTCTTATAGTGTCAAACATTTGGAGACTCACAAGCGAGTTGTGGTCCTTCCTACACTGAAACACAAATGCGTACTTGTTGTGCACGGTATTGCCCCTTTTAAATAACCAATTAAATGTCTAACCAAATCTGTAAGTCAGTGCCTTTATGTACGGACACAATTATTTCAATATTATGGGAGGTTTATGCTGGTCTTTAAGGGCATCATGGCCAACTCATTGGCTCAACCGGTTGAGGCAGAGGAAGGGGTCCACAACACATGTTGTAACACAAGGTGCACATTGTGAGCATGCCATCTGTCGACCAAGCAACCACCCATCCTTTATTGGGAAAGTGATAATAGTATTTTGGAAATGCTGTTACACCATCAACCATAAATGTTGATTTAGCCTTTGAGATCTGCCAGCTGTTTACTCCTGGCACAATTAATATTGGCCCATGTTTGCACAACATACAATGATGGTAAGGACACCTCCGCGCCCTTGTGGGTACACCAATAAGTAGTGAAGGCTACTGCTGCATAAAAAAGGTTTAAGTAGAATTGCCCTCTACATATGTACGTGGTGCTAGATACAGCATGTGGCCTACTATAGATGGTCAGCGTCAAACATTCTTTTGTCAACTTGCAACCACAATGGCAAAATCATGGACAACATATTTAAGGTGTCTGAACATAAAGTATATTTAAATTCAAAGAAATGTCGGAATCTCCGTTACAACAATGTGCAAAATTAAATGGGACAGTATGACTATTTCGTTACCATAAAGAAAAATTCCAGTGTTGCACAAAGGTACAAATAAACAAACTTGGGCGGTGGATAATGGGAAATTAACATCAACATAAAACATCCACAAAACCGGGAACCTAGACACCAAAAAATCAAACTATAAATCCTCATAATGGGGCTGGAAAAAAAATCCCCTTCCTGGTTGAAGCGGTTGTCGGGCCGCTGAGGTGGGTACCAAGCCCCTCGCCGAGCCATGTGCTGGCCTTGGCCAGATGTTGGTGGTTGGTTAACATTTGGAGGGCCCATGTACTGCCAGGCGGGTGGGTTGGCTGGTGGCTGGGGAACGGGAGCAGGGAAGGTCGATTCGGCCGTGAGATTCCCCAAACGGGCCAGCTTCATCACCAGCAGGATCACTCTCTCGGCATGCTCCCTTTGCTCGGTGGAAAAAGTGGGTAGGCGCTGATTCACCACCGCAGCAAAGGGGCATTGGAGCTAACGGACCTGCTGGGTCAACACCTGCTCTGCCAGGGACACAAGGTCACTTCCTGAGGCCGGTGGTGGATTGCGTGGGCGGCCCCGGGGCCGTGAAACGGACATAGGGGGACGGCTGGCCGCTGAAGCACCCTCTTCATTGGGCAGAGATGGTGGCTGCTCAGGTGACTCCAAGACCGACCCTGAAGATGGACCTTCAAGCGAATCCTACATGTTGAAAGGAAGAACACATGAGCAAACATGCCATTACACTTTTGATGACAATTTAGACATTAAGGATCAAGTTACATGTATGTCACTAACCCACATTGTGCCTGATGTCCTGCAAAATTTACTGACAGGGCCTTACAGCTTGTGACAATAACACAACACTCACTATTTGTGTGCAAATGGCGTGATTGCTACAATTGTAGGTGGTTGGAAAAGCCTAAAGCAAGATGGGAGGCCAATCGGGTCTATTGTTGCCTTCTCTACCTTTGAAACATGGATATGATTGTTGGCAATAATGTGTATGCTGTGCAAATTTTGTTAGGATTGGGCTAGGTGACCGACTTACATTTTCGCCCTCCACGGCATCCACAACTTTGGCCTGTTGTGGCTGGGCAAAGTCATCGCTGTCCATTGCTGGCCGTGGCTCCTGCTGCTCCAAGGTGAATAGGAGCAGGTCGTAATACCACAATGTGGGTGTATAGACCTCCTCCGCTGCCATGCCCGACCGCCGTGACTCCACCACCTTCTTGTGTTCTTTGCCGAACACGGTTTTTAAATATTGTATTTTCTTTTTGATGTAGTCCAGATCAAGTTGTTGCCCTGGCAGGAATTGGCGGGCGACCAGCAGGAGTCTCTCATAGGCCGCATTGCGGAGGGCCCTGTTGGTATAGCCCACACATCGCGATTTCCATAGGCATGGGTTCTCCCTGTAGGCCTGAATTAACGCAGTTATATAGTCCCTATTTGGCCGGGACATCTGCAAAACAAATAATAAATTCAATCACTACAAATCACAGTGGCACATGGTTAAAACCATGTGTAAACTAATATCCACAGGACGATAAGTCACCTGGCATGATCAATGTGAAAAGCCCCAGCTCAATAACACAACACCACACTTGCTTAGACCAACAATGTTGCTCAAGTCACTGGGATGTGTGCTGTTGTGACAGTGACAATCCAAAATGTGTGCCTGGAGTCCCATATAATAACCTGAAGTTTAGATGGGTCTGTCTCATCTAAAATAATGTGAACATACCTTGTCTTTATCAAACACAGTGTGTACACTGTAAAAATTTCTAAAGCCAAAAAGATGCTGGCTGCCTGGCTGCTCTCAATCACACTTGTGTCAAGGGACACACAAAAGAGCAGGTCCGACACACATGTTCACAATGCACTATTTATCCGAATTGATCCGACAGCTGTTGGACTATGACAGGTGCGATGTGCATATGAATCGCAATTGCCACGCCTGGTCTAGGACGTAACGTCTGCGCTGGGTGTGGTCCTGCGTTTTCAGCCACGCCTGCCGTGGAACATAGCCTCGGCGTTGTGTGTGGCACAATGGTTCACCATGCCTGTTTGGAGGGCATAACATCGTGTTGGTGTGTGTGTTTCGCGTGGAGGAGACACGCCTGTTTGGGGGACGTCTCGCCTTGTCATTGGCTAGGGCTTGTATATGTAGAGTTTCCTGGAGAAACACAATGTCTTTGCTGCGGAGTTGCTGCCGGTATGTACTTGGAGATTCCGCATGTGAAACATTGCGAATGTGGGTCACCAGGGCCGGCGTTAGGGGCAGGCATCCTAGGCATTTGCCTAGGGCCCCCAAGCTTCAGAGGGCCCCCTGGCCCGGCCGGATGATAGCAACAGTGGGCCCTGGGGCCCTGTATACAGCAGCAGTGGGCCCTGGGGCCCTGTATACAGCAGCAGTGGGCCCTGGGGCCCTGTATACACCACCAGTGGGCCCTGGGGCCCTGTATACACCACCACTGGGCCCTGGGGCCCTGTATACACCACCACTGGGCCCTGTATACACCACCACTGACTGGGGCCCTGTATACACCATCACTGACTGGGGCCCTGTATACACTACCACTGGGGCCCCTGTATACACCACCACTGGGGCCCTGTATACACCACCACTGACTGGGGCCCTGTATACACCATCACTGACTGGGGCCCTGTATACACTACCACTGGGGCCCCTGTATACACCACCACTGAGGCCCCTGTATACACCACCACTGGGGCCCTGTATACACCACCACTGACTGGGGCCCTGTATAGACCATCACTGACTGGGGCCCTGTATACACTACCACTGGGGCCCCTGTATACACCACCACTGGGGCCCCTGTATACACCACCACTGGGGCCCTGTATACACCACCACTGACTGGGGCCCTGTATACACCATCACTGACTGGGGCCCTGTATATACTCCAACGGGGCCCCTGTATACACCACCACTGGGGCACTGTATACACCACCACTGACTGGGGCCCTGTATACACCACCACTGACTGGGGCTGCCTGTATACACCACCACTGACTGGGGCTGCCTGTATACACCACCACTGGGGCTACTGTATATACTGCTGGGGCCTGTATATACCACTGGGGAGGCTGCTGTATACCACTGGGGCTGCTGTATATACTGCTGGGGCCTGTATATACCACTGGGGAGGCTGCTGTAATACTGCTGGGGCCTGTATATACCACTGGGGAGGCTGCTGTATACCACTGGGGCTTGAGTATATTCTAGTGGGGCCTGTATATACAACTGGGGAGGCTTCTGTATACCACTGGGGCTGCAGTATATACTGCTGGGGCCTGTATATACAACTGGGGAGGCTGCTGTATACCACTGGGGCTGCTGTATATACTGCTGGGGCCTGTATATACCACTGGGGAGGCTGCTGTAATACTGCTGGGGCCTGTGTATACCACTGGTGAGGCTGCTGTAATACTGCTGGGGCCTGTGTATACCACTGGGGAGGCTGCTGTAATACTGCTGGGGCCTGTATATAGCACTGGGGAGGCTGCTGTATATACTGCTGGAGCCTGTATATAGCACTGGGGAGGCTGCTGTATATACTGCTGGGGACTGTATATACCACTGGGGAGGCTGCTGTAATACTGCTGGGGCCTGTGTATACCACTGGGGAGGCTGCTGTAATACTGCTGGGGCCTGTATATAGCACTGGGGAGGCTGCTGGATATCACTGGGGCTGCTGTATATACTACTGGGGCCTGTTATACCACTGGGGCTGCTGTATATACTGTATACAACTGTACGGGTACTATTTTTATTTCATAGTTTGGGGCCCCACTCTCAATCTCGCCTAGGGCCCCACTTGGTCTAAAACCGGCCCTGGGGGTCACTATAGTGTTGTCCAAAGAGATATGACGGGGTTTGTGTTCTTGACCCCCCTCTGCTGTTACGCTGATGGGTTTTTTTTGGGTTTTGTATTTAAATTTCGTTTCTATAGCAAAATACAAGGACTGAAGCATTACCTTGTTGCATTTAATTCATCTGGACCAAGTTCATCTTTTGGGTGCCTTGACATTGGAGTGACCCCCATCTCAGCAACCACTGCATGTGAGTTATTATTGTGTGTCTGTAGTGTTGCTTTTTCCATACATATGGTCCTCCATGTGTCTGATGTTTATGGTATTTGCATTGTTAATGCTGTAGAAAGTGTGATGTTGTTTGTGAGCTAAATGTCTGTGTAGGACTTGTTGTGGATTTTATTTTGGTGACCAAGGCATTTTGCCGTGTAAAAACATGTGGCCTTCCTCAACACCTTCATTGATAGTGTATGTGTTGTTGGGTTTTAGTCCATCATTTCCACATGTGTAGTGCACCTGAAGATCTTTCGCCAATGTCATGCTCCTTTGTGGTTCCTTTTGTAATGTTCACATTGTAGTCAAAGCACCTTTGTGCGTAGGCAGCATAGTAAACATAGTTTTGCCTCTAAACAGCATGAATCCTGATAAACGTGCCGTGGTGGGTGCTGCTTTACTGGTGCAGGCAGCACGTGTGGAAGAGAATAGGGTGGAGAGTCGCAGGAGGAGACCACGACGCATCTGGGCCAGAGAGTGGCTGCAGCAGCGCGATCAGCATTCACACATTCGCCTTCTGCACCAACTTCAGGACGACTTCCCACGTGACTTCCAAAAATTTCTCAGGATGACGGATGAGACCTTTCAAATCTTGTTGGCAGCAGTGTGCCCGCTGATCACACGGCAGGATACTATAATGCGTCCAGCAGTGCCTGCGGAGGAGAGGTTGGCCGCCACACTGCGCTTTCTCGCAACAGGTCGCACCATGCAGGACTTGGTATACTCGTCTGCTATCTCACGTCCCCTCCTTAGCCAACTCATCCCGGAGACATGTGAGGCTATACTGCGGGCTCTAGCTCCTACTTACATGCGGTTGCCCCAAAACCCTGAAGAATGACTGGCCACTGCCGCAGAATTCAGCCATAAGTGGCAATTTCCTAACTGTGGTGGTGCCATAGATGGCAAACATATTAGGATCACACAACCACACAACAGTGGGTCTTATTTTTATAATTATAAATCCTATTTTAGTATTGTTTTGATGGCAGTGGTGAACGCTAATTATGAATTTGTGTCGGTGTCAGTGGGCACAAATGGGAGGGTTTCTGATGGCGGGGTTTTTGACCAATCGTCGTTTGGCCAAAAACTGAAAACTGTCCGTCTCAATTTGCCGACCACAAATCGCACCTGTGGAAACCTGAACTTTGTGTTCCTGGCGGATGAGGCCTTCCCACTACATCCAAATTTGATGAAGCCATATCCCCAGAGGCATCTCAATGCCGACCAACGCATTTTCAACTATCGGCTTTCCCAGGCACGCCGAGTGGTGGAGAATGCCTTTGGCATTATGGCTAGCCGTTTCCGGATTTTCCACACGGCTATTAATATGAAACTGGAATCTATTGACCTTGTAGTTATGGCCTGTTGTGTGCTCCATAATTTTCTACGACGCCGGGATCGCCAGGCCTACACACCACCAAACTATGAGGACCACATTGACTCCAGCAATGGTGAGGTGGTGTTGGGGGGCTGGCGTGCTGATGCCCCACAGATGGCAGGACTACAGCCATTAGGGGGTGGAAGCAGCCGCCAGGAGGCACAGGAGATGAGGGACCAGTACTGCCACTACTTTAATGGTCCAGGGGCTGTGAGCTGGCAACACAACCTCCAGTAATTATTAGTGTGCCATGGGGAATTTTGCATTGCACAGTTTCACTGTGTCCTGAAGCTCAGGGTTGGAGCCAGGACATGTGTCCCTTTTTATTTTTGGAAGAGGTGTGATTTTGATTTAAAAACCCAGATTTAGGGAAACCTTATTTAATGTTTTGAAGAGGGCAAGGCCTTGCCCATTTCAGGGGAGCTATGTGTTGCAGACATACCTCTTGTCTGTGACATGAGCCAGAGGATTTGGCTTCTTGGTGCATGTTGGCACTATTTTTGTAATTTGTGTTGAAGGGCCCGGCTTATGGGTCCTGTGAGAGACGGGTGGGACCAGGACCCACATACCTCCCCAAAGGCCCTTGTGACAGTGGTCACATTTTTGTATTGTAGCACCTAGGGACAGAGTTAGGACTGTCTCGACCAGGGCCTACCATGAAGTTGGTGAGGCAGCTTAATGTGCGTTTTTTGGCTAAAACGCATAAACCAAAAGGCCCTGATTTTTGTCACAGCACTTGGTATTTGCTACAATGTTTTTGTAGGAAACCGGATTAAATACACACACGCATATGTTGGACCACATATATGGTGGTCCCAACACAAGTGTTGAAAAGCACAGTAGAGAAGGACACAAACATTAGGGCACCTGGAATGTTGAGAGGCGCTTTGCCTCCTTTTCGTTGTCATACATGTTCCCCACAATCCCGCTTGACAACACATGCGCTTTGTCAAACACTTTAAATCAAACATCAGCAACAGCACACAGCAAACACACATGCGTTTCACAGGCGCTTTAAACAAAAACACTCATGCCGCACACACAGCTCGCTACAGGGTGAGTCATTAACGGATCGCCAAACCGACAACCATTGAGCAACGCATAAGTGATCGGATTCTGCACGCCGAACCAAGGGGGATAGCGGTTTCTACCTTTTTCAGTTAAGAAACATATTTTTTGTGGCCTAGCACATCGTGTTTATACATGTACATTGCGAGCCACATCACAGGACATTCTGAAGATGAGGCCGCCATGTTTCCAAGGACATCTGACCAATGAGGACGCAGTACTGACCACCAATGATGTAGTGAGGGGCGCGGCTTGTAAACCATGTAGCACGCCTATGTGCTCCAATTAAACCTTGGAAAACGCCCACATTTACCCCAACATCGTTTAGGAGGTTTCTGTGTGAGGGTCATTCCATGTCAAGTGATCCAAAAATGAATATTTTTTTTCCCTGACGTCCTCAGATTTTTAAAAAAAAATTTCTATCTGAAGAACAACTTTATCTAATTACAAAAAAAAAGTTTTGAATTTTTTTCTTTATCTGTTAATTTTTTACAGATTTTTAAAGTTTTAAAAAAGTGCGAATTTTGGCCTGGTATGGCTTTACATTTTCTATCATATCTCGGGCTAGAAATAAGATAGAGAAACAAAATAAACACCAATCTACTCAGAACTGTCCAGGCTTTCATCAGATATGTCACAAGAGGATATTTGTTAATATTTTACCCATGTGATCGCAAGCGCAAAACTTTAAAACGCATTTCCGAAAAATCGGCGCGCTTTAAATATTTCAAAAACTGCCCATGTGTCTGCTATGCTCTTAGCCACATCTGTACCAAATTTCAAGTTGGGATCGCAATGGGATCATATTTTAACATATTTTACTAGTAAGAGCGTCAATGGGTCATTCCATATCAAGTGATCTAAATATGAATATTTTTTTTTACCTGACGTCTTTAGATTTTTTTTTTTTTTTTTCCTTTATGAAGTACTACTTTAGTTAATTACAAATTAAAAGTTTGGAATTTTTTTCTTCATCAGTTAATTTTTTACAGATTTTTAAAGTTTAAAAAAAGGGTGAATTTTGGCCTGGTACGACTTTAAATTTTTTTATCTCAGGCTAGAAATAAGATAATGAAGTGGGAGAGGCATCATTTTACTCAGAACGGTAACAGCTTTCATTTGAGATGTTACAAGACTATGTTTCTTTATATCAAATTCAAACTATTGACGGGCAATTGTGAAAAAATGACTGATTGTGTTCTTGGTGACTTTTGAATTGACACTATAATAGTTAAATATTTTGCACTTAGGTCCAATGAATGCGTCCATGGGGTCAAGCTGGGACAGAGTCATCACAAATTAGCCTTATTTGCAGATGACCTGCTACTTTACATCTCCCAGCCCCTGGTCTCCATCCCATCGGTCTTAATGTAGTTTGAACGGTTCGGACAATTGAGCAACTTTAAAGTGAATTGCTCCAAAACCGAGGCACTCAATATTTCTTTGCCTGGAGAATTGGTTTCTCATCTATCTAAACAGTTCCCATTTAAATGGAAAGTAGAAGCCATTAAGTACTTGGGAGTCCTTATACCAAAAGATCTTAAACAAATATTCAATTTAAATTATCAACCCCTTTTGACTAACGCGGAATCGGCATTTACCTCCTATAGACAATTAAAGCTATCCTGGTTCGGGAGAATAAACGTAGTCAAGATGGATGTCTTGCCCCGACTCTTATATACTTTTCAAACAGTTCCTGTTCTATTGGATAGAGGCTTCCTCTCCAAAATGCAATCTATGATCCTTAGATTTGTCTGGGGGGGCAAGAGGTCCAGATTGCGAATGAATATCCTATCCTTGCCCGAGACCAGAGGAGGGGTTGGACTACCCAACATACTAGCGTACTTTGAGGCTTCCTCTCTTGTTAGAGCTCTAGATTGGCATTATCATGCGTCCTCCAAGAAATGGGTAGGGGAGGAGCAAGAGGGTTTGGGGATTCCACTGAAACACCTGCTTTGGATTTCCCCTAAAGACTCCACAGACCTAGTACCTTTGACAGACATGACCAGAAACACCTTGAAGGTATGGCACCTAGTGACGAAAACCCTCCGCTTAAACGACAGACTTAGCCCTTTGACTCCCCTTTTTTCCAACCCATCTTTCCCACCCAGATTTGACAGGCAGAGATTTTTATGTTGGCGGATTGTGGATGACACCCGAGTAGGACAGACTCTGTCCAGTGGTGGTTTGCCCCCGATGGCAGAGCTACAACTCAAAGAACCTACGAGACCTCTTAAGTGATTCGAATTTCTCCAATACAGAGCATAATTATATTCAGCTGACCACTCTTGCAGGGTAAGATTGACGCCCAACGTATTGGAGAGGTTATTCCAACTGGAGGCTGCACCGAGGCGCAAAATATCAGTTCTATACCAGGCCTTAGGGTCCATGAGAGAGCAGGGCACCCTTTACTTCCAACGTGCTTGGGAGAGGGAATTGGGGTGTAGCATTTCAGAAGCTAATTGGCAGAAATGCTTTATATTTACTCACTCACTAGCTAGCGCTTGTTCTGCACAAGAAAGAAGCTATAAGCTGCTCACTAGATGGTACTTGTGCCCGACGACACTCCGGAACATGTTCCCTGGAACCCCTGATACCTGCTGGCGCTGTGGGGAAGAGAAGGGTACAATGATACACATTTGGTGGAGTTGTGGGGAAATCCGGCGGTTCTGGTCTGAGGTTTTCAATGCATACGCCCGGATAACAGGTAAACAAGCCGAATGCTGCCCAGAATCGGCAATGTTATCCATTTTTCCAGGTCCTATTGGGCTACAGAAGAGGGATATTCTCCGCTTTTGCATCTCGGCTGCTCGTGCTGTGATCCCGAGGTTCTGGAAATCAAGCCGGGCTCCATCTCTACTTGATTGGTTCAAAGAATTGATGGACACATATCGAATGGAGGAGCTCGCAGCTGATGCGTCGGGATCTCGGAACAAATTCTTAGGGATTTGGGTTGAATGGATTCTTTTTCACGACTCTGCAGAATTTAGGAGTATCTTTTCCAGCACAGATAATATGGCTCGACCTCTGGCTGATGGGGAGCCAGTGGGATGAGTACCCTTTCTCCTTCCCATACCTCACCCGTCGCCCCCCCTCCTTTTTTTCTTACGTGGCTTTTCTTTCCCAGTATAACTTTTTCTAATGGTTTTTGTTTCTCTTCTCTCTCTCTCTTCTTTTCTATCTCTCTTTTCTTCCCATCTGATACATTCAGTCTAGGTATTTCCTTTCTACACCTATACCTTCAGAATTCTAGTGAACATTAGACAGGTATCGAAAACTCTGAGCTGTGTGTAGATCATTAATATTTCGGCCTTCCTTTCCGGTACACCAGTCGATAGACTATTCCAACTAGGCCTCAACGGGTAATGACCCACTTACGTGGTCAACCTGTTAGAAGGGGCCAAGTAATAAAAATCATTCTGCTGGGGCTGCTTGTCCCCTTGACATCAGAACATCTCAAAACCCTGAGAAAGGTTGTATACTTGAGTGTTTGGAATTATATTTAGATTGTAGTATATATTGCACCAGAGATAAGCGCAAAAGTAAATTTGCAGCTTATCTTAAAGTTACTAATAACTTTGTGAATTCTCTTTTTGTATATTTTATATGTCTCAAGATTTTGTTAAAAGATTGAATGTATGTCTTTCATATGTTTTTTCAAAATTTAATAAAAATGAGATTAACCATAGTTAAATATTTTAAAATATGATCCCATCACGATCCCAACTTGAAATTTGGTACAGATGTGGCTAAGAGCATAAAAGACACATGGGCAGTTTTGGAAAATTTTTATTAAAATGTTTTTTTCGGAAATGCGTTTCAAAATGTTGCGTTTGCATTCGCATAGGTAAAAAATTAAAATTAACAAATATACTCTTGTGACATATCTGGTGAAAGCCTGGACAGTTCTGAGTAGAATGGTGTTTATTTTGTTTCTCTATCTTATTTCTAGCCCGAGATAAAAAAATTTAAAGTCGTACCAAGCCAAAATTCACCCTTTTTTTAAACTTTAAAAATCTGTAAAAAATTAACTGATGAAGAAAAAAATTCCAAACTTTTAATTTGTAATTAACTAAAGTAGTACTTCATAAAGGAAAAAAAAAAAAAAAATCTAAAGACGTCAGGTAAAAAAAAATATTCATATTTAGATCACTTGATATGGAATGACCCATTGACGCTATTAATAGTAAAATATGTTAAAATATGATCCCATTGCGATCCCAACTTGAAATTTGGTACAGATGTGGCTAAGAGCAAAGCAGACACATGGGCAGTTTTTGAAATATTTAAAGCGCGCCGATTTTTCGGAAATACGTTTTAAAGTTTTGCGCTTGCGATCACATGGGTAAAATATTAACAAAGATCCTCTTGTGACATATCTGGTGAAAGCCTGTATAGTTCTGAGTAGAATGGTGTTTATTTTGTCTCTCTATCTTATTCCTAGCCTTAGTTATGAGGAGAAACGTAAAGGCAGGCAACAGCGAAATTCACACTTTTTCCGAACTTTGAAAATCATTTAAAAAAAAAATAAATTTTTTAAAAAATTTTTCTCTTCACATTTTGCATTGTCTGACATGCTATTATCAAATAACAAAATCTCAAAAGAATTAAAAATATAGAGGTAATAATCATTGGTTCACTTGACATGGAATGACCCGTGACTGTTTGCTGAACGATGTCCACAGATGATAAGTGCATCGCTCATACAACCGCTGGATCGCTGCATCGGATAATCGTCTGAGCGATATCTGTGGGTGTAGCGTTGTGATGAACGATCTCACACATCGTTCGGACGATGTGCAAATCCGACATCGTTTACGACATCGTTATCTATATCGTAGCGTGTGACGGCCGCTATAGTGGCCATATCATGGCCAGAGGTTGCGTGCAAAAGTGCATTGACGGAGGTCGACTTCCTATAGACGTGCGTCTGAAAGAAACCCGCAGGGTCCACCACCATAATGACATCCAGGAAGTCTATCCTCCATGCACTGCACTTGTATGTTAACTTAAAGTGAACCTGTCACCTCCCCCCGGACATCAAAATCTAAAATAGCCACCTTCTGCAGCACTAAGGCTGCATTCAGAGAAGGTGTCTATAGCCTTTTGATGCCCTATATACAATGAAATATGCACTTAGATAAATGCTCACACTTCAGAAGACCAAAGACCGGGAGGCGGGGTTTCACATTCCTCTGACCCGCCCCCTCTTGTCAATTATCGTGCTCCCTTGCTGCTGCCTCCCCTCACTGTGTAAAATGGACGCACGGCTCCGTTCTCCTGAATGGCGCCGTGCATGCGCTGTGCGCCGGGTGTCCAGCAAGTCATCGGGCAGCGCACACAGCGCCATACAGGAGAATGGAGGCGCGCGTTCATTTTACACAGTGAGGGGAAGCAGCAGCAGGCGAGCATGATGATTGACAAGAGGGGGCGGGTCAGAGGAGCGTGAAACCCCGCCTCCCGGTCTTTGGTCTTCTGAAGTGTGAGCATTTATCTAAGTGCATATTTCATTGTATATAGGGCATCAAAAGGCTATAGACACCTTCTCTGAATGCAGCCTTAGTGCTGCAGAAAGTGGCTATTTTAGCTTTTGATGTCCGGGGGAGGTGACAGGTTCGCTTTAATGTTGTCCTGGTTCTGGTTAAGGCCCCACATGAATCTATCCAGCTGCTCCACTGTGCTCCTCCACAAGAACAGGACGTCGTCTAAATATCTCATCCAGCACTGCACCTGGGCGCAGCCCTCCACACCCGTGTCGCCAAATACCTCCCTCTCCCAGAATCCCAGGAAGAGATTAACGTACGCGGGTGCGCAGGCTGCGCCCATCGCAGTGCCTAATTTCTACTGTCAGTATCAGTTGTTTTTGTCTTCATGTGTATTATTAGAAATCAATGGCAAAAATTGTCATGCACATAGCAGCAACATGTGTTGTTTATATTCCGCCTGTTTTTTATGTTACAATGTGATGTCCCATTTGATGTTCTCGGTGCTTTTCCACATGCGCTAATCATGTTGTTGCTATTTTGGTATGTCGGCCTTTTTTTTACCTTTCACCTTGGCTGACACTTGTTGTTGTACTCTTATGGTTTTTCATTGTAATATTTTGGCCACTGCAGAGATTTCACTTTGGACCGTGGCCACTATCCTCAGGCTGGCCTCCGCATTGGGCCAGCTCCACATGGCCCTTTTGCATGGTAGCCTACAGGCAGCTGTTTGGGAAAATGCACAACTGCTCTTCAACACCATAAACAACATACATATGTGGCTCCTGGCCCTGCTCGGGCTTTATTGAGTTTACCCACGAAGTGATTGTTACATAAATAATGTTACCCCCACCTGAGGAAGACAGCAGGCCGCTGTTGAAACGCGCATAGTGGACAAGCCAGAATAAATAGGTCTACTTTAATTATTGGTATATGCTTCTCTTAACTGAGCACTCCTAAATAGTACCAGAATTACTGCCTTTCATTACCATTATCCCTTATGGGATCTGGCTGGAGCTGCACAGCAGTGAGGAAGCTTAGTTAGAGAACTAAAGAACCTGCCCTGATGTCACAAAAATCCCTAGTCAGAAGAACTAAGCTGAACACGTGACCTGAGGAGGCGGCTGGGAGCGGCGACGCTTGGAGCAATAAGTAGGAATCAGCAGCTACACGCTTACACCGTGGTTGTGCACGGACAGCACAACCAGTCCAGGTGAATGGTGATTTCCGCCACTAACAATTTATTCCCATTAGACCACCGGGTATTATTCAAGATTGCGCCTCTCATTTTTGTAATTTCATGGCAAATGGACCATAGGTGCCATCACGCTCTTGTCCCATACATAGGATACTATGGTGCAGTAAGCCACTTCAACCGTGTTGCCTATCCAATTGAGCTCGCTGGATGTGATTTTGCATGTTGTGAAGCCACTCTTCGTTTGCCCAGTCAAAAAAGCATGTGCTTTGATACACACAGGGCAAGCAACCTGCCAAAGGCAGAAAAAAGAAGAATGCATCTGGGTCTTGCAAGACCACCGCAGCGGCCTCAGGGGTAAGTGACCCGTTGTGTCATCCTTGGGATAATGCCATTAATATTGTTGGCGCAGTAAACATTGTTGAATTGTGCAACATCAACACATGTTTCCTTTATATTGTTGTGGGCAACAGGTAACAATGTTTTGACATGAGTGTGTTGCTCATGTGTAATGCGATTGGGGAACCATTAACCAGAAAGTGCCCCTTTTGCCTCTAGACATCCAGGCGAGGTGGTGCTGGTGCTAGTGCCCCCAGTGTGCCCAAGGTACATGTGGACAATGATGCTTTGATCCTGATTATGGAGGATTCTGTGCCAGTTTGTGACCAGGCACATGAAGAACATCAAAATGAGTCATTATTAGGATCGCATACTCTACCAGCTCTACCCCAACTTTGATTCAATGCCCCTGATTTTGCACCAAGTTACTGGTAAGGGTTTTTTAACATGCTCAGACAGGTGTGTACACACAGGAACACAGTTGTAATGTGAATATGCCCTTCTTCCAGTATCCTTCTTCTTTGTTTGTAAACTCTTATGTAGAGGAGTAAGTCCACATGGCTCGATACAAAAGTGGAGCAGTGGCCATACTCCACATACGATACAAGTACCATGACCAGATTATGTTCCTGCAAAGGACAGCAGAGGGCCGAACGCAAGTTTAATTAAGGTTGTGGTTTAAATTGTGTGTAACTGTTGTCTAATTTAAAATTGTATTCAGGACACACACACAAACACAATTGTCGACCTGTGGGACATAAGTGCTGAGGATCACGAAATTTAGGGCAAAGATGTGTCTCGTGCAACCACATCCCCCTCCAGCAACAGTAGCAGCTCCTGCACCACCTCCGACCACTGCAGCTACTTTGGGAAACCCACCATCCACAGCACCAGCAAGAGGGACCCGCCAAAGACGCAGAAATTTCAGGGACGAGGCAGGCAGTATCATCGTGAATGGTTTGGAGCGCATTCATGATTGTTTGGGTCGTTCATGGAGCAAAGGCTGGAGGCATTGGCAAGCCAGGAACAAGAGAGGCCAGAGAGTGATTGGCTCCACTTCATTCGGTCTTATCTCCCTGACCTTGACAGGTTGAACACACATGATAAGTTTATATCTAAGGGGGAGATACATTATGGGGCATGGGTACACAATACCTCTTTTATGAGGTTATGTAACTGTTGTGTATGACAAGGACTCATTCCCAGGGGAATAGTGCCATAATTACCCCGTTTGTCAGTCTCTTCAGTTTTTTTTTTTACATTGTAAGCACATCCTTATGGGAAGTACTGTTTTTCCCAAATATGTTACGTTAAGTAAACAAATTCTTCACAACGTAATTATGTTGTCCAAAATGGATGTTTAATGCAATGTGGTGAATTTTAAGCCTCATACTGTGAGCCCCATTTTCCTGACAAGTTAGTGAACATAGGACATTAAATGGTGGCCACCATTTAATGTCCTTTCTATTGTTTACCAAAACATAACACACATGACACCAATGCCGTGTTTGGCGGATAGGAGGCTTTGTTTTTCAAGCATAAATAAACCATTGTTCGTGCAACAATTAAGCACACACATAAGCGGCATCATACATTAATGTAATGAAAACAAAATACACAGCAAGCTGCTTGGGAACATTATGACACACCAAAGAAATGAGACACAACATAAGCAATCAGTTCTTCCATCATCCAACATGGTGAAACTTAAAAAGCCATTAACGAGCATCACTTGAGAAGTATTCAGTATATTGTTCACGGACTTGCATGGCAGCAAGTAGTGCACCAACATTGGGATTTTGTAGCCTATGCAAGGGGGAAAACCAATCAAATGGGTCAACCTCTGAGTGGTCTTGAGTGACCACATAATTATGGAGACACACTGTAGCTTTTACAACACTGTCGGCATTGGCCGGTTTAAGCTGAATTGTGGTCAACAAGACCCGTCACCTTGAAGCCAATATGCCAAAGGCACACTCTACATATTGTTTGGCCCGGCTTAAGCGCAGGTTGAAGTTACGCTGCCCAGGTGTGAGTGTGCGTCTAGCATATGGCTTCATTAAATTAACATCTAGTTGAAAGGCCTCATCACCAACAAGTACATGTGGAACTAGGGGAGCTGTTGTCCCTGGCAATGGGAGAGGGGGAGGAATGTTGAATGCCCCGCTGTACAGTGCCCAACCCATGGCACTGTCCTTGAAAACACAGGAGTCATTTGTTCTCCCATAGGCCCCAATATCAACGGCTAGGAAGCGTGTCTGGGAGTCTGTAATGGCAATCAACACTATGCAATGGTAGCGTTTATAATTGAAGTAGAGGGATCCACTGTGAGATGGTTTTTGATTCTGATGTGCTTGCCATCAACTGTTCCCACACAGTTGGGGAAGTGGGCCTTGTTCTTGAAACCAACTGCACTCTGATGCCATGTTTCACAGGTGGGGGAGGGTATGACTATTGGCTGTAGCTTGGCCCACAGGACATCACACATTTCACGAACAAGCTGATCGTCGACCAGCCCCATCCTGAACTGAAAGTGCAGGGAGGCATAGGACTCCCCGGCAGCAAAAAATCTGAAATCAAAACAAAAGACAGACACAATTAGTAGGTGACACACATGGAAAAAAAAAAAAAAAAAAAAAAAACAGGCCACTGACAACAAGATAACAACAACATGACATGCAACTGTGGCGCCCCTGCGGGTATGCGCCACAGAGTGGTATTGCATTTAACATCTATATGTAATATATTGTAAGTTGCTAGGTTAGGATTTAATATTTATGGAGTCTATTTTTAGCACTCACTTAGGACCACACCACTTAGTGTAGGGGAAACTGACTTTATGGTAGGTTCCACAGGTGGTGGGCGGAGCTTAGGATAGAGTTAGAGTGACAGTTAAGATTTTACCTCAGTCGGTGCTGGGAAGGCAGACAGTGTGGTCATGCCTGGCGGCTCAGCTGAGTAGAGGGTACCCCATCTTTATGAGGGGGCCCAGGACAGATGGCAACGGACCAAGACTGGTAGGAACCAGCTGGTCATGTTGAGGGTTCACAGGTGACACGGACAACCGAGGCAGCCAGGAGTTCAGCCCTGACTGCGAAGCCGACGAGCTGCAGGCCCAACCAGACCGGGTTGCTGACAGCACCACAAGTTACCTCACCCCTCATGCCCAAAAGACGGTCCTACACTAGTGAGGAAAGACTGAAACCCGGTGTCAGGTGGGAAACTTGTGCGTTCCTGCTGTTCCCATTTGGACCGGTAATAGTCAAATTAAGCCTACTAGATACAGACTGCAGGACTGGCGGGTGAGCTCTTCAAAGGTGGGAAAGACAGAAAGATCTAGAAAGAGAATAGAAACCCTGAAAGACAGAGAAAGAACATCTAAAGACTCCTTAAGAGAAATCCTGAGTTGGTAACAGCACCCTAAACCAAACTGTACCGTGTATTGTTATGCCATCAGCCGGTACCGAGTAAAGCAAAGTTAAACAAGAATTGGTTTCTGTTATTCTTCCTGCCGCAGCTCAAAGGACGTAACATCATCAACATCAACAGCAGAGGGGTAAGAACTGCACCACCATTAACATCACTGTCCTCCCTCACCGTCTCATCACCATCATAGCTGCCCTGAGGTAAAGCTTCACCTGTGGGGAGCTATACCACACACCGCTGCCCCCTCCATCACCTCAGTGGCCGGCTGGCAGCGCCGGTACCACCTTACCGGACTCTACAGGTGGCGTCACGTTCCCCTGTAAATAACCCCCATTTACCCCCACCGTTTACCAACAACACCTGGTATAATTGTTCGCCAGGGCACGGCACCGGGGATACCGACCACCCGTGACATCCCACACAGAAGCCCCGGTGACCGAGTACCTCATGCACCCCAGCTCTGGTCGAAACACAACAGCCACAACATGGAAATGGGCAGGGTCAGACATGCCGGTAGGAGCAGATGTGACAGACATTTTATGCACATTATTTAGAAATAATGGTAGTAAGCAGAAAATGGCATCGCTACTCACTGTCGCACTCCAGGACAAGTAGTAAGAAGCAAAAATTTGGCAAAGCTATTAAATAAAAAGGTTAGCAATTTCATTGAAATAAAACCTAAAAAAAAAAAAAAAAAAAAAAAAAAAAAAAAAAAAGGATCATTACACCTACAGTATGCAGCGTGCCAAATACAGTAGGTAAAGTAAACACCTGGAGCCCTCAAATCAACAGCCATTATACAAACACATGTGTAGTACGTGTGCAGGCAACCAGACATCAGTGAATAAAAGAAAATACCTGAGCGTCACAACCGGTCTTTGTTCAACAACTCAGTACACTAAAACTAGTGTGTGCCGCCTAATTTAACTTCCGCAATGTATATACATACATTGCGGAAGTTAAATAGAAGTTAAATCACGTATTTAAAATAAAAAAAAAAAAAAATCTTTATTCTCACCTTCCAGTGCTCCCCCGGTGTCTCCATCTGCAGCCACTTGGTAACAGGAGCTGTGATGTCACAACCCGATCAGGTCACATGAGCGGTTACCGCGTTAACCGCTCATGTGACCTGATGACGCTTCTGACATCACAGGTCCTGTACACCCAATCGGAAGCAGATGGAGACGCCGAGGGAGCGCTGGAAGGTAAGAATAAAGATTTGTTATGTTGAAATGACAGGAGAGGGGGACAGCAGGGGGACAGCAGGGGGACAGCAGGGGGACAGCCCAAACTGATCCTGCAAAATGTCAGGAATGGATGCCTATTTGGTGAAAGTAGCCTTAGATGTGAAACCACCATTAAACTTTAGCTGTTTTAAAAGGTAGGTAATCCAGAAGCATGGCTAGGGTCAGATTTCCGTTTTTTTTTTTTTTTTTTTTTTTTTTTTTAAAAACCTGATCTGGTTTTGAGCTTTTAAAAAGCACTCCTCATAGGAGCCCATTATAAAAAAACGGATTGCTTCACAAGCAATCCGGTTACCGCCTCTGGCTCTGCAGCCTGCATGAAAAATCATGCAGGGTGCAATTTTCGGATCGGTTCTCTGACCCGCAATGCAGTAACCGGATTGCTCAGGATGTGTAGCCCTGAGCAATGCGGTTACCGCATATACTTTGCTTATCCCGGCTGCCGCCGGGATAAACAAAGTGTTCTTAATGTTTTAAAGTGTGTAAGTTTATTAATAAATGTGTCTATACTGTCTCTAGGGGGTGCCCACCCCCCTAGAGACCAACCACCCACTCAGGTGGGTATATAATGAGGTTATATCTTATTTACAGTAGCCGGCTTCTGGTGGCTGCTGTACTTTATGAATGAAGGCGCCGCCTCCTCTGAGAGCAGCGCTCATACTATACCTATTGTAGGTATAGTATGTGCGCTGTCCGAGGTCCTGAAGGCTTATACAGTAAGATCTATGAGCAGCTGAAGGCTTACACAGTAAGATCTATGAGCAGCACTGCCCATAGATCCTACTGTATAAGCCTTCAGGACTTCGGACAGCGCATATACTATACTTACAATAGGTATAGTATGAGTGCTGCTCTCAGAGGAGCCAGCGCCTTCATTCATAAAAAAGTACAACAGCCGCCAAAAGTCGGCTACTGTAGATAAGGTATAACATCGTTGTATGCCCACCTGAGTGGGTGGTAGGTCTCTAGGGGGGGTGGGCAACCCCTAGAGACACTATAGACACTTTATTAATAAAATTACACGTTTTAAAACACTGAACACTTTACTCATCCCTGCTGCCGCAGGGATGAGCAAACTATCCAGGAACCGAATTGATCCGGATTACATATCCAGAGCAATCTGGTTACCGGATTACGGCTTCAGCAATCCGGTTAATGGATTGCGGCTTGTCTGAAGCCAATTGAGTTCACAGCATCCGGATCTGGATGCGGTGAACGCAATTCCTGTAATAAATGTGACCCTAGCCTATATTGGTACATAGAGATACATATGCACATAGTGGTGCATTTTTATGAACCCGTTTCCTAGAGGTGAAGAAAAAGTCAATTTTGTTTTCCTATAAGGCCTTGCTTACATCTGCATATAATAAAAAAAAAAAAAAAAAATATGGTTGCGAAATTAATTTGGTATTCTATACGTGATGCATGAGGTTTGAGAGTGTGTGATTTTTTTCTTGCCTAACATTCGTATGACATGTGAATGCCATTCACAAGCAATGTGTTTTTCACAAGTTTTTTATGCTACAGAACAGGTATGTATTTGTAAAAATCGGACTGCATACAAATTGTTCATACAAATGGACTTGCATTGGCGAGAATCGGCCATTTTACATCACCATATGCAGCATGATGCAATTACTTCCGCAGGCAGCACCCAGCTTAGGGTAAAAATCATAGATAAGTACTGCCTCATAACATTGGGGCAGGTGCAATCCATTTTTTTACTGCATTGCATAAGCGTATTTACATGAACATGTGTGCTCCTACTTGCATTTAAAAAAAATCAGTCTGATTTTTATCCAGAAAAGTCGGATGAGTGTCATGCATATGTCATGCTAGTGCTATGTGAGCATGAAATTATTCTTTCGTTTAACTTCTATATGGCATCAATATGACATGCGTATGCAATGTGTTTTTTCAACATCTTTTCTAAATACAAAACCTTATTAGTCAATGTGCTGATTGATTGGTAAACCTATAATAACCATTGTTTCACCAAATTTAAGGTTTATGGCTAGAGTCACATTTGCAGTTGCAATTGCAGATCCGGATCCTGTTTTGAGCATGAAAAATGCTCAAAACAGGATCCGGACCCATAGGCAGCAATACAAAAACCAGATCGCCTCAACAGCGTTGCGTTTCCTGGATCCGGTTTTCCGATGTGCGGTAAAAATCATGCAAGCAACGTTTTTCAGACAGGTTTCTAATCCGTATCCGGGTTTCAATTGGAAACCGCAAATGTGAGTGGAGCCGGGTATGATAACACACATGAATGGCATTATTGCCGCAATCTTTTCCTATGGCTCCGGATTCACCCGAATGCAAGTGCTTTGGCGTCCGGTTTTGTGCTGTCCCGGTCAATCCATTCTCAATCCGCGGGACCAAAAGGATCATGGATTATTCCTATAGTCCCTTGCAAAAAAAAAAAAAACAAATCTGACAAAACCAGATTTTCTCGGATTTGCCCGGTCTGGGACAATCCAATTTCAACAGATTTAATTCCCGGACAACAAAAACCACGTTGGGAAGCCGGGGAGCGTTTGTACTACCACAACGTCTACTGCATCTGGCAACCGGATGCCACATTAAGTAGCAATCCAGTTACCGCATGCGGATTGAGGGACACACTTGGAGGGCAAAATTAGTCTGAAGGGACATGAGATTACCGCATCCGGAACTGGATGCGGTAACAGCATTTTGCCTTCTAAATGTGACCCTAGCCATACTCTTGGTAGTGTTTAGGTTTGTGAGGGGATGGTGTCTGGACAGACTTTGTTTCCAGAACAAACCAAACTGTAAAGACCAATGAAGTTATATACAGTGTATGTGATGATACTGGTACCCTTATATTGTCCCTAGGCCAGTAAGGTCCCAGCCCAACCCTCAGTCCAAAGTCCTATGAATGTGTAAACAAGATAAATCTTCGATGTTAACCATCAATATGGTGAAATGTAACCCTGCCTGATGCGTTTCACCTCTTCAATAGTGATGAGCGAGTACCAAAATGCTCGGGTGCTCGGGCAGAGCGTCCCAAGGTACTCGGGTACTCGGCCCGAGCACCGAGCCCAATGTTATCCTATGGGAGACCCGAGTATTTTTGTGAAATTACCCTGTACTTTTGCAGTGTAACAGATACACTACACTACAAAAGTACCCTAAAAGTTGATCTAAGGGGTTAAAAACAATAAACATTAATACTCACCTCCTGTACCTTATGTACCGGGACCGGTGCCGAAGACCTCCGGCTGTTACAGGACCTCCGAGACCACCGGGAGAAGATGGGGAAAAGGACCTTGCAGTTTGGCCAATCAGCATGCGGCTAGCGGTCACATGGGTTTGTCATTTGGCCGCAGTGCAGCCGCGTCACAACCCATGTGACCGCTAGCCGCATGCTGATTGGCTGAACTGCAAGGTCCCCCCCCCCCCCCCTTCCATCTTCTCCCGGTGGTCTTGGAGATCCTGTAACAGCCGGAGGTCTTCGGTACCGGTCCCGGTACATAAGGTACAGGAGTGAAGGAGGTGAGTATTAATGTTTATGGTTTTTAACCCCTTAGATCAACTTTTAGGGTACTTTTGTAGTGTATCTGTACAGATACACTGCAAAAGTACACGGACTACCCCCGAGCAGGAGCATACACCCGAGTATCTTGAGAGTACAGTGATACTCGTGCGAGTACCGAGTAGTGACAAGCATACTCGCTCATCACTACTCTTCAAATCAATAAGAGGCTCATCAGGGGCAATGGAGAAAGTCTTTATCAGATGAAAGGGTCACACTGGTTATCTGTGACCCCTTGGTTGTCAGTCTAGAATCCAGACCCACTTGTGTCAGAATGGAGGGAAAACAGAAGGGAGGCATTATAGGTTTCTAGGGTTGTTGGTTCTCCTATTCCTGCTTATTCTCCTTGTCCATTTGATGAGATGGTAGGTTTTCTACTGGTTTGTTAGTAGTACAAGAAAATTGGGGCTTTTTCCAAATTATCCACAATTAGTCTAGTCTCACAAGTGATCTCTTTGTAAGCCCCCTCACGTTACTATAAAAATTCATTCACAACTGTCCCTCTTTCTTCCCTCACAGGCTCTGAATAATTCTATCCTGATGGTCAGTTTAGTATGAAGCCAGGTTGCTGTGGAAGGGGATACCCTCAGTTCTGTCCACACTTTTCATTTTCACTCAGTATAAGAGTTGGAGACAGGATGTAATTTAGTCAGATGGGTGCCTCTTTTAGTGATGCTCCACTCTATCCAGTGTCTTGCATTTGTGACACTTGTATGGTCTGCCTCCCTTATATGCTTTTCCAAGCGGTTTCTAGTATGTCCAGCTGTCAGGCACTGTTCGTAATACGGACATTTGAGACAAGGCCGTTTGTGGGTGGGGCTTTTATCAGGGGTCACAGATCTTGTGACAAATGTGTGCTGTCCATGTGCCATCTGTGGATCACACAAGGACAGCCTGTCAGTGCATACTCATCTGCTTCCAGTGCCACCGCTTTTCCTCTCACTTCCAGTCTGCTGTTTGGCTCAGTGAAGTGAATATTCAGGAGGCTAATGATCGTTCTTGGAAGTTAGAGGATTTGTCATCGCTGGAGGGAGGTGAGTAAAGGTACTGTCACATGCGGCAATTTTGCTAGCAATTTCACTGGCAATTTGCTGGTTGCAGTGAAATCATGGACACATTGTTCTATTTTGTTGCCGTGTACAAATGGAACAATGTGTCCATGATTTCACAGCAACTAGCAAATTGCCAGGGAAATTGCCGCGTGTGACGGTACCTTAAGGAATTCTTTATTTTTCAATTTTTTACTTTTGTCCGTGCACATGGATGTCACACTGTGAACATTCGTGCGCGGGATGTTTTGGCCCAAAAGAAGTCCATGGTGCTGGTAAAAAACTGACACGTCACCATGTGGAGCACACAGACATGTGTCTTCTCCACACGGAGACACAGTGCGTGTGGTACCACGGACAAGTGAAGTGGGCCATAGTGAATAATGACCTGCCGTATGTCTGTGCCTCAGGCATGTGTCGGCACGGACTGTACACATGCCAGAGGCACACCGATGTGTGACAGAGGCCACAGATTTAGTTTGTACAATGGCATACATGCCCAATAATAATTTCTCCTTTATGCAAATTGGGCAAATCCTTTTTTAACTGGGTACTGCCCAGAGACTATGGGGAAAGGTACTCAACCATTCAGGAACTAAGGAGGAGTCGGTGAGCAGGTGTCCATAATCTCCTCTGCCAGCCTCAGACAGGAGATTAGCTCCCAGTAAATGCACGCGAGACAACCTGCACCCTGGAAAATTTTAGGAGCCATAGATCACATTTTAAAAGCAAGTATGTTGGAAAACTATTTTATGGCGCCAGAGGGATAAAAACCCTGGCAATCCAAAGATTTTGACTAATGTCTACTTTGTTAATATGTAAAACAAAAAATGTATGTTACTGTATGGCAACATTCATTTATTTGTGTAATTTTTCATTAGTCCTAAATAATGGACTGTTTACATTCAGAGGCTGTAAAAATAACGTTTGTTGCTTTCTTCATATAAAACAAAAAAGCCTGCTCTTAGTTCCAAAAACGTGAAAGATACATGTGGCATCGAATATTTGATTTTTTAGCACAAACTGCAAAAAAGAAAAAAAAACAAACAAACCTAGAAACTAAAATGCAGGAGGGGATCTGGAGAGGGGCGATCTGCTGGAAGGATTTGTGTGGATAGGTTGCTAATGAGATCACATATAGGATGATGAGTAGAGTCGTGAGTTGTAATGGGCTGGCATAGGGGTGAATGAGTTTGTTAAGAGACTATGGCCCACATGTTGGGTCATGGGGGAGGGTGTTGATAGTGTGGAGGGGGGCATCTGTCCAGCAGATTATGCCTGGGTTTGCTGCCCTTGGTGCCATCCTTCTGCTGGTGCCCTGGAGAGCTGATGTACCAAGTGGGCCACAGGCTGACCTTGGACTGTTAGTGCTGCAGGTGGCGAAACTGTTGGCAGAGTAATGACAGAACTAGTTGGTGGTGCCATATGTCCCCTTCTTTTCTGCATGCTCTCCTGAATCTCAAAGGCATCCTGAGGGTAATTTGGTGGGATTGCTGTGATCAGGAGGAGGTGATAATTGTGGGCCAAGCTGTGGCAACAGACCTCATCCCAATCATCAAAGTGTAAGAGTAGAATGTGGAGCACTGCGGCTCTCCGCTGCATCCTGACTAGCAGACCCCTATAGGGTTAAATGGTGCCGGACATACAGAACACAGGATTGGTGTAATGTGTCACGTTGCTCCCTGTTCCCTAGATCCTGGTTCCGCCTCCTGAGGTTAAAAGCAAGGAGAGGCGGCCATCTTGCTCTCCTACATCTGAATCCCGGAGCGAACGGTCGCTGCCGGACCAAGATGGACCCGCTACAGGATGCGGTGAGGGAGAGGATCGCGCGTGAGGGAACCGCTTGGATCACCGCTTTACTAGACGGTCCCAGCGGTGACCCGACATGCGATCAAGCGCCCAGCGCGGGCGGCCGGAGGTCTGGTAGACTCTCCCGCCCGCCGAGGCGCTTAAGCCCAGGTACGCCCCCCGCTCCGGGCATGCGCAAGAAGAAGGCGCGCGCACGGAGCGGTTTCCCGCCCCTTACATCATTTACTTCCGCGTCAGCGGCCTCACTCCGGCACTCCGGCCAGGAATTACAGGCGCACGCGGTGCTGCACGAGACAGGCTCCTTGTTGCCTGTTCTGTCGGCTCCCACCTTGACCCCCCCTGATACCCTGATATCGCCTGGGACTGGACACAGTAATACTGTAGCCGGCGATTTACCTCCTCATAGTATGGGTGGCGCCATAGGCACAGAGGGCCCCCATGGGGGACAGGCAGTCGGGCTTGAAAGCTTGGCAGGGATGTCCCAGGAGGACATTATTAGGGCCATACTGCAGCCGCAGTCGCTCACTGGGCAGGGGCTGACACCCCCACCTTCCCAACAGGCTTTAGGCACAGAGCCAGAAATAGCATTGAACCCTTTGCAAGCTGCAAGGGGTCGGGAGCTTGCGATGTCGATCCTACAGGGCCAGTCTCCAGTGGCACCGGTGGATATAGACACATCCCGCCGGGTACCTTCGGACCAGGCCTATGGGGCAGACCCTGCAGCGCCGGAACACGAGGCCCGTGTCTCCGATAGGCAGCATTATAGCGAGGGTAGGAGGTCCAGATCACGCTCCCGGGCCCGGGAGAGCAGTTGCTATAATTGCGGGAACCGTGAGTCCCGTCGTTCGCATTGTCGACAACGATCTACCTATCGGTCCGGCAGGAGCCGTTCCAGGTCCCCAAGAAGGCGGAGGGCGTCGAGACCCCGCCGCAGTTATTCCCGCTCCTCTTCTGAAGATCCAAGAGATGCACGGAGGCGCAGTCGCACCCCGGTGGAGCCTTCCGTCAACAGGACACCTGCGGAACGCCCGGCTGTTCCACAACCTCAGCTTGTGACTCAAACCCACCCGCCCGCGGCTACAGGAGCCGGTGAGTATGCTTGTATCGGGGCTTGGGATAGGGCAGGGCAGCGGGAGGGTTTGATTGATATAGTGAGGAGAGTATTGGGTAACAAAATTTTTATTAACCCAAAAGCGCTTCAATCGGCGCGTGTGGAGCCTGTACGCCCAGATTTGCATAAGGATACGTTTTTTTGTGGCGTGCCCAACTTGGGGTCCCATTTGGACCCCGAGGTATTTCAGAAGATTTGGGCTAACGAATACGTGGACATTTGGTCCTTAGTATCCACCGAACAGGGCTCGATTGATAAGGAACGTAAAGCGGCCGATCGGCCGTTTGAACGCAAACCGAAGGTAGCAAAGACAATGAATAATTGGATTCAGGCGTTTTGCGTACTCGGATGTGTGATGGGTCAGAAGCACCCGGAGCGGTGTTCTGAGCTGTTCACTTACGTGGACACGATTTATAATTCATATAAATCGCACGGTGGTTCGGCGTGGTGGAAGTACGATGAGGACTTCCGCCGCCGTTTGGCCCTTAGCCCCCACCTCGGTTGGGGTGTCAAAGCCACCGATTCATGGCTGCGCCTTATGATGTCACAAAAGGCTTACCAGCCCTTTTCAGGGCAGGCCACCGCCGCAGGTTCCGCAACAGGGTCGGTGGCCGTACGCAGACCTGGTTGCTGCTGGCTCTTTAACGAAGGGCACTGCCGGTACCAGGCGGCATGCAAATACAAACATGAATGCTCAATTTGCGGCGGAGCACACATTGCCCCGAAGTGTCAAAAACAACAGCCTAAGGGCGGGACCGGCAAGTCCCTTACCTCAGGTGAAATTAAGGACTCCAGTGAGCGTACCCGCGATGGACATGTGGCTAACCCAGTATCCCAATAAGGAGGCGGCTGCCACTTTGCGGGACGGATTCACGGTCGGTTTTTTCATACCCTTTACATTTTCCAGAGAAGGCTCATTTGCCCCGAACTTGAGATCGGCTAGGGATTTACCTCTGGTTTTAGCACATAAGCTACAAAAAGAACTTGACCTGGGCCGCATGCGTGGCCCTTTCGATTCGCCCCCCTTTTCTAACTTAAGGGTCTCCCCGTTGGGCATAGTGCCCAAGAAAGACCCGGGTGAGTTCCGTTTGATTCATCACTTGTCACACCCTTCCGGGTCGTCTGTGAATGACGGTATTCCTGCGGAATACTCGACTGTGACTTACGCCCCTTTTGATAAGGCGGTTTCCCTAGTGCGCGACGCGGGCCCAGGCGCAGAATTGGCTAAATCGGACGTGGCTTCAGCTTTTCGTTTGCTCCCGGTGCACCCGGATTGTTACCATCTGCTGGGTTGCTTTTTTAACGGGCAATACTTTTACGATACGTGCCTCCCCATGGGTTGCTCTATCTCGTGCCGGTTTTTTGAAACGTTCAGCACGTTCTTAGAATGGGCTGCTTGCCGACATTCCGGTGTCCGTTCTATGACGCATTATTTAGACGACTTTCTGTTCGTAGGACCTGCTTCATCTAACAACTGCGCTACCGCCCTCCGGTCTTTTCAGGACCTGTGCAATACGTTCGGAGTCCCCTTGTCTCCAGGCAAGACAGTTGGCCCAACCACTATGCTTACCTTCTTGGGTATAGAAATTGATACGGTGGCGATGGTTTTTCGCCTTCCCGCGGAAAAAATCGCAGGTTTATCTGCCATCATAGTAGAATTTCGCTCTGTTAGGAAGGTCACCCTAGTTCGGATGCAAACCTTGCTGGGTATGTTGGCTTTCGCCTGTAGGGTAATGCCTATGGGTAGAATTTTTTCGCGGCGCCTGAGCATGGCAACCAGAGGAGTCAAAT
The DNA here is from genome assembly GCA_033576535.1 of Allobates femoralis. Taxonomy (NCBI): domain Eukaryota; kingdom Metazoa; phylum Chordata; class Amphibia; order Anura; family Aromobatidae; genus Allobates; species Allobates femoralis. Next base: position 380,508,574 of record JARQOC010000005.1, on the reverse strand, counting down.
CCGCCAATCATTGGATCCGGCTTACTAGGCCCCTGAAGGAAGACTTGAGAGTGTGGGAGACTTTTTTGGCAGCTTACAATTGCCATACTTGTTTCCAGGCGCCGGAGGTGTCATCTCAAGACATCTCTCTTTTTACGGACGCCGCGGGTTCAGCGGGATTCGGCGTCGTTTTCGGTTCCCGTTGGTGTGCCGGGCCTTGGCCAGCGGCATGGCAATCGAACGGTTGGACGACCAACCTAACGTTGTTAGAGCTTTTCCCGATCATAGTGGCCATTGACACCTGGCCTGATTCGTTCAGGAACCAACGGCTCCGTTTCTGGACAGATAATGAAAGCGTAGTGCATGCAGTAAACAATTTAACTTCATCCTCAGCACCGGTGATAAATTTGATTCGGCATCTGGTCCTCCGCTGCTTACAATTAAACATATGGTTCAGGGCTAGACATGTCCCGGGTGTGGTTAACACGGTGGCTGATGCTTTATCTCGCTTTCAATTTCAGAAGTTCAGGGAGCTTCTTCCGACGGCGGACGAAGAACAGTCGGAGTTCCCGGATACGGTATGGCGGATTCCTTGGGACCATTGATGCCTTTGGTGAGAGCTTCGCTGGCCCCTTCAACTTGGAGAGCGTACGGTAAGGCCTGGAGTGAATGGGAGGCTTTTCTGGGTACGGGTAGGACCCCCAGCATCGACAACTGTACAGTAGGCAATGTTCTTCAGTATTTGGCTACGTTGAGATTGAATGATTTAGTGGGTACGGCGGCACAACATCGCTTGTCTGGATTAGCTTTTCATTTTAAATTACGGGGCTGGCCTGATGTTACGAAGCATTTTTTGGTATCGCAGGTGCTGAAGGGTTGGAAGCGAGAACGACGTACCCCGGATATGCGTCGCCCGATATCTTTTTCCCTCTTGCAGCAATTGTTGAGGGTATTGCCTACGGTCTGCGCCTCGACCTACGAAGCAACCCTGTTTTCGGCGATGTTTGGCTTCGCCTTTTTCGGGGCTGTACGCCTGAGCGAAATGGTGCCGAAAGCATCAAACGGTGAAGGGGGATTGCATGACGGTGATGTGGTTTTCTGCGAACAAGGTTTGAGGGTACGGCTCCGGAGGTCGAAAACCGACCAGACCGGCCGAGGAATATGGTTTCCTCTGTTTGCCATTACGGGCCCCGTTTGCCCATTCAATTTATTCAGTTTATATGCGGCGGTAAAACCCCCTGGACGACATTATTTTTTACACAAAGATGGCTCTTCGGTGACAGCGACGCAGTTTCAGTTTGTTTTCAATAATGCCCTACGTCATGCGGGCTGTAGCCCGAGGGAATATGGGTCTCACTCTTTCCGCATCGGCGCAGCGACGGAAGCGTCGCGGGCGGGATTCCCGGATGATATGATTAAAAAGGTGGGCCGCTGGAAGTCGGAGTGCTTCCGCAGATACATCCGACCTGAATTGATATGATGTTTTCTTTTGCCTTAACTAAAAAGCAACGTATTTCAGTTTGATAAGGATTTGTTTTAAGAGACCTGGGGTATGGTATTAATAATTTTTTCTTGTAGGTGGATTTCGGCCAAGCGTGTGGATCCTTGGCCATTCTTATGTCTACTGGGCTGCCCGCCACGCTGAGACCCGGCCTGGAGGACGGGCGTTAGGTTTCCATGATGTTAACATCAATTGGAGGGGTACACGGGGTTTAGTGTGGGCACAAGTGCTTCCGGAGGTGGTTAGGATTTCAAGGATTGACCCTGGCCCCGTGGTGTTAATAATCCATGCGGGAGGGAATGACTTAGCTAGTTTTAGACTGGGAGAGCTCTGCACTCTTATGAGAGCTGATTTAGATAAGTTTCACAGTTTCTTTACGGAACTGACCTTGGTCTGGTCCCAATTAATTCCCCGGGTGGTGTGGCAAGGAGCGAGAGATGGGGCAGCGTTGGAGAGGTCCCGTAGGACACTTAACAGTAGGATGTCGCAATTTGTAGCTTCAAAGGGCGGGTTTTCGATCAGGCACCACCAGTTGGAAATGGATATTGGTCGCTTAATGCTTAGGGACGGGGTCCACTTGAATAATATCGGGCTCGATATATTCTTGTCTGGCCTGCAGGATGGGATCGAGCATGCCCTAGATGCTCTTGGGGGGGGGTCGCAGCTCGGACCATGGCCCTCGCTACTCCATGGCGGTGTGAGTGACGGAGGTGTAAGTAACCTGTGCTGGATGGCCAGCTACAGAACACTTACAGTCACAAGGCTAAAGGCGGGTTTGTGCCTTCATTAAGCTGCGGCCAATTTATATTTAAATTTCCCACTTAAAGAGTTAAAGTGAGTTGGTTGTTGGATACCCTCAATAAAAAGTTAAAAGGTTAACAAGGTGTCTGTGGTTATTGTCCGGCTGGGAAAAGGTGGGTTATGCTAGTCTGTGGAGCACTGCGGCTCTCCGCTGCATCCTGACTAGCAGACCCCTATAGGGTTAAATGGTGCCGGACATACAGAACACAGGATTGGTGTAATGTGTCACGTTGCTCCCTGTTCCCTAGATCCTGGTTCCGCCTCCTGAGGTTAAAAGCAAGGAGAGGCGGCCATCTTGCTCTCCTACATCTGAATCCCGGAGCGAACGCCCACCCTCCCTCCCTGGATTTTGTTTTTGGAATGGTTTGTCGCAGCAGCGGTGTGAGTGACGGAGGTGTAAGTAACCTGTGCTGGATGGCCAGCTACAGAACACTTACAGTCACAAGGCTAAAGGCGGGTTTGTGCCTTCATTAAGCTGCGGCCAATTTATATTTAAATTTCCCACTTAAAGAGTTAAAGTGAGTTGGTTGTTGGATACCCTCAATAAAAAGTTAAAAGGTTAACAAGGTGTCTGTGGTTATTGTCCGGCTGGGAAAAGGTGGGTTATGCTAGTCTATTTGATTACTCAATTATCTACCTCATCTCATGCAGGGTGGGTGAGGACCTCCCTTCTTCAGTGACGCTTGGGGGAGATGTCTATTGGCAAGTTTGGACTGTGGCTACGTGTCTGGTCTCCCAAATCCACATCTCATGGTTCTGCAGATGGGCCAGCCTCTTCCTGTCCTCCACTATCTTTCCATTCTGAAGATATGGCCCTCTCTCGTATGTTGGTTGTAGTATTGGAAAGAGAATTGTATATGTAAGGTTACAATCACATGTTATTTTAAAATAGAAAATTACAAATGCACCACTGCTAGGACTTACAGCCATAGTTCCTTGATGGGTGCAAGGAATTGGATGTACCCACTCTGTTTTTTACCCTGGGACTAAAACCAATAAACAACAACATTGCAGGTCACTGATAAAGCCTAGAGCCCACAGGCTCTGCTGATGTTGAAAGGAGAATTTTGTAATGTTAAACTTGCATTGTAGGATCTGACCCCACAGAGAAATTGTACTGGTACGTAGATAAACATTGTACAGTAGTGTTCAAAATAATAGCAGTCCAACATGACTAAGGCTAAGTCCACATCACGTTTTTTGCAGCGTTGGCCAAAATGCGTTTTTGCAGCTGCATTAACGCAGTCAAACGCATGCATTAACACACCTAAAGATTTGTATGGCTAAACGCATGCAAATGCAATGCTAAACGCAGTTGCGTTTGAATGCATGCGTTTTTACCAAACATCATTTTGTGTATCTGAGACATATGTGTAGTGTGTGCTGTGTGATATTTTAAGTGTTTGTATGAACATTTGTTGAATTGCTCAGCAGATACAAACATTACATGTATGCACGAAAACAAATGTTCATATTAACACATAGAAATCTCTCAGACAGCACACACTGTAGATTACTACAGGGTTACTACAAGGGTTGCAGCACAAAAATCTCCCCCCATTCCTATCTCTCCGGCTCCCTCCCCTTTCCCTTCAGAAGCAGCTTGCACAAGCCTGTTATTTTCAATGACTGACTTAAGCACAGAGGAGGGAGGGAATACCAGCTTGCAAAGGTGTGGATATTTAAACATTTACATACGATTAACTAGTTGGCAGTGCAAGTAATGGACCAGACTTATGCAGTCAGCTGCATCCGGAGTGTGAAGATGATTATAGCAACAAAACTACAGAGGGTGCAGTAATGATTTTTACAAGGTTGCATGAGCACTATTCAGGAGTACTATTAGTATCATACTGAAAAATGACCTGACAGAGTCCCTTTAAGAATGTAAAGGCGTTTTTTGTTTACTTGCATTTTTCAGGCCTCACATAAAGCTTATAGACGAAAACTGCAACAAAACTGCACAGTTCAGTTTAGATGCACAGTTTCCAGACCAGGCTGGTGGCGAGTGACGTAGGCAGTCAGATGATGCAAGCGTCAGAGTAATAGCGTCAGCTGATTTGGTCACTATAGTAATAAAGTCATGTTGTTACCAAATCAACTGAGGCGATTGCTATGGCAATCACATCAGCTTATCTGGTCACCATGGTAGTTAAGTCAGGTGACCAGCTTCCAGCTGTCCGCTTTTTTTATTGACAGAAAAATACAGTGGAGCCCTATTTTTTTTTTTATACACACACACACACACACACACACACACACACACACACACACACACTATGACACCAGGTTAGTCGCCATAAACTACCGTAATTTGTATGACAACCAAGCAGAGACACCATCTAGATTGTGTTAATGCAGTCTAATTGCAACAGCCAATCACAGACGCTCTAACAGAGCATGAATGTCTGATTGGCTGTTGTTGGTCAGATAAGTGAATATGCATGAAGTTTAACCCCCTTCACCCCCGGGCCTATTTTGACCCTAATGACCAGGCCCTTTATGAGGTAATAACTCTGGAACGCTTCATTGGATCCGAGCGATTCGGAGATTGTTTTTTCGTGACATATTGGGCTTCATGTTAGTATTAAATTTAGGTCGATAATTTTTGCGATTATTTGTGAGAAAAAAAAAAAAAAAAATCAAAAAAATTTGGTAAAAACTTTGAACATTTTGCAATTTTCAAATTATGAATTTTTATTCTGCTAAACCAGAGAGTTATGTGACACAAAATAGTTAATAAATAACATTTCCCACATGTCTACTTTATATCAGCACAACTTTGGAAAAAAAAAAAATTCTCATTTTTCCAGCAAAATTTACAAAACCTTTTTTTTAGTGACCACATCACATTTGAAGTCTCTTTGAGGGGTTTACATGACAGAAAACACCCAAAAGTGACACCATTCCAAAAACTGCACCCCTCAAGCTACATTCAGAAGATTATTAACCCTTCAGGTGCTTCACGGGAACTAAAGCAAAGTGGAAGGAAAAATTAAAATGACCATTTTTTCCAACAAAAATGTTTTTAGCCTCAATTCTTTCATTTTCACATGGGCAACAGGATAAAATGGATCCTAAAAATTGTTGGGCAATTTCTCCTGAGTACATCGATATCTCATATGTGGTCATAAACCACAGATTATTTTGTGAAGCACCGGGGTGTTCAAAATGCTCTCCACCCATCTAGGTAAGTTCCCTGGGGACTCTAGTTTCCAAAATGGGGTCACTTGTGAGGGAGCTCCAATGTTTAGGCACACAGGGGCTCTCCAAACGCAACATGGTGTCCGCTAACAATTTGACTGAAAAATCAGCTAGACCCCCCAAGGAATGCATCTACATGCATAGTGAGCACTTCGAACCCCCAGGTGCTTCACAAATTGATCTGTAAAAATAAAAAAAAAGAAATTTTTTTTTCCCCCCCACACAAGAAGTACTTTTTCCTTCTTACGGATCAATTTGTGAAGCACCTGGGGGGTGCACACTGACATCCATGCATGCACACATCCATGTATGCACACACACACACACACACACACACACACACACACACACACACACACACACACACACACACACACACACACACACACACACACACACACACACACACACACACACACTCCCCCCTCTGGATCCACCGATGAGGCCGAAAGAGGAGACTGGCAGAGGAGGCGGGGCCACCGACCGGCGGGCACAGGAAGCATGCAGCCGGAGGCAGGGCGGCTGCAGCTGCGGGTGCACCGAGGTGTGCAGCCTGCCGCAGGAGGTGAGGGGGGGGCAAGCACTGGAGCGGGGGGGCCAGGCACTGTGACCGGCGGGCGCACGGGGGTGCAGCCCGCCGGCATATACATAAGAGGGGGGCGGGCGGTTTGGGGTGACGGGGGGGGGGGGGCATGTCAGTCATGGAGCGGGAGGGGGGTGAGGAGGGGTGGACACATGCCGATCCGCCCCTCCAGATCTGATTGGAGAGCTCCAATCAGATCTGGAGGGGTGAATCCCTATGATTTCTTCCAATTGGCAGTTTCACTTTTAAACTGCCGATCGGAGGGGTCCTGGGCATGGGGGAGGTTAATCCACCCCCTGTGGGGTCATCTACAGGTTGTCACAGAGCAGCAGCATCTGTGACACCTGAGTGACCCCACTCACAGGAGCTGCAGGAGCGCAAATCTGCCAGGACGTTGTACAACGTCCTATGTCGGGAAGGGGTTAATGGTTGGGATTGGAAGTAAATGAGGGGGAGAGAAGGAGAGCGGACCTGGAAGCAAGCAAGCAGCTGAAGACTGGTAAGATTGATCTGTGTGTGTGTGTCTGTGTATGTGTTATTTGAGCTGAGTTTGGCAGCTTTTGGACACCTTTTGAAGGTGTTCTCTATGTGTTTGAGGTTGCCTGCCATTGATTTCAATGGTCTTCGGGGGGGCTCGTCAAACAGTTTAGCAAATAATTTGGCAAAGAACCTGGCATTCGATGAACCAAACCAAATCCAAACACTCAGGTGTTCATCCATCTCTAGTCAAAAGCTCATCAACTTATATGGTCGTAGTGTGCTTGTAAAATCAAAAGCAGTACTAAAAGCATTTAGTGCTGCCTGGTATAAAACATCACTGGTCATTTTTACTCCTGTCATTTTTAGGGTGACAGTTCGCTTGGCTTGCGCCATCAAAAGCTCAACAATTTGTATGGTCCTAGTGTGCTTCTAAGGCTAGAAACACACTGTCCGTGTGATATACGAGTCACTCAGATGAGTGTCGGATCGTTAACCCTGAACGACCTCTCCCTGTCAGCAACTCCACACTCCCATCCTGACAGTGAGAGGTCATTCAGGGTTAATGATCCGACAGTTGTCTGAAAAGACTCGCATGCAAGTAGGATAGTGTGTTTCCTAAAACACAAAGCCGCACTACAAGCATTTACGGTAGTACTGCCTGGTATAAAGCACACACTGGTCACTTTTACCCGTGTCATTTTGGGGGTAACAGTTCACTTGGCTTGTACCGTCAAAAGCTCACCAATTCATACGATGCTATTGTGCTGCACACACTGGTCATTTTTACCTCATATTTTTGGGGTGACAGCTCGCTTGGCTTGTGCTGTCAACAGCTTACCAATCTATACGGTCCTTATGTGCTGGTAAAAACTGGATCTGTTTTGTATATATCCTTTTGTTATCTCTGGCCACTTACCGTACAGTAATCAAGAGGGTCATAAAGAGGTGGCGGATGTTAATGCACAAATATTTGAGCACCCAAGGCCAGAAGAAAGCCCCTTTGAGTAATTTACTGTCTCAATTGGTGGAGGAAGATGATTATGAGACACAGTTGCCATTAGGTTAGCCTACTACAATCTCAACTGGGAAGGAGGATGAGATAGCAGATGAGGTGGTCAATGATATGTCCGCTAAAACAACTTGGATCATTAGCACGCATAGCCAGTACAGCAGTACAAAGGAAGATGGATATATAGCACCAACACAAGCAGGAAGGGGTAGTGGTTTGACCAGCGAGAGAACTGAATCAACTGTTCCCAAGAGCACCAATACTGCGCCCCTACTTACGATAAGAGGGCGTTCATCCACTGTATGGAAAATATATACTGATAGTTTTTCAATTAAAACATTGTAATCTGTAACTTCTGACATACCAAGCTGAGCAGAGGCCGGGGCAAAGGCAACCTGAATACCACCAGCATGCAGAACCACATTGTAGCCAAGCAATCCAGTAAACCCAGAATACCAGGGAACCAAATCTGTGTCTACGGGTGAAATGACCGACATTTTGCTTGTGCTCCATTCTTCATAATCTGCTGTCCAGGAAGCAGGCACTCATACCTCCTGCCCAGAAGCTGTGGTTGCACAGACACGGCAAACATAAACCCCGTCCACTTCATTGAAGCATCCAGTTGTCCCTGCATGAGAGCTTGGGAAAAAAAAAAAAAAAAAAAGTGTAAATCCCCAGCCACACAACCACAGGCACAAATACTAAACTCTCACATTTGCCGAATTGCTACCCATGGAGAAGTTGCTATTCAGGCTTTTGGGATTGGAATCCTTCAGTTTTCTCTTGGCTGTGGCTGCCCATGATCCTCTGTTCCCAGCCGGGACTATTTTGCCCGATGTGTCACATAAGCATGTTAAACAATATCAACCGTGCTCTCACCAAGACTATAACTGGGAACATCCACCTAACAGGTAAGGTACCTTTACACGCCGCTACAGAAAGTTGGAAACAACCGGGTGTCTCACATGCACGAGCACGTAACAACGGTTGCAAACGGTACCCGATACCGCCTTTACACGCCGCTACAAGGTGCTCTACAGAAGGTTTACTCTATCCCTGGAGGCACCGCCGGGTGCCACAAGTTACCTTCTGTAGAGCACCGTCCCTCATTTACACGCCGCTACAGAAGGTAATATGGGAGGACCTGGGGCAGCAGACACAACACATAGGCATGCCAGAATTGTGGATTACGAGACGCTTGTACGATGATTGGACAATGCAATAGCATCATGATTGGCCAGCCAGCGCAGAAAGGATGGCTAATACATGATGCTATTGCAATTGTGCAGTGTGACTGGTCAGCTCCTTAAATATGCCGCCCTATGCAGCGACAATCAATCGTAACGCAGGAGCTTCCACCAATGATCGCTGAAGGGGGGCGGTTTCCCGGAGGCTGTGTCACGCCCCAGGGAGTTAACTAGGTGGCGAAAAAACCTTACCGTACCTTATTAAGATGCCGCTACCATCGGGTTGAAACAAACCTGTTTTAGAGCACTGCTCTGAAACAGGTGCCGACAGTAACGGGTGGCAACAACCTAGTTTACACGCCGCTACCTCGGGTTGATTTGACGGTGCAAGATACATTTGTCTCCGACACCCGGTTGTTTCCAACCTTCTATAGTGGCGTGTAAAGGTACCTTCACGTGGATAAGTTGTTGTAGACAGAGATGATATATTTCTGTGAAGGCACACTGGGTGATCATGGTGGAAAGTGGGATAAAGTCAAACTGTAACATCACACATCCTATCCATGCCAAGAATAGCAGGCCCAACTTCTATAAGGGTTTCCGCCTCCTCGTATGCAACATCCAGTCTCCTCTCCTCCTGCACCTCCTTCTCTGCGGAATTACCCTCCCCATCTCTCCCAAGCTGGCAGCTGTGCAGCAGTGCATTAGCAAAGTGGTAACATACTCTGCTGAAGCTCATCGGTTTAGATCATAAACCATGCACTGCAGCAAAGCTGTTCTAAGGAATAACCGAATAGACCCTCTTTCCGCTGCACTTCCAACCCAGTCTGGTCATCTGCAACAATGGGTGGAACCTGGTGGCAGCTTTGAAGCTGGGCAAGCGTGTACGCTTTCAATTCATGGCTCACGTGCTGAAAATAGTTGTCCAGAAATTTCAAAAACATACCTTCTCAAGTAGGTACAGCAAGTCAGGGTATGATGTATTATCACTCATTTCTGACATTCATCTACAATTTTGACAGACTTGCAGCACTTAAATAGCACTTAAATTTGCCTAGCCACTGACTCATTTGTGACCTTCCCGTGCACTGGAACTCAACATATAATATGTTGGCATGGATTAGTAAGCAGCAGAGGACAGTAGCTGAATACCAGTTTCAACATGTCTGTCAAAATACCACTCAGCCACCACACATAACTGTTGAGAGGGTGTGGGTTGTTGACCTTTGTAAGGTTCTTGAAAACATTGAGTACTGCACTAATATCGTATCGATGATGACACTATTATGAGCGTAACCATCCTGCTGCTCTGTCTGTTGAGATGACTGTTGCATAATCTGAAAGAGGAAGCATTGAGTGCCCAGCAGGTGGCTATGGAGCCAGATTTCCCAATTTTCAAAACTACTCAGCCAAGCCAATATTCTCTGGCAACATTGGGTGATTATGTGGAAGACGACAAGGATGAGTAGGGAGAGGACTTATTTTTCTGTGCTACAGAGGGGACTCCTAAACCTAGCTTCATGTCTGTCCATCATGGATGGGCTGGAGAGAAGGAGGTGGAGGAGGAGATGAGTCAGCGTGAGGAGAGGATGGGTATTGTTACTCCTGCCTGTTTGCACCTTGTCCCAAATGGCACAGGTTCTTGTGTCTGTCTCGTGTGATCCATACTTTTGCCACCAGTATGTTCTGATTGACTACCTTTCTCGACCCATGGTAAAAGGAGAAATTTTCTGCTCTTCTTCTGGAGTCAATCGCTTTCACAATGGAATCCTTTAAGGAGGTCCATTGTACATCAGCTACTTAAAACATCACCCTCAGGCAACACTGGCGGCAGAGGTACGAGGACTTTTCAACAGCAAGGATTACTGGGGAGAGATGTGCACACCAGGTCTAAACCAGCACATGAGCAAGGGCTATCTGTACCTGTAACAGTGCCAAGAAGAGAGAAGTTGAGAAGTTAAATCACATGTTCAAGGAGTACTTAAGTGACCATACCTGCATTTTACCTTACAATTCAGTTCCCTTTAATTATTGGGTGTCCAAGCTGAATGGATAATAGGAAAAATGGGAGCCAGGCTCAACAGGACTGGATTTTTTTCTTCTTTTTATTGTTCAAAAGAATGTAAAGTGCATACAAATGAAAAATTTTACATGTTCGACATGACCCAGTCGACGTGTTCGACTACACTAAGCAGTTTTACTCATGACAACTACTACAGTAGTCCTACGCAGATAATCTTTCTTTTGGGAGGCCCTTGCAAGACATAAGTCTTCCTGCGTCTGTGACACAGCCCCCAGGGGTAACTTTTGGAAATCGAATGTACATTCTGCAATGGACCAAGTACTATAGTATGAACATGTCTTTTCTTTCTATATAATCTGGGGAATATTTCCAATGAAAACTTCAGAGTTCTATGGAGGAGCTTCCCCAACCCGTGTTGGAGGGGGACACCATATGTCCTTTGTCCATTCACTTGCACAAGTGATATATTTGAGCTCGACATCCAGTTGACTAGAGCAGCTTTATTTTTTCAGTTTACAGACTTAAGCCAAAACTGAGGCTCACAGGCCGCAGTCACTGCTTCCTTCTTGTATTCCATGTCACTTGCCCTTCTTTTCTGTAGTCTCTGCTTTTAAATGAGTTAAATAGCAATTAAGGTCCCTACAATATGAATAAGTGAGGGCACTTTCAAATGTACAGAAGAGGGTCCTGCCAAATGTATAGAAGAGGACCCTTCCAAACGTATGTTAGAGGGCCACCTGTAACAACCAGGACGCCGGTTGTTTAAGTATGATAGATACAGCGCTGCTAGGAATGCTAGAAAAATTTAGAATTTTTTTTTTTTAAACATTTAAACTAACCTTGACGTTATACAGGCCTGTGTATGGATCATCGGGATGTTTGGTACATCCTGATGAACCATTGGGGCAATTGGAAATTTGGTATCCATATGTTTACTATATTGTATTTGCAACTACAGCGGTGTTTGTGAGGAGAGGGGGGGTTGGCTTTCTGGGGAACAGAGCATTACCAATTGAGTAATTGCCCCCAGATTTATATATATGCAGCCTTGTTAGGTCGTTATCGATATATATGGCTTTATAACAACGAAAACCTAAGACCACGGCATCATAATACTTATATCCAATATCTGCTAAGCAACCTAATAATGCGACATATTAAATCCTACATATTTATTCTATATATTTTTTTAAGCCATTGGCTTCTTGTGACATACCGTAATAAAAGTGTAAATCCACAATCTTGGTACTAAAATACACCTTGTAGTGTGCCGAATTTAATCTTAACGTCTCACAGGCTCATGTGTCGACCATTGGGATGTCTGGTACATCCTGATGAATATTTGAGGCATTTTTGCAATTCACTCAAATTATAGAGTTTGTATCAATATTTTTTTACTACAATGAATTTGCTGTTGTGATGGCGTGGGTTGAAGAGTGTTGGTCAACCGAGAAACTCTCCCATGTTTTCATATATGTAGCCTTATTAAGGGGATATGGATATATATGTCTTTATAACACCAAAAAGAAAATTTAAGAACTATGGTACCAAAATATCTTCATTCAATATCTGTTCTCCAACCTAATGTTGTGGCTGAATAAATCCTATATTTTTAATCTACTTATGCCAACCAGGGTTTCCTAGAATAACCGTTCTGTGATGCCCAATTTGATGCTTGACTAACATTTTGATGTTTGACTAATACTTTGCGTCTGGGCTAGCCAGAGGGATGAATAAGACAGTGTCTATCATCCGCTTTGTCGTCTACCAGACTTGCACTTGCTATACTACCTATTATGCCTGGAGATTGAATAAATAATTTAGCATTTGCAACTAACATTGGGTTGCATACTTAATATTGAGTCTTTTGAACCTTAACAGCACTCTTTACAGGCATCGCAACCTGTAAATAAACTATCGATCACGTGACCGCACACGTGATATCTGTTCTTCCCGGAATGTCACTTCCGGTTCTCGAGGTGTAGTCATAGCAACTACACAGTGGTGCAGTATGCCGCTTAATTGGCTGAAGTATTTAAGGTCCGGACGCCGGTTTTGTAGCCACGCCTCCCTGACAAAGCCGCTATACGCATGGGACACAGGTCCCCTGATCTACACTTTACCCCCTGCGCCTTGGCAAACCTGCACCCATTTTGCCTTCCATACCCAGGATACATCTTTCTACAATGGACGCATAACAACGCCATAGGGGTCTGGGTGAGAAATCCTTCCCTTCCCTGGGAAACCTTCCCCTCATTAGGGAGTTTATCATTTATTTGGGCTTCGTGCTTACTGGGCTGCCTCTCAGCTGGGGAAAGTTTATGCAGGTTCCCCACTTGTATCTCTAGGTGACACACGCTCCTTTTCCACATTGGATCACAGTTTACACTCCTATTTACATGATTTATTGTGTTTGATTTTCTTGATCTGTGACTTAGATTCTGAGTGTTGTGTCATTGAAACTTTGCAATTGTTTTGTTATTGGGGATTACTTGACAAGTAATTTCACTTTATACATTTGAACAGGGGTTTCTTTCTCCTTATGGAATGTGGTTTTTGATGTTTTTAAATGCATCATGTTTGGTCCTTAAATATACTTTGTAAGATTTTGATATACCGTAAAAGGTGGTGTTCTGCCATTACCTTCTCTAATGTGGCCAAGAATGACTGACTCCAGTTTAGTGGTAAACGTCTTATGAAAAATTGTTAAACAAATGCCAGAGTTACACTCTCTACAAACTATGGGCCCTAAAAGCCTAAAAACACAATACAAATTATGCAGCCTGAGAAAACTCAAGTGCCAGTTTCACAGAGAGGGACATGCCTACCCCCAAACTATGCCATCCTGCCCTTAGTCAGTACAGGCTCTACCCAGGATTTTACCGCGGCTGCAGCTCGTCTTCACCTCAGGCATATAATCTTACAATCTCCTCCCATGCTATTTACAACATGTCCCGGGTACCCTAGTATTCCCCTTTATAACTAATTAAAGTAAAAAAAAAAAAAAAAAAAAAAAGGTATTTACACAGTGTTCAATTCTCTCTCCTACAGGAGCAAAATGGATACATCTTAAAACCAGCTTAACACACACAATTAGCAGACTAACTTTTGTTTAACTTTAATATCCGGCTACAGGGTAACATGGGTTGTTTTCTCTCACCAGGCTTCTCAACACAGCCTGGTGCCACAGAATTTGGGATTATTCTCAATTCTACCCTGTGATCCACTACAGGACTCCTCTCTATTGTACACATATTCAACGTCCCAGTTACAGGATATTTTGCACTTCATAGAAAAAGACTGATCAGTTCAGCAGCAGGATTACACACAAGAAAGTTCTCTGAAGCTTTACAATCACTGTCTAACGCTCCCTAGCTGACTGTACCGTTGGTGGCCACAGCTCTCTTTTACTCATATGACACGGTTTCTTTCTGGTCACATTGTCTGATACAGATCTCTAACTCCTGAGCGCCTCTGGTCAACAGGCATGTCGTGCCTCCTCAAAAGGTTTCCTCGGGTCTGCCTTGCACTGTGTTCAGTCTGCTGCAATTTCTACTCCCCAATCTCCGTGGCCTGTGTCCGTTCACGTCTAATAGTGACCCCAAGTGGTCAGACTGTCATTGCAGTGTAACAAAAACACACACACACACACACACACACACACACACAAAAAATAAATGTTTATTAGAAAGAAAAAAAAAAAAAAAAAAACCACCAACAATTAGACTGCACATCTTTATTATAAATCCTTCTTTCGTCCGACGTAGTCCAATCCAAGGTTATTCTTTAGCTCATCTACATCTCTGGTAGAGAACCTCTACCAAAGATGTAGCTGAGCTGTGCACCCGGGCGTGGGAAAGTTCATGAGCGTTCATGCAGGCAAGCATGAACTCACATGAACCCTGACAGCATCGCTACTTCAAATGAACAGCTGACCAGAATCAGCTGTTCATTTGAAACTACCAGCGGGAAAGCCGGCAGTGAGAAGACTTCACCGCCGACTTTCTCCTTCGGTTCTGCGCTCCCCGTTGCCTGACAGCCCGATCCTCCACTACCCCCGCCACCTCCCTGCCTGATCTTAAATTAGGACCGGGCAGGGAGCGCAGCTCCAGGGAGCGGGAAGGGGCAGGAGGGAGTGGGTTTGCAGAACAGAAGGAGAAAGCCGCCGTTGAAGTCTTCTCACCGCCGACTTTCCCGCCTGGGTCCTTTGCTCACCACTCCCTGCTGCTCGCTCCCCGCCAGCTCCTAACTCCGGACGGGTGGGGAGGCAGTGGGGGGGGGGAGCGGAGGATCGGGCTGTCAGACGGTGGGGGAAGCGAGAAAGGGACTTAATGATTCCTTAAAACCCGGCGGCTTTTTACTGCCGGCTTTTAAAACAATCATGTGGGCCATTGCAGCCTTTTGCTCTGCCATCAAACCTCTTCATAGCGTCCAGCAACTGAGGAATTACTCAGCTTACTCACTTCCCCATTGACTTGCATTGTATCGGGACCTACTCGTTATGAGTATAGCGAGTCCAAATATTTCAGTACTCGCTCATCCCTAGTGACAAGTTCAAGACTTATTTTACCACTGGTATATACAGTCATAGCTGAAAAAGGTGTCAACCTTGAAATTATTCCAGAAAATAAAGTATTTCTGCATTAAAATTATTTAAATGTGGGAATGATATCACACAAAACCCCAAATATGGGCCAGAAAAAAAATTGTTGGCACCTTTACAAAATTGTGACTAAACAACTTTGTTTCAAGCAAGTGATGGTCATTCAAACTCATCTGTGGCAAGTAACATAGTAAGAAAGTTTTTAAGGTTGAAGGAAGTTTTTAAGGTTGAAAGAAGACTTTAAGTCCATTTAGTTCAACCCATAGCCCAAAATGTTGATCCAGAGGAAGGCAAAAAAAAAAAAAAAAAAAAAAAACACAACCATGTGGCAACACTAAGCTCCACATTAGGGAAAAAAAAAATTCCTTCCCGACTCCACATACAGCAATCAGACTAGTTCCCTGGATCAACGCCCTATCAAAGAATCTAGTATATATAACTGGTAATATTATAGTTTTCAAGAGAGGCATCCAGGCCCTTCTTAAATGTTAGTAGTGACTCACTCATTACAACATCATGTGGCAGAGAGTTCCATAGTCTCACTGCTTTTACAGTAAAGAATCCGCGTCTGTGATTATGATTAAACCTTCTTTCCTCCAGACATAGAGGATGCCCCTTGTCCCCACCTCAGGGCTAAGAGTAAAAAGATCATTAAAAAGGTCTCTGTACTGTCCCCTCATATATTTATACATTATTATAAGATCACCCCTAAGCCTTCGTTTTTCCAAGCTAAATAACCCCAAGTTTAATAACCTGTCTTGGTATTGCAGACCCCTCAGTCCTCTAATAACCTTGGTTGCTCTTCTCTGGACCTGCTCTAGTTCAGCTATGTCTTTTTTATACACCGGAGACCAGAATTGTACACAGTATTCTAAATGTGGTCACACTAGTGACTTGTATAGAGGTAAAATGATGTTCTCCTCATGAGCATCTATGCCTCTTTTAATGCATCCCATTATTTTATTTGCCTTTGCAGCAGCTGCCTGACACTGGCCACTAAATGTGAGTTTGTCATCTACCCATACACCCAGGTCATTTTCAGTGATAGTTTTGCCCAGTGTTATACAATTAAGCACATAATTATACATTTTATATCCTCTGCCCAAGTGCATGACCTTACATTTATCCTCATTAAAGCTCATTTGCCATTTATCAGCCCAAGCTTCTAGTTTACATAAATGCTCCTGTAATATAAAATTGTCCTCCTCTATTGATTACCCTGCAGAGTTTAGTGTCACATGCAAATATTGAGATTCTACTCTGTATGCCCCCTACAAGGTAATTAATAAATATTTTAAAAAGAAGCTGCCTAATACTGACCCCTGTGGTGCCCCACTGTTAACTGTGACTCATTCTGAGTGTGTTCCATTAATGACCACCCTTTGTTTCCTATCACTAAGCCAGTTCTTAACCCACTTACACATATTTTCCCCGATCCCCATTGCTCTCATTTTATGCATCAACCTTTAGTGTGGCAATGTATCAAACGATTTTGAAAAGTCCATATACACCATGCCCACTGAATTTCTTTGGTCCAGACCAGAATTTACCTCTTCATAGAAACTTAGCAGATTAGTTTGACAGGAACGGTCCCTCGTAAACCCATGTTGATATTGGGTCATGAGGTTATTTTTTTTTTTGATACTCCAGTATAGCATCTCTTAGAAAACCCTCTAGGATTTTACCCACAGTAGAGGTTAAGCTTACTGGCCTAAAAATTTTCAAGTTTAGTTTTGTACACTTTTTGAATATTGACACCACATTTGCTATATACCAGTCCTGTGGTACAGACCCTGTTATTATGGAATCTTTAAATATATTAAAAATAATGGTCTATGATGGCACTTAATTCCTACAGTGCTCTGGGGTGTATGCCATCTGGGCTCGCGGATTCGTCAATTTTAGATGGTGCCGTACTTCCTACTGGGTTAGGCAGGTGACATTTAATGGAGAGTTTTTGTCATCACTGATCATATTGTTTGTCATGGGATTTTCTTGTGTAAATACTGTTGAAAAAGTCTTTGCATATTGGCTTTTTCCTCATCCTCATCCACCATTTCACCTAGATTAATTTTAAGGGGGGCAACACAATCATTTTTTAGTTTTTTACTATTTATGTACCATATATACTCGTGTATAAGCCGAGTTTTTCAGCCCAAAATTTGGGCTGAAAAGTCTCCCCCTCGGCTTATACACGAGTCAATACGGTTGGTGGGGGCTGTGGAGGCTGGAGGAGGCTGCTGTATGAGCGGCCCCGTCACGTGGGGCCGCTCATTATATATGCACTGCTTCCCCCTGTCAATCAGCGGCAGGGGGAAGCAGTGCATAACTAAATAAATGGCCCCCAAATGCTGGCACTCGCCCCCCTTGTAAGGGCCCCCCCCCGCTGCTTATCTTACCATCCTGGTCTTCTGCTCAGCGCCGCTCCTCGGTGCTCCGTTCTTCAACCTCCCGTCCAGCTACATCCGGGATCCCCGGCAGTCAAAGGTATATGACGTCATAGTGCGACGGCCGGAGATCCCGGATGCATGAAGAACGGAGCACCGAGGAGCGGCGCTGAGCAGAAGACCAGGATGGTAAGATAAGCAGCAGGGGGGCGGGGGCTCTTACAAGGAGGGGGGTGAGTACCAGCATTTGGGGGCCGCTGGATACCCACTGGGGGCCGCTGGATACCCACTGGGGGCCGCTGGATATACCACTGGGGGCCGCTGGATATACCACTGGGGGCCGCTGGATATACCACTGGGGGCCGCTGGATATACCACACTGCTGGGGGCTGTATACCTGTGCTGAGGTCCACCCTCGGCTTATACACGGGTCAATAGGTTTTCCCAGGTTTTGGGGGCAAAAGTAGGGGGGGGGGGGGGGCAGCTTATACACGGGTTGGCTTATACACGAGTATATACGGTAGTTAAAGAATATTTTGGGATTTTTTTTTTTTTTTTTTACTTTCTCTGGCAATGAGTCCCTGTCTCAATCTTTGCTGCCTTGATTTGCTTTTTACAGATGTTATTTAATTTTCTGTATTTATTTAATGCCTTATCTACTTGCTTTAATTCCCTAAATGCTTTCTTTTTGTCACTTATTGCACCCTTTAAAGCTCTATTTAGCCATAGTGGTTTCCTCCTATTTCTAGCATGTTTACTCCCATAGGGTATATATTGTGCACAGGCACCATTCAGGATGCTAATAAACGTCTCCCATTTGCTTTGTGTACTTTTATGTCTCAGGACATCCGCCCAGTTTATTGCACTAAGATCATCTCTCAACCATTGGAAATTTGTCTTCCTGAAGTTTAGTGTCCTTGCAGCCCCTCTACTACACATCTTATTAAAGGATACTTGAAAAATTATTTTGTGATCGCTATTACCCAAGTGACCTCCAACCCATATATTTGATATGTGGTCCGGCCTGTTGGTTAATTTTAGGTCTAACAGTGCCTCCCTTCTTGTTGCGTCCTGAACCAGTTGTGAAAGTTAATGGTCTCTCATAGTTGTCAAAAACCTATTACTTTTGCTGGATCTGCAGGTTTCTGTTTCCCAATGAATTTTAGGGTAGTTGAAGTCTCCCTTAATAAGGACTTCTCCCTGAGTCGCTGCTTCATCCATTTGCTTTATGAGGATATTCTCCTCCTCTTCCATTATTGTTAGAGACTTATAACAAACCCCTATCAGTAGTTTATTGTTTTTCCCCCTCCCCTTATCTCCACCCACAGGTACTCTACATTTATATTTGATTCACATATATTGTCACGTAGGATGAGTTTTAAAGGATGATTTTACATGTAAACTCCCCCTCGCATATTTGTACAGTCATTTTTGAACAGACTATAGCCCTGTAAATTAACAGCCCAGTCATGGCTCTCGGCCAGCCATGTCTCAGATATCCCAACCATATCAATTATTTTCCAACAAAATCAATTGCATTGCCTCCATTTTGTTGGTGGGCTTCTGGCGTTAGTATACATGCGCTTTATGCATCTCTCTGTACCTCCATTTCTTCCTACTATATTTTTTGTTCTAATCCCACCCTCATGCCACCCTAAATTTCATTATTTGTGCCCAGGTTACTATTTACCCTCTCTTCCCCTCCTATACAATGAATACCCTTCTCCCCAATGCCTAGTTTAAACACTCCTCCAACCTTCTAGCCATAACAGTAAGTACAGGTGTAACGAAAATCTGAAAAATATCAAGCATCTCAAAGTTACAAAGTCCATCTCCAGAGATCTTAATGTTCCTTTTTACATAGTGTGCAACATAATCAAGAAGTTTAAGGCTACGTTCACACGCGGCGTAATGGGCACGTATTCCTGTTTTTACGTGGCACTTTTGAGCGCTCACGTAAAAGCAGTGCTTTCTTTGGCACACTTTCCCCATAGGCTACATCGGGTGTCTCAAATTCGCTGCCCGCCACGCTCCCCAGTGCGCCCCGGGGCACCATGAAAGAAAAATGCATGCCCCGGGCCATTATACATGGAGCCGCCGCGGTACTGCTTTACTGTGACGGGTACCGCCAGCTCAGCTCAAACAAGCGCCTTCGCGCCTGTACATTCACGCAAGCAAGCGGCCGGTGGACCAATCAGAAGCCTCCTGTGACGTCACAGGAGGCTTCTGATTGGTCCGCCAGCTTTCATGAGTGTACAGGCGCGAAGGCGCTTGTTTGAGCTGAGCCGGCGGTACCCGTCACAGTAAAGCGGTACCGCAGCGGCTCCATGTATAATGAGCCGGGGGCATCAGGTGTGTATGAGTGAGTGTTAGAGAGAGTGTGAGTATAATAGTGAGTGTATGTGTGCGCGTATAATAGTGAGAGTGCGCGTATAATAGTGAGAGTGCGCGTATAATAGTGAGTGTATTTGTGTATATGTGAGTGTGTGTATAATAGTGAGTGTATTTGTGTGTGTGTGTATATAATAGTGAGTGTGTGTATAATAGTGAGTGCATTTGTGTGTATAATAGTGAGTGCATTTGTGTGTATAATAGTGAGTGCATTTGTGTGTATAATAGTGAGTGTGTGTATAATAGTGAGTGCATTTGTGTGTATAATAAAATACTCCAAACATTTCTCATACACATTTTTAGGAATAAAATGATTCCCAAACTGTACATGGACTGGAATATTTGGTGGTCGCAATACCCACAATTCAATCAATAACAACTTCTGCAACAACTCATGAATAATGGTAAATTCATTTTTATTAAAGTGCAATATAAAGTGCAATGTGCTGTACAACCATGGTGACAGGGTATTCGGACTGTTATACAAAATATGGCAGAGGTCACATGATATTATATACATCAGAATATTAATGTATCATTGTTTACACCATATATTACTATTTATAACTATATTCACTTTGAGTATGGTTGCGAACATACACACACTCTAAGGCTATGTGCACATCTGACGTTTGTGCATCTCTGTAGAACGTCCAAAAACCGGTGTAGATTAGCAGAAACTGAGTTTTCTGTGCTCAGCATTGTTCCTCGTTTTTCAAGCGTTTTTTCCACGTTTTCCGCCCGGTTTTACAGCGTTTTTCTTGGCGGTTTTCTTGCCGTTTTTTCAGACTGGTCTTTGGTGCACTTGTTATGCTGGAACCGCTGGAAAAACGACCAAAAGAAGTCACTTGCTCTATTTTTGAAAACCGGTGGAAAACCGGTGGAAAATCTGAAAACGACCAGAAAAAAACCGTTCTAATGAAGACAGCGTTTTCTAAACTCCATTGAGTATCATGTTAATCCAGCCGGTGGCTAGGATTAACATAAATTAACATAAAACTGAGCGGAAAACGCCGACGGAAACCGGTAAAAAACAGCCCACAAAACAACTGATGTGCACATAGCCTTAGGGTACCTTTACACACCGCTACTGGAGGATGGATACAACCCGCTACAGGCTACAAATGTAGCTTGTAGTGTCAATATAGCCCGTAGTAGCGGCGTGTGAAGACGGTAGGAGGCAGCCGGCAACAGATACATCTGTTTCCGAGCACTGCTAGAAAACAGATGGCTACAAAGCCGATTGTAGCGAGCTGTATCGGCGTGTAAAGAAGCTACAGAAGGGATGTCTATACACCAGGCGATGTACCTGGTATGTAGCTGGGGCGTGACACAGCCTCCGGAATACCGCGCCCCTTCAGCGATCATTGGAGGAAGCTCCTGCGTTGCGATTGGTTGTCGCTGCACAGGGCGGCATATTTAAGGAGCTGCCCAGTCACACTACACAATTGCTCGGGCGTCATGTATTAATCAGCCTCCTGCGATGCCTGGCCAATCATGGGTTTCTTGCTTTGTCCTATCAGCGTACGGACGTCTCGTACTCCACAATTGTGGCACGCCTATGTGCTGTCCCTGCTGCACCAGGTCCGCCCATATTAGCTGGTTGTAGCGGTGTGTAAATGAGGTAAGATGAGCTACAGATGGCTACTTGAGACACCCGGCGATGTATCTAGCTGTAGATGTAGCGTAGCATAGCGCACCTTGTGGCGGCGTGTAAAGGTGGTGCGTTTCCCGTTTGTAACCGTTTGGGCGTGCTCGTGCACGTGAAGTAGCGGGTTGTATCCATCCTCCAGTAGCGGCGTGTAAAGGTACCCAAAGAGTGTATGGTAAAAGTGACATGCTCATTCCCATAGAATACAAGATCCTCCCAAGGTTCATGTGCTATACAACTGGGTGGTCTTTCCCAACCCCACATAACCTGAATATACTACTTATATGTGCTGTAATGGAGTACTCACAACTATGGGTATAACCACAAAACTATAAATATAGGATTGCAGTGTGGAAAAAACAATGGGTATATCTGTAAAGTACCAGAAAATACCCAGCATGGGTGGTAGTTGTATATTTTATTGCCTCATGGCACCACAGTATATGGTGCGAAAGACACCTAGTATTACAATCAAGTAGCACTCTGCCAGAGAGATAACTTATAGCCTACAACACCATGCTGCAATAGTATGCACTGTTATAACCCATACAGTCCATAGGCAATAGAAACAGACACTATGGATTAATGTGTGTACCACATAATAAGGTATACCTTGAGCGTAGCAGAGGAGAATCTAGTAATGACGTCCTATAACCTGGGTCCTTGCGCCCCAATGCGCATATCGGTCCTCCTTCATTAGGGGGCGTGAGGGAGTGTATAATAGTGAGTGTGTGTATAATAGTGAGTGTATATGTATAAAAGTGAGTGTATTTGTGTGTATAATAGTGAGTGTGTTTATAATAGTGAGTGTATTTGTGTATATGTGAGTGTATGTGTATAATAGGGAGTGTGTGTATAATAGTGAGTGTATTTGTGTGTATATGTGAGTGTGTGTATGTGTATAAAAGTGAGTGTATAATAGTGAATATTTGTGTGTATAATAGTGAGTGCATTTGTGTGTGAGTGTGTGTATGTGTATAAATAGTGAGTGTATATGAGTGTATAATAGTGAGTGTATTTGTGTGTATATGTGAGTGTGTGTATAATAGTGAGTGTATTTGTGTGTATATGTGAGTGAGTATGTGTATATGTATGAGTGTATATGTGAGTGACTGTATATGTGTGAGTGTATGTGTGTGAATATTTCTGAGTGTGTATATGTGTGTGCGTGCATATTTGTATGGGAGTGTGTATATGTGTGTGAGTGTATGTATATGTGTGAGGGTATTCCCGCGCCACCTGAGCGGCACTTCACCAGCGGCTGGTGCCGCGTGCTGGCTGGTGCCGGCTGCTGGCTGGTGCCACGTGCTGGCTGGTGCCACGTGCTGGCTGGTGCCACGTGCTGGCTGGTGCCACGTGCTGGCTGGTGCCGGCAAGCGGAATACTGGGAGCCACAAAGGAAGAAGCTGCCGGAATGAGAAGAGTGGAGTCAGGTAAGGCGCTGTTACAGCCGAAGATAGCAGCCTGGGGGAGGGGGGGAGGGGAACGTGACCGCTGAAAGTGCCTAGGGCGGCAGGAACTCCAAATATGGCCCTATGTAAGTGTGAGAGTGTGGATGTATGTGTGGATGTATGTGTGGATGTATGTATGTGTGGATGTATGAGAGTGTGTGTGAATGTGCGGGTGTGTATATATGGGCTTGTCCACACACCTGCGCTCTCAGTATTTAGCGCTTCTGCGCTAAATACTTGGGCTTTGACAGAGAAGCAGAGGTGCGTGTATGCGGCCGCTTTCAGCAGACTCTGTCCCTGGTTACCCGATGTGTATCGTGGTAACCAGTTCATACAGCAGGCTGCCCACTGTCCGCTTATCTCGAGCGCACAGGGAAATGCTGCTTGCAGCGTTTCCCTGTGCGCTCTGGATAAGCGCACACTATGCAGGCTGCTGTATGAACTGGTTACCACGATACACATCGGGTAACCAGGGACAGCGTCTGCTGAAAGCGGCCGCATACACGCACTTCTGCTTCTCTGTCAAAGCCCAAGTATTTAGCGCAGAAGCGCTAAATACTGAGAGTGCAGGTGTGTGGACAAGCCCTATGTGAGTGTGTGTGTGTGTGAGTGAAAGAACAAAAAGAACAGAGACCCAGGACATTACTACAAGATGACAAGGGAGGGAACATTACTAAAAGATTGGGACATTACTACATGAGGAAGACCAGGGCGGGGACATTACTACGAGATAGAGACCAGGGCGGGGACATTATTACAAGGAGGAGGACCAGGATGCGGACATTACTACAAGAGGAGGACCAGGATGGGGTCATTACTATGAGATAGAGACCAGGGCGAGAACATTACTACAAGGGGAGGATCAGGATGGGGACATTCCTACAAGAAGATCATAATTTGTACTGTACTAGATTGAGTAAAAAATTCTGGTATTGCTAAAATGTCATTTAGGGTATTGTTATACATCGCAACATTGCATGTAATTTCACTGGCAATTTGCTGGTTGCAGTGAAATCATGGACACACTGTTCTAATTTTCTTGCTGTGTACAAATGTAACAATGTGTCCATGATTTCACTGCAACCAGCAAATTGTAACGGTACCCTTAGTCCTACAAGCAATGCGGACCCCCCGATATCAATTTTCTTTCTACGTGCGGCCCACCAATCCAATAGAGTTGGAGACCCCTGGGCTACATGATAACATGGCCTCGGGGAAAATGCGCCCCGGAAATGCGAGGTGTCAGCATGTAGTCATGCTTGTTTGCACACAAAAAGTGTCACTGCTAAATAGTGCCATGTGTGAACGTAGCCTAAAACCCATGGCACTCTACCTAATCACCTTGGGCGTCGAAAACAGAGAACAATTGATGAAAAGTTGCAAAGCAGAAAAAGGCCAAAGAGAAAGGCCAAGAAGGGCTTTACTGCCAACACAGAGACAAAATAGAAAACTGCACAGCAGTGTGTCAAAATGTACTTGAATCATAGATCTTCCAGCAGGATAATGACCCCCAAAAAAGTTTGATAAGCATCCAGAAATGGATGGAAACTAAGTCCTGGAGAGTTCTGCAGAAGTCAGAAGTTATTGATAACTTATTTTTACCAAATAGTCAAAGAATGTTCAACCAAATATTAAAATTGAAGGTGCGGCCAATTTTTCCTGGCCCATTTTGAAAGCTTTTTAATTTGCCTTAGCCCTTTTTCAGCTTTAATGGGTTGTTCCAATATACACATAGAAAATAAACACATACAATATGTGAACTATATGTTGCTAACATACATATGTACAATATGTTGTTAACATACATAAAAGGTACCATTACACGTCGCGATATCCCTGCAATATCGCCCCAAAATCACGTGGTGTGTGCAGTTGCAGTTGATATTGCTAGTGCATCGTGTCGTGTTACAGGGTGATGCGACTGCAATAAATCGTTGGAGCAACATAACCATATTTTTGCTCACGCATTTAAACCAGACGATGTTGCTTAGTGACATGGTAGGATTGTGCTGTGTAACACGATAATGTGTTGCAAGCAACTTCCCCTATTCATTGCATTGAAAATATCGCTCGCTGGGTTGCTCATACCCAGCAAACGAAAGTTGCTTACTACATCCTAGTTGAGTTGCCTACAATATCTCCCCATGTGACAACTACAAGGCAATCTTGGAAAAGAGCCAAAAACGTGCGCACTCCCGTGAAGTTGCAGGCGATATCATAGTGATGTTGCGACGTGTAACGGTACCTTATGAGTAACCAGATGTGGGTATGTCTTGTTCTCTTTGCTAAATTATATATTTGTTTTTTTCTTTTTGTGAGGCTGGGCTTGCTGGACCTAGTAGGGGTACACTCACTTGCCAGCAAAATAGGCGCACACTGCAATCGTTTCTGTTTAAATCAAGTCCATTTGGTTTATTACTCCTCATAAACCAGACTCTGGGACCACAGAGCAGAAAGAGCCTTTTTTTGGCTGTTCAGTAACATACACCTGATACACAGTCTGTCTCTGCTGGAATTGTCCATACAGATCCCAAGTACATTACCTCTTTGGAGATTTTGCGCAGCCTTCAGCACTCAGCTGCACCCACTGTCACCACAGAGGCAGGGTCTTCAATCCAGGCAAACGTGTCCTGCTCCCCTTTGAAGGATATAGGAAGAACTCCCCTCTTCCCAGAGCCAGTCACCTGATATCCCACCTGACCTAGTTACAGGTGGGAAGCTGGACTTAATTAGAAACACACAGAGCTATATGCATTCAACTCTTCTGTGTCCTGCTGAAAGACACAGCAACACATTCATATTGCATCAGATCCCTGCCTGTGCAATATATACCAGCCATGCATACCATCGCTGGCCGCTATATCTACTATATAATTGTCTGATGGCCACTTTACACACACCAACTTATCTGTCCAACTTCTGACCAACTTGCTTTTTGCAGTGAAATCATGGACACATTGTTCCATTTGTACACAGCCACAAAATGGAACCATGTGTCCATGATTTCACTGCAACCAGAGATCTGTGAACAATATCTGCCCAGATATCTGTGTGTGTGACCCCAGCCTAAGGCGTTTGTCGGTCACAGAAATGGCAGAGGTCGCACATTGGCGGCCGCCAATGAGCGCAGACTATGCAAATAGGCGCGAGAATTCAAAGTTCGAATTTCTCGCCAATTTGCAGCCCAGCACAGCGGCACGTTAGCGGAAGCCCGATGACAGCGGTGCGTGAGCGCCGTTGTCGCCAGGATACACGGGTCCAGCCGACGGTGGCCGCAGCGCGCACGAGCCAGCCGGGAGATGACCGACCGATGAGCCGCTGACCGGAGCTCAGCCGCGGCTACCTGTGGTACAGAGGTCTGCGGCTCGCCAGCCGGGAGATGACCGGCATCAGCCCGTCATCAGCCGGCTGCTCGCAGCGGTGGTGCCCTTCGCGGCATTCAAACCGCAGTACTCTTATGATTGGTCGCCGCGGTTTGAATGCCGCTTCTCTGGTCGCTGCGGTCAGCACCAACCAATCAGAGAAGCGGCATTCAAACCGCGCACCGCTTCTCTGGTCGCCGCATTCAGCGCCGACCAATCAGAATAGTGGCGCTCGCCATGCCGCCATATTTGAAATTCAATGTGTGCTACGGCGAGCGCTGCTATTCTGATTGGTCGGCGCTGAACGAAAAATCAGAGAAGCGGCGCGCAGTTTGAATGCCACTTCTCTGATTGGTCGCCGCGGTCAGCGCCGACTAATCAGAATAGCGGCGCGCCATGCCACCATATTTGAAATATGTGCATCATGGCGAGCGCCGGTATTGTGATTCGCGGCATTGAAACCGTGCGCCAAGCCACGCTACTTCTCTGATTGGTCGCCGCGGCGACCAATCAGAAGAGTTCTGCGGCTTGGCACGCAGTTTGAATGCCGCGCATTTCTGTCAGTCAGTGTGACAGTTTATTTCTGTTTGTCAGTTAGTGTGACGCAGTTAGATTCTCTCAGGTCTGTCATTCAGTGTGACACAGTTTATACCTGTCTGTCAGTCAGTGTGACGTATTTTACTCCTGCCTACAAGGTCTGTCAGTCAGTGTGACGCAGTTTACTGCTGTCTGTCAGTCAGTGTGATGCAGTTTATACCTGTCTGTCAGTCAGTGTGACACAGGTTACTTCTATCAGGTCTGTCAGTCAGTGTGACGCAATTTAGTCCTGTCTATAAGGTCTGATGAAGCAATTAACCACGGTCTTGTGCTGGGCGCTCTGTATTAAGCCAGGGATCCTGATCAGTGAAAAAGTCCTTTATTTAAGATACCTCCGTCACCACAACATGTTTCGACGGTATAGTGCCGTCTTTCTCAAGTGGAGTCTATAAGGTCTGTCAGTTAGTGCGACATCCTTCATTTCTGTCTACAAGGTTGTCAGTTCAGGTGACGTTCTTCATTTCTGTCTACAAGGCTGCCAGTCAGTGTGACGTCCTTTACTCCTATCTACAAGGCTGTCAGTCAGTGTGACGAACGTCACTCATTTCTACAAGGTATGTCAGTGTGACGTCCTTCACTCCTGTCTACAAGGTATGTAAGTCAGTGTGTCGTCCTTCACTCCTGTCTACGAGGCTGTCAGTCATAGTGTGATGAAGTTTACTCCTGTCTACTAGGTCTGTCAGTCAGTGTGACGTCCTTCACTCCTGTGTACAAGGCTGTCAGTCAGTGTCACGTTCTTCAGTCCTGTCTACAAGGCTGTCAGTCAGTGAGACGAACTTCAATTCTGTCTACAAGGCTGTCAGTGTGATATCCTGTACTCCTGTCTACAAGGCTGTCAGTCAGTGTGACAAATTTCACTCCTGTCTACAAGACTGTCAGTCAATGTGACATCTTTCATTCTTCTCTACAATGCTGTCTGTCCGTGTGACGTCCTTCACTCCTGTCTACAAGGTATGTCAGTCAGTGTGTTGTTCTTCACTCCTATCTACAAGGCTGTCAGTCATAGTGTGATGAAGTTTACTCCTGTCTACTAGGTCTGTCAGTCAGTGTGAAGGCCTTCACTCCTGTGTACAACGCTGTCAGTGTGACATTTTTCACTCCATCTACAAGGCTCTCAGTAAGTGTGACAAACTTCATTCCTGTCTACAAAGCTGTTAGTGTGATATCTTGCACTCCTGTCTACAAGGCTGCCAGTCATAGTTTGACAAACTTTACTCCTGTTTAGAAGGCTGTCAGTCATAGTGTGATGTCCTTCCGTCAGTGTTAGTGACAGTTTGAATTAATTTATTCACGTTTATGAAATGGGTTTAGTCGGTTGTAAGCGCAAATACACGAATAATGATGATAGAAAAGCTGGAGCAGTAGCAAGGCAACGTAAACGTCGAGATACAGTGACACCAGAACAAACTGCCAGGAGACAAGGCCAGGATGCACAATATCGCAGACTTTATCGACAACAGGAGACACCACAAGAAACTGCTGGCAGACAAGCACAAGATGCTGTATATCATAGAAAATATCGGCTGAATGAATGTTTACTAGCTATGGCAGACAAAGGATATGTTCGTGCCATTCATATAAACCGAAAAGCAAGGCAAGCCCTGCAGAGTATTCATCAACTTGCTAAGTATGTCACAAATGATGAAACAACAATTCTTTAGTGATGAGCGAGTATGCTTGTCACTACTCGTTACTCGCACGAATATCACGGTACTCGGGCTAATCGACGAGTACCAAGTAATCTCGCGATACTCTTGCTATGCTTGGGGTCCACCTCCCTGCATGTTGGCGCTCTTTTCAGAGCCAGCCCGCATGCAGGGATTGGGTGACAGACACTGTAATGCCATAGCCATGTTGGTTGTGGCATTACAGTGATTGGCTGGCCGCACAGCGTGAACAGGTCTTTATAAGGCCTGACCGCACTGTGCTCGTCACTCTGCGCCATTAAACAGTCAGTGTAGGGAGAGCTGCTGCTGATTGAGGGACAGATATGTGGCCTTTCAGCTAGTGTAGGCACAGGGCTGCCAGTCTATTTACCACAACAGTCCTTCTGAGGACTACTAGAGCAGTATACAGGCAGGCAGAGAGGCAGGGTATCTACCAAACTTCGCTGTGCCAGTATACCAGGCTGCATCGCATCTGGGGCTGGTTTCCAGGCTCATCCATCCCAAAAACTGTGCTTTTAGGGATTTATTTAGCTCACTATAGGCAGGAGTAGGTTTTAGCTCAAATTAGGGTACACCAAAAGCCTTGCGCTAAAAACCAACTCTTTTCTGCATTAATTTAGCATCTAATTGCTGCTACTGTAGGTTGCAGCGTTAATTAGGGTACACCAAAAGCCTCGTGCAAAAAAACTACTCTTGTCTGCACTAAATTTGCATCTAAGTGCTGCTACTGTCTGTTGCAGCGTAAATTAGGATACGCCAAAAGACACGCTATTGTAGTCAGCGTTTGTGTCTGACTAGTCCACCTGCAGGGCCTTAATTTCAAAACTTAGGGTCGTGCTCAAAACCTACTCTTGTCTGCACTAGACTTGCAACTCTGTGCTGCTACTGTCTATTGCAGCGTAAATTAGGGTACACCAAAAGCCTCGTGCTAAAACCCAACTCTTGTCTGCACTAATTTAGCTGTATACATTCAGCGCCACATTGAAAATGTGCAAGTCCGGTGGCAAGGGACAAGGAACTGGACATGATGGTGGTGCTGGCAGAGGATGAGCCCGTGTGCAAGCTCGAATTGCGCCACGACAAATGCTCACATCATCTCACTCAACTTTCGTGTCCTAATTTCTAGGTGAATGCAGCAGTACTCCACTATTAAACCAAGACCAGTGTCAACAGGTTGTTAGTTGGATAGCGGATAATGCTTCCAGTCAGTTTGGCACCACCACAAATACCCTGTCTTCCACACGGTCAAGTGTCAGTAGCCGTGAGACTGGACTGCACATTCCACACCCTGATCCTCCTTCCTCCCATTCCATGCCGAGTGCACGGACCCGGACATAACTGATCCCACACTTGGACACTCTGAAGTGCTGTTCACTTATCCATTCGCAGATTATGGCCTCTTGCCAGCTCCAGTTGAAGTGGGTCATGAGGAGATCGTATGTACCGATGCCCAAATATTTGAGAAGCCACGGTCTCACGGAGGCAACGGTGGGGACATGTCTCAGCAAGAGATGATGAGACACAATTGCCAGAAAGTCAGGAGGAGGAAAAGGGTGTGGAAGTGGAAGGCGACGTGGTGGATGATCCAGTAACTAACCCAACCTGGCAGGAGGACATGCAGAGCGAGGACAGCAGTGCACAGGAGGAGTTTGGCGCAGCATCATAACAGGCCGGAAAAAGCAGGGTGGTGTCCGCAGGCAGAAGGCAGGCAACCGTTCCCCGGAACAACAACACGAGTGATGTTGCCAGTACAACTGCTAGGTCTTCCTGAGTCTGGCTGTTTTTTAAGGTGTCTGCAGAGAATTCAAAAAAGGCCATTTGCAACACCTGCCATGCCACCATCAGCAGGGGTAGCAAAACTAGCAGCCTGACCACCACCAGCATGATCAGGCACATGGCAGCAAAGCACCCGACTTTGTGGGATATACAGCAGAGTACAGGAGCATTATCTGCGGGTGAAAAATGTTGCCTTTTTAGGCTGGTGGAGACGGAAGCATTCCGCAACCTGATGGCGGCGGCTGTCCCACGTTGCTCGGTCCCTAGCCGACACTATTTTTCCCAGTGTGCCATCCCCGCATTACATAAGCACGTGTCCCAAAACATCATACGTGCCCTTAACAACGCAGTTTCAGGCAGAATCCACCTAACCATGGACACGTGGACAAGTGCTTGCGGGCAGGGCCGGTACATCTCTGACGGCACACTGGGTTAATACTGTGGAAACCGGGACCCAGTCTAACCTTGGGACGTAACACGTCCTTCCGACACCGAGGATTGCATGCCCTAACTCTGTCAGGGTTTCACCCACAGTGTACAACTCTGGCACGTCATGCTCCTCAGCCTCCTCCTCTTCCTCCACTTCACCCTCCACAACAGTCCAAAGCTGGAAGCACTGCAGCACTGCATCGGCTAAGCAGCCACAGGCTGTGCTGAAGCTAATATGCATAGGTGACAAACCCCACAACGCTGAAGAGTTGTGGACAGCTCTGAAACAGCAGGAAGATCACTGGCTCACACCGCTGAACCTACAGCCAGGCATGGTCGTGTCTGAAAATGGCCGCAACCTTGTGGCAGCTCTGAGGCGAGCTAACACATGTTCCATGCGTGGCCCATGTGCTCAACCTCGTAGTTCAGCGGTTTATTAAATCCCACCCGGAGCTGTCTGATATGCTCATCAAAGTATGTGTGCCCATTTCAGAAAGTCACCTACTGCTTCTGCCGGCCTTGCCGGCATTCAGCGGCGTTTGCAGCTTCTGGCTCACAGACTGGTGTGTGATGTCCCCACGCGTTGGAATTCCACATTGCACATGCTGGTCAGGATTTGTGAGCAGAAGAGGGCAGTTGTTGAGTACCAGCATCAACTACGCCGTTGGTATACGGTTCAAACTCCACACATAAGACCTCAGGAGTGGACATGGATGTCCGACATATGTACCGTCCTCCAAAAACTTTGAGGACTCCACCAAGATGGTGAGCGGCAATAACGCCATCATTAGCGTCACCATCCCGCTTCTCTGTCTTCTAAAACGCTCTCTCTCAAAATCAAAGACGATGCATTGCAGGTGGAGCAGGATGAGTTGCAGCAAGAAACCGTACTGGGTGATTACACACAGCCCAGCCTCATCTCATCGCAATGTGCATTGGAGGACTATGACGAGGAGGAGGAGGAGGAGGAAGAAGAAATGGAGCTACTTTCATTCGGAATTGACGGTAATACATGCACAACCATCACACCGTCGGTTGAGCGGGGATGGCCAGAGGACAGGGGAGAGGAGGAGGAGGAGGAGGTCAGCATGGCCAGTCATGCTGTTGGTGAGTAATATAATAGAGTATGACCCGGCTCAACCTTATGTGAGGTGCTCTGAGGAAAATACAACCAAAATAATACCAGATTAGCCTCGGCACACTCAACTATTGAGTGTGCCGAGGCTAATCTAGTATTATTATGCTGTTGGTGAGGACCCAGAAGTCTTGACTGTTAACAGTCTAGCACACATGGCTGACTTTATGTTACGCTGCCTGTGTTGTGACCCTCGAGTTATCAAGATCTTGACGGACACTCATTACTGGTTGGTGACACTTTTAGACCCAGAGAACTTTATTTCTCTTATTCCCAAAGCGGAGAGGTCTACAAAAATGCTGCAGTACCAGAAGGCCATAGTGGCAGAATTATTAAAATAATTCCCTTCTGAAAACGCTAGCGGCAGAGGTCACGATTCAATGGACAACCAAGGTGTCCGGCAGAGAGAGGCACAAGTACAATCCAGCAGAGGTAAGAGAACACTCTCAAAGATCTGGGACACTTTTCTCAGCACCCCCCGTACCACAGGCCCTGAGGTGCGGGGTAGTGTCACAAGGAATGCAAAGTTTGCAAAGATGCTGAGGGAGTACCTTGCTGATCGTACTAAAGTGCTCCTAGACTCTTCTGTGCCTTATAATTATTGGGTATCCAAGCTGGACACATGGCAGGAATTGGCTCTCTACGCCTTGGAAGTCCTGGCCTGCCCTGCCGCTAGCGTTTTGTCAGAGCGTGTTTTTAATGCCGCAGGTGGAATCAATACAGATAAATGCACCCGCCTGTCAACTGACAGCCGACTTTAATCAAGATGAACAAGGGTTGGATTGGGCCTGACTTCACCACACCACCACCAAATGATAGCGGAATTTAAATTTGGTGCCGGAAGATTCCCATGCACCTCCTCACACCCACACATTGGTACAGACTTCATGTGTTTGGCTACTTGCTGTACTGCTCCTCCTTCTCCTCATCCGCTACCATCATATAATCAGTGTGACCGTGGTTCATGATGCCACAAAAGCATAATTTTTGGACATCATATTTATGATGATTATGCACCTAACCGTTCTAAAGTTAGGCATTAGTTTCATGTATACCCCCCAGGGGTAAATGTTTTAGTCCATGCTTCCAGAATGGGCATCACAAGTACAGGAGACCCACTCCTTTGTAATGGAAACAATTTTTAGAGGCTCTCCTCCATGTTTCATCCCAGGGGCATCGCAATGCCTCCCAATTTTTGGCTTCCCTAACTAGGGAAATAGTACAGCAGACTCACTTGCTTCAAATGGGCACATTTTTTTAAAAGGTTCTCATGCACGTCTCTATCCAGGGGCATTGAAGTGCTACACAATTTTTGGCTTTCCTGACTGGGGAAATAGTACACCAGACTCACTTGCTTCAAATGGGCACATTTTTTGAAAAAGCCCTCATGCACGCCTCTATGCAGTGGCATCTTGGTGCCTCCAAACCTTTGGTTTCCCTGCCTAGGGCAATACTAAAAAATACCCACTTGCTTACAATGGGCACATTTTTGAAATAGCCCTCATGCATGCCTCTATCCAGGGGCATATTGGTGTCTCCCAATTTATGGCTTCCCTGCCTAGGGCAATACTAAAAAGACCGACTTGCTTCCAATGGCCACATTTTTTTAAAAAGGCCCTCATGCACGCCTCTATGCAGTGGCATCTTGGTGCCTCCAAACCTTTGGCTTCCCTGCCTAGGGCAATACTAAAAAATACCCACTGGCTTACAATGGGCACATTTTTTGAAAAAGTCCTCATGCACGCCTCTATGCAGTGGCATCTTGGTGCCTCCAAACCTTTGGCTTCCCTGCCTAGGGCAATACTACATCAGATACACTTGCTTCCAATGGCCACATTTTTTAAAAAGGCCCTCATGCACGCCTCTATCCAGGGGCATATTGGTGTCTCCCAATTTATGGCTTCCCTGCCTAGGGCAATACTAAAAAAGACACACTGTCTTACAATGGGCACATTTTTTGTAAAAGCCCTCATGCACGCCTCTATGCAGGGGCATCTTGGTGCCTCCAAACCTTTGGCTTCCCTGCCTAGGGCAATACAACAGCAGATACACTGTCTTACAATGGGCACATTTTTTGTAAAAGCCCTCAGGCACGCCTCTATCCAGGGGCATATTGGTGTCTCCCAATTTATGGCTTCCCTGCCTAGGGCAATACTAAAAAAAGACACACTGGCTTACAATGGCCACATTTTTTAAAAAGGCAATACTAAAAAAGACACACTTGCTTACAATGGGCACATTATTTAAAGAGGCCTTCATTTACGTCTCTTCCCAGGGGCATGGGTGTGCCACACAATTTTTTTGAAAAAAATCTTTGATATAATCCAAAATACTAACATACACCAACTCTGTCTCAAAAGTGGGTATGAGCCCTTAATATTTTTTCCATGAAAATCCGTTTTGGTTTCATTTTGTAACGTTTTCTTGACAGTCCGTAAAAGTGGCGTAATAGTCTGACAACATTGTTGACATCAGTGACCTTGGGGTCTGAAATGCTTACAGGGGTCTTCCCCATGCTGTTCCCATGTCATTTGAGCACTGTTCTGATACTTTTGTGACATTTTTAGGCTTTTTCCATGCTGCCGGGGTTCATGTCAGAAAAATACCTGGGTCTCCCATAGGATAACATTGGGCTCGGTGCTCGGGCCGAGTACACGAGTATCTTGGGATGCTCGGCCCGAGCTTCGAGCACCCGAGCACTTTAGTACTCGCTCATCACTACAATTCTTCAACATTACTGTGGTAAAATGGATATTGTTTGCTGTAAATGTGTGGCGCCCCTGTGTCCAGGAGGCCACAAAGGGAACTGCAGCCAGGCAGGTAGGACATTGTTGCACACCAACACCCTCACAGCCCACACAACCCAAGTGTCAGAGGAGGTAACATCCAGCCCTGAGATTAGAACTCTATGAGATTGAGGGGTGGTGGATCAGAGGAGTGGGTTGGGCACACCCGAAGTCAGGTGACTTGAGAGTATACAGGAAGGGGGAGGAGTGAAGGAGTTGAGTAGGCTCAAGGTGCCGAGCTGCAAAGACAGAAAGACAATCACACGTTCTGTGAGTGCAAGGCCTAGGAGCGCAGAATCCGTACTGAGCCAGTGTGAGCCAGAGGGGAGAGAAAGCCCGTCCGACGCTGATGCCACCAGGAGTGTGACAGAACAGAGAGGGATGGTGGAACCCGTTCCCTAGACAGCAGCTGAAGCCACTGACTGCAGGCGGAGTAGCCCTCCAAGTATACTGAAAGGAACAGAAAGGAGGGAGCCTGGCAGAGTCTCGTGCTGGAGGACTGCTGGAGGCTGGGCTGAGTAGAGTGTCGGCTCTAGAGGGGACCGTAGTTCACCCGGCATCCCCAGACAACACGACGAGGGATCTGAGTTTCAGATTGAGATCCCTAACCCAAAGGACAGGCAGCTCAGTGACAAACTGGAGGGCCCACCAGGGGTCCGAGTTACCGCCATACTGTCCAGCGTTTCACACACACCCGTACAAACGGAGACCGTAAACAGCCCGGAAAGGACACTAAAGACTGCGTGAGGGGTCACAGAGAGAGAGAGGCCTGGCTGCAGAGCAAAGGGAAACCGGAGAGGGAGAATGCGCCCGTGTACTAAGGGTACCTTTACACGCGGCTACATTTCTAGGGTGGCTACAGGTAACTTACTGGTTGCAGTGAAATCATGGAGACAAGGTTCTATCTTGTTGCTGTGTACAAATGGAATAATCTCTCCATGATTTCACTGCAACCAGTAAGTTACCTGTAGCCACCCTAGAAATGTAGCCGCGTGTAAAGGTACCCTAAGAGCTGTAAATGAACTGTGTAACAACTGCAAATGACCTGTAACTTGCTTGAAGGAAACAGAGAGTAAAGACACGGAAAACCCTGAATTTGCCTCCCTTGTCTGCCTTGGTCCATACATCCTCCTCTCCCTACAGAAAGCCTGTCAGCACCAACGCTGAGGAAAGATCCCTGCAGCATCTGCAAGTAAGTGTGCTACAACTTCACCATAGACTTAACCCTTACTGCCCCGGGGGATACAGTTCTTCCCACTGGAACTACACAATCTCAGCTGCCATCACATCACCCCCGGAGGTTCTGCAGCAGCGGCGGCCCCATCACTGGCCGCATCAAGTGGGTGGCGTCACGAGTGACAATCCCCTGTAAATAATTCCCCCTTTATTTGCCGAGCCCGGGACACGGTCCGGACCAAGCCACCCGTGACTTCCCCGGCACCATCCGGTCCGGTACCGAGTACCCCCGTCCCGTGGGGCCCGACAAACGCAACTCTTTGAATTTCATTGATGAAAAACCATCTGACAATCATTTTAGTCAATGCTGTCAAAAAGGGAAAGTAATGTTACCGAGATCTGAGTACTCAGATCTGTTTGAGGAATTGATGAGAGGACAACATATATATAGTCGAATTTTCATGGATAATATCAGAAGCATCAACAGTTCACATGCATTTGCTTCATTTGGTGCCAACATTGCACCACCACCTGGATTTGGACCATATTTTTAAAAAATTCATCCCGGATCTATCATCAAACTGGAACACTGTACCCAGAAGTAGGAAAACCACCAAAATTTGCTCAATTATACATCCTGCAAATGAGGCTACAGAAGAAAGGATGAATGTGAAAGAAAATGAAAAGTGTAATGCGGAACTCATGAATCTGATAGCTGTACATTTAAAAGATATCAATCCATTTGCTGCTGCATATCGCATGCTTAAGGATGTTGAAGCTGAGGAGCAACAGAGGGTTATACAAAATGAGAATGAAATGCCTTCCATTGTTATGGCAATTAAACAAGAACTTACCTAAGATCCTCGATGTTATAATAACATGTAAGTGAGGTTGCCGTTGTTTTCCAAAATGATGATGGAGAGCCTCCTTTTCAAAGGGATATATTAGTCCATCTTAAGTCAGATGTGAACAATCGTCTGCTTCCTAAAACACAGCGCATCAGTATGTTGCATAGCAACCTTGATGCTCTAATGTATCCATTATTTTTTCCAAGAGGTGATCAAGGGTGGCATGAAAATCTAAAGCAGCAAAGCACTGTAAGACGAATTACACAAATGCAGTATTACAGTTTCCTTTTGTCTGTGCGACCTGAGTTTAACCCTATTCTAAACGGTGGCAAACTTACTCAGCAGTACTTTGTTGATGCATATGTTCAAATTGAAGGTAATCGCCTCAATTTTATACATATGAACCAAAAAAATATGAAAGTGGAGGATTATTGTGTTCTTCAAGAACATTTAGTAAAGAAATCCATTGAAAAAGGAATTCCTATTGGGAAAACAATTATTCTGCCGTCGTCATTTGAAGGTAGTCCCCGGAACATGAAGCAACATTACCAAGACGCAATGGCGATAGTGACAAAGTATGGAAGACCTGACATTTTTGTTACAATGATGTGTAATCCAAAATGGCCAGATATTACAGAAAATCTAGAACCCTGGCAGCAAGTGGAACATAGGCCAGACATAGTGGCCCGCATATTTTGGTTGAAGCTCACCAGCCTTTTTGAAAGATCTGAAAAATGGCCTTTTTGGGACAGTGGTAGCAATGGTACATGTCATAGAGTTTCAGAAACGAGGTCTCCCACATGCACATATACTTATCATCTTAGATGCGGAGTCTAAGTTTCGGACAGAGGAAGATATTGACAATATAGTGTGGGCTGAAATTCCAGACCAAGAAAAATTCCCTGAACTATATGATATTGTCATCAATCATATGGTTCATGGTCCATGTGGTGAGGCCAATCCAAAATGTCCATGTAAGGAACATGGGAAGTGTACGAAAGGATTTCCAAAACAGTTACAAGA
This sequence comes from Allobates femoralis, assembly GCA_033576535.1. Lineage (NCBI taxonomy): Eukaryota > Metazoa > Chordata > Amphibia > Anura > Aromobatidae > Allobates > Allobates femoralis. Next base: position 380,470,525 of record JARQOC010000005.1, on the reverse strand, counting down.
GCATACTGTGAAAGATTTGGATGGGTATCCTTCATATCGGCGAACACACTTTGAGAACATTGTGCACAAGAAAAGAATTATAAACAACTCATGGATAGTGCCATATAATCCTTATTTATCTAAACGCTACAATTGTCACATCAATGTTGAAATTTGTGCGTCAATAAAAAGTGTGAAATATCTTTTTAAGTATATCTATAAGGGCCAGGACAGAGCTAATGTGGAAATACAGCAAACAACAGTGAGTCATGCTGAATCAACAAGTTTTCTTGACTCAAGATGTGTCAGTGCTGCAGAAGCTGCTTGGAGAATATTTGCATTTCCTATGCATGCTCAGTCAAATGCTATTATACGTTTAGCTGTCCATTTACCAAATTAACATCAGGTTTGTTTTCATGAAAATTCTGCAGTTGAAGATGTGTCAAAAAGTTTAGGTTCCACATCAACATTAATGGAATGTTTTTTGCTGAACCAACATGACAACAATGCAAGGCAGTGTTTCTATCGTGAGATTCCAGAGCATTATGTTTGGTATAAAAATTGGAAGCCAAGACAACGAGGAGTTAGTAAAATTATTGGACGTATGTATACTGTAAGTGTCAAAGATCAAGAAAGATATTGCCTTCGTCTGTTTCTGCTGCATGTGATAGGTGCTACGAGTTATGAGTTTTTGAAAACAGTTAATGGAGTAGTGCACGATACATTTAAAACTGCAGCTTTGGCTTTAGGACTTTTATTAGATGACTAGCTGTGAGCCCGATTCTAAAGAATCGGGTAGTCTAGAATCCATATATAGTTTATTTACTAATATTTAGGGGAGTGCGGTGAAATTAATTGTGTGTATACAGGTGGCTCAGTGGGTAGCACAGTATACGGTGGCTCAGTGGTTAGCACTGCGCGGTGGCTCAATGGTTAGCACTGCGCGGTGGCTTAGTGGTTAGCAAAGTATGGTCGCTCAGTGTTTAGCAGTGTACGGTGGCTCAGTGGTTAGTGCTGTATACGGTGGGTTAGTAGTTAGCAGGGAGTATGGTGGGTCAGTGGTTAGCAGAGTATATGATGGCTCAGTGGTTAGCACTGCGCGGTGGCTCAGTGGTTAGCACTGCGCGGTGGCTCAGTGGTTAGCACTGCGCGGTGGCTCAGTGGTTAGCACTGCGCGGTGGCTCAGTGGTTAGCACTGCGCGGTGGCTCAGTGGTTAGCAGTGAGTGCGGTGGGCCGAGTGGTCAGCGCAGTGCGGGGGGCAGAGTGGTCAGCGCAGTGCGGCGGGCAGAGTGGTTAGCGCAGTGCGGTGGGCAGAGTGGTCAGCAGAGGACAGAGGCACTCTGCCTGTCATACTTACCAGCGGGTCATCATCTTCCCCGCCACGGCATTTTCACTCCGCCGTCCCCAGCATCTTGGCTCCACTCATGCAGAGCATTGCTCCTGTGCAGCCTCCTCTCTGCAGAGCAATGCTCCTGTGCAGCCTCCTCTCTGCAGAGCAATGCTCCTGTGCAGCCTCCTCTCTGCAGAGCATTGCTCCTGTGCAGCCTCCTCTCTGCAGAGCAATGCTCCTGTGCAGCCTCCTCTCTGCAGAGCAATGCTCCTGTGCAGCCTCCTCTCTGCAGAGCATTGCTCCTGTGCAGCCTCCTCTCTGCAGAGCATTGCTCCTGTGCAGCCTCCTCTCTGCAGAGCATTGCTCCTGTGAAGCCTCCTCTCTGCAGAGCAATGCTCCTGTGCAGCCTCCTCTCTGCAGAGCATTGCTCCTATGCAGCCTCCTCTCTGCAGAGCAATGCTCCTGTGCAGCCTCCTCTCTGCAGAGCAATGCTCCTGTGCAGCCTCCTCTCTGCAGAGCAATGCTCCTGTGCAGCCTCCCCTCATGCAGAGCAATGCTCCTGTGCAGCCTCCTCTCTGCAGAGCATTGCTCCTGTGCAGCCTCCTCTCTGCAGAGCATTGCTCCTGTGCAGCCTCCTTTCTGCTGAGCAATGCTCCTGTTCAGCCTCCCCTCATGCAGAGCAATGCTCCTGTGCAGCCTCCCCTCATGCAGAGCAATGCTCCTGTGCAGCCTCCTCTGTGCAGAGCAATGCTCCTGTGCAGCCTCCCCTCATGCAGAGCATTGCTCATGTGCAGCCTCCCCTCATGCAGAGCATTGCTCCTGTGCAGCCTCCTCCTCTCTGCAGAGCATTGCTCCTGTGCAGCCCCTCCTCTCTGCAGAGCATTGCTCCTGTGCAGCCCCCTCCTGTCTGCCGAGCATTGCTCCTGTGCAGCCTCCTCCTCTCTGCAGAGCATTGCCCCTGTGCAGCCCCCTCCTGTCTGCCGAGCATTGCTCCTGTGCAGCCTCCCCTCACCTGTATCCTGGAGATCATCTCTTGGGGGCTCAGTCCGGGGTCCTCTGTCACCTCTATGTTCCCTTGTGATCGCAGGATGTCAGAGGCAGAGAATCACTGATGAGGACACGTCTGATGTGAGACAGCGGCATGATGTCTCCTGTGCTGACACTGCAGCAATTAAAGTGCCTGTGATGATGTCACAGTCATGTGATATAGCCCCACCCATACCAGTGACATCATCTCAGGTCCTGCAAGCCGTGTGGGGGGGGGGGGGGGGAGAGAGAGACTCTGCAAGGACTCGCAAAGGCATTGCGAGTTAGGGTTTGAGAGGCAGCCACAGACACGACGACGGAAAGAGCGCCGAATATGATGGAAGTGCCTTAAGGTAATTATATATTAGATAGTGTTTGGACCTCAACCTTAGAAGATGCAGTTTCCTTAATTATGCCTTATCAACTTCGGCAATTGTTTGCATGCATATGTGTATTTGGACCACATACAAATCCCGCAGAACTTTGGACAAATTTTGAGGTACACCTAATTGAGGATTATTGCTTACGTCTTCATAATAAAAGTGGAGATTGTCAAAATTGTCAGTCTTGTGCTATGCGTGATGTCCAAAATGTGTTATTACTGCATGGAAAAACATTTTCAGACTATAGTTTGCCAAAGCCTTCTACTCATGTTCTACAACTTCAAGAGTATGATGAAGTAAATGAACTATTGTTGGAAGCACAGAAAGTCAATTCTTTAAAGGGAACCAACCATCAAAAAATCACTATCTAACCTCTAAATATCTGTCCCTGGAGCCCTAAATGGCTATTCTAACCATCCCTGACTGACTAAATCTAACTAACTGCAGGCACAATAAATCACTTTTTATACTTACCAAATCCTTGTCGGCTGGGCATTCCTCCAGGCTCTTTGTCAGCGAGGTGGGTCTCTTCGCTGCTGTCCGTCGTCTTCCAGGCTTCAAATTACCCGCCCAACGCGTCCTTGCAATGATCGGGTCATGTGGTGCAGGCCCACCGTCACTTCCGCCCGCCACGTCACTGGTACACCCAGGCTGGCTTCTGAGCATGCGCAGATGACATGCTGAAGCCGGCCTGGGCGCGTCATAGACCAAGAGAGGGAACAGGGAGAGCAGCACAGAGCAGGAAAGCTGGCAGTGAAGTCCTCTTCTCACCGCCAGCATCCCCGCCTGTGTCTTTCGCTCCCCGCTCCCAATGCTGCGCTCCCCTCCCTGTAGCTGCTCCCCCCGACCGGTACTAATGTTAAAACATATTTTGCATTCATTTTCAATGGTGTACGACGTGTTCGACAGTGTTCAGTGAACATTCGACGAACATTCGACGAGCACACAGCAAATTCGATGAATCTAATCGGATTCGAACACCGGGGTGGTGGCCAGGGGCTGACTGGCGACGCAAACCCTGGGTGGCAAAATTTTTCCGCCAGCCCACGGGAGGGGAGGGGGGGGGGGTGCTGTCGGAAATACTCGGCGGCCACCATGTCACATCAGCAAGGAGGTGGCAGTCATGTTTTGGGTTGTAATCATGTGGAGAGAGCTAGTTTGCCTCTATAGGGTCCATGAAGGCGTGACCACGGCAAAGTATATATACTTTTAGACTGACCACTTTTTTTCTTCGTACAAAATCATCCCCATGCATGACAATGCACCATCTCTTGGTACAGAGCATAGTCCTGAGTAATTGGCTGCTATGGACATAAAAGTAGAGAAAACCATGGTGTGGCTACCAGTCTTCCCTGATCTCAGCCCTATTGAGAAACTTGGAAGTACCATTAAGCAAAAAAAATCTAAGATGCTGTAAGACATTAAACGTCAAACTAGCAGCTCTGGGAGTCAATTCTGACATCCTGCAAACAAATGCAATCAGAAAACATCCAAAACCTGACAAGTGCAATAAATGCAATATTTGTGAAGGTGATCTCAAAGAAAGGCGATATACAATATGAGACATACTGGTAGGATGTTTTCATTGTGAGCCCCTATGGGGACAGTGTTGATAATGTATGTAAAGTGCTGTGGAGTGCATAGTGTAATATAAGTGCAAAACATATTATTCTTAATATTATGTCACAATACCAGGATCTGAGGATCTTCTATTTCGAGGTCAGGGGCTCTCTGATGCCATGTCGCTGCCTGTCTCGCTGTCTTCCTCTTTTCACACTGCAGTGCGGCGGACAAGAGAGCATTAACTGGTTAATAACGAGACGTATGGTGTGTGTACTAACTGAGCCATACACCATCCCCATACCATGAAGTATGGTGTGTACTAACTGAGCCATAAACCCTCCTCATATCATGTCCAGCAGACATTGTAGGATTACTATATGGATTTTATTATTAGGGCACGGACACACTGGCGTGAAACTCAGATGAGTGCTATGTGTGATTTTATCGCAGTGCAGTCAGTTAATCAACGTCTGAAACACATTGGAGAGTGTCGGACACTTTTTTCTCATCCAGATTCTGGATGGGAAAAAAGTCACAACATGCTGCGACAGTCTGCGATTCATGTGCGAGACTCACCAATGCAAGTCTATGAGTCCAACAAAATGATGGACCGCACACTGACAGCACACGGACCATCCGAGAGGCATCAGTTTTTTTCACTGATATATTATCATTCTTCAGCTGAGACAACTGTAAAATGCTCCTGTAAATAGCAGTAATAGCTGCTGAGAAACAAAACAGATTGCACATGGATGTGATCTAAGAAAACTGTCGGACACTCGCACAGCATTTGGATGTCCCAGTGGCCAGCCACACAGACAGCCCGCCACAGCCACACACAGAGCCACAACACACAAAAACAGTCAGCCACATAGACAGCTACACAGACGCAGAGAGCCACACAGAGAGACACAGCCACATAGACAGCCACACACATAGCCACAGCCAGCCACACACAGAGCCACAGCCAGCAACATAGACAGCCATAGCCAGCCACACACAGGCACACACAGACAACAGCCAGCCAAACACAGACACAGCCAGCTACACACACAATATCAGCCACACACACAATCAGCCACACACATACAGCCACACACATAGTTAGCCACACAAACACAGCCAGCCAGCCAGCCACATAGACAGCCACACACACAGCCAAAGCCAGCCACACACAGGCGCAGCCAGGCATGTATACACACACACACACACAGATGCAGCCAGTTATGTATACACACACACACACACACAGATGCAGCAAGGCATATATACACACACACACAGATGCAGCCAGTCATGTATACACACACACACACAGATGCAGCAAGGCATGTATACACACACACACACACACAGATGCAGCCAGGCATGTATACACACACACACACACACACAGATGCAGCCAGACATGTATACACACACACACACAGATGCAGCCAGACATGTATACACACACACACAGATGCAACCAGACATGTATACACACACACACAGATGCAGCCAGACATGTATACACACACACACAGATGCAGCAAGGCATGTATACACACACACACACACAGATGCAGCCAGACATGTATACACACACACACACACACACAAGATGCAGCCAGACATGTATACACACACACACACAGATGCAACCAGACATGTATTCACACACACACAGATGCAGCCAGACATGTATACACACACACACAGATGCAGCAAGGCATGTAACACACACATCACACACACACACAGATGCAGCCAGACATGTATACACACCACACACACAGATGCAGCAAGGCATGTATACACACACACACACACACAGATGCAGCAAGCATGTATACACACACACACAGATGCAGCAAGGCATGTATACACACACACACACACACAGATGCAGCCAGACATGTATACACACACACACACAGATGCAGCCAAGCATGTATCACACACACACACAGATGCAGCCAGACATGTATACACACACACCACAACACACACGATGCAGCCAGACATGTATACACACACACACACACAGATGCAGCAGGCATGTATACACACACACACACACACACACAGATGCAGCCAGCATGTATACACACACACACACAGATGCAGCAAGGCATGTATACAACACTACACACTACACACAACAGATGCAGCAAGGACATGTATACACACACACCACACAGATGCAGCCAGACATGTATACACACACACACAGATGCAGCCAGACATGTATACACACACACACAGATGCAGCCAGACATGTATAACCACACACACAGATGCAGCCAGACATGTATACACACACATCAACACATTACACACACAGATGCAGCCAGACATGTATACACACACAACAGATGCAGCCAGACATGTATACACCACAACCACAGATGCAGCCAACATGTATACACACACACACGATGCAGCCAGACATGTATACACACACACACACAGATGCAGCCAGCATGTATACACACACACACATGCACAACATGTATACACCACACACACAGATGCAGCAAGCATGTAATCACACACACACACACACAACAGATGCAGCCAGACATGTATACACACCACACACACACACAGATGCAGCCAGACATGTATACACAACACACAGAATGCAACCAGACATGTATACACACACACACAGATGCAGCCAGACATGTATACAACACACACACACCACAACAGATGCAGCAAGGCATGTATACACACACACACAACAGCATCACACACACAGATGCAGCCAGACATGTATACACACACACACACACACACACACACAAGGCAGCCAGACATGTATACACACACACACACACAGATGCAGCCAGACATGTATACACACACACACAGATGCAGCCAACATGTATACACACACACACAGATGCAGCCAGGACATGTATACACACACACACACATCAACAGATGCAGCAAGGCATGTATACACACACACACAACAGATGCAGCCAAGACATGTATACACACACACACACAAGATGCAGCCAGACATGTATACACACACACACAGATGCAGCCAAGGCATGTATACACACACACACACACACACAGATGCAGCCAAGACATGTATACACACACCACACACACAGCAATGCACACAGATGCAGCCAGACATGTATACACACACACATCACACAGATGCAGCCAGACATGTATACACACACACACACAGCTACACACACAATGCAGCCAGACATGTATACACACACACACAGATGCAGTCCAAGACAATGTATACACACACCCCACAGATGCAGACCAACAGTGCATACTACACACACACACACAGATGCAGCCAGACATGTAATACACACACACACACACACACACAGATGCAGCAAGACAATTAGTCACACACAACACACACGATGCAGCCAGACATGTATACACACACACACACAGATGCAGCCAGACATGTATACCACACACACAACAGACAGCAACACACACACACAGATGCAGCCAGACATGTATACACACACACACAGATGCAGCAGCATGTATACACACAACACACACACACACAACAGATGCAGCCAGACATGTATACACACAACACACACAGATGCAGCCAGACATGATAACACACACAACACACAGATGCAGCCAGACATGTATACACACACACAGATGCAACCAGACATGTATACCACACACACAGATGCACCAGACATGAACACACACACACACAGATGCAGCAAATGTATACACACACACCAAGAGCCAGACATGTATACACACACACACAGATGCAGCCAGACATGTATACACACACAGATGCAACAACATTATACACACACAACAGATGCAGCCAGACATGTATACACACACACACAGAGCAGCAAGGCTGTATACACACACACCACAAACAGATGCAGCCAACATGTATACACACACACACACACACACAATGCAGCCAGACATGTATACACACACACACACAGATGCACCAGACATGTATACACACACACACACAGATGCAGCCAACATGTATACACACACACACAGATGCAGCAAGGCATGTATACACACACACACACACACACACACACACACACAGATGCAGCCAGACATGTATACACACACACACACACAGATGCAGCAAGGCATGTATACACACACACAACACACACAGATGCAGCAAGGCATGTATACACACACCACAGATGCAGCAAGCATTAATACACCACACACACACACACCGATGCAGCCAGACATGATCACACACACACACAGATGCAGCCAGACATGTATACACACACACACAGATGCAGCAAGGCATGTATACACACACACACACAGATGCAGCCAGACATGTATACACACACACACACACAGATGCAGCCAGACATGTATACACACACACACACACACACACAGATGCAGCAAGGCATGTATACACACACACACACACAGATGCAGCCAGACATGTATACACACACACACAGATGCAGCCAGACATGTATACACACACACACACACACAGATGCAGCCAGGCATGTATACACACACACACACAGATGCAGCAAGGCATGTATACACACACACACAGATGCAGCCAGACATGTATACACACACACACAGATGCAGCCAGACATGTATACACACACACACACACACACACAGATGCAGCCAGACATGTATACGCACACACAGATGCAACCAGACATGTATACACACACACAGATGCAGCCAGACATGTATACACACACACACAGATGCAGCCAGACATGTATACACACACACAGATGCAACCAGACATGTATACACACACACAGATGCAACCAGACATGTATACACACACACACAGATGCAGCCAGACATGTATACACACACACACAGATGCAGCCAGACATGTATACACACACACAGATGCAACCAGACATGTATACACACACACACAGATGCAGCCAGACATGTATACACACACACACACAGATGCAGCAAGGCATGTATACACACACACACAGATGCAGCCAGACATGTATACACACACACACAGATGCAGCAAGGCATGTACACACACACACACACACACAGATGCAGCCAGACATGTATACACACACACACACACACACAGATGCAGCCAGACATGTATACACACACACACAGATGCAGCCAGACATGTATACACACACACACAGATGCAGCCAGACATGTATACACACACACAGATGCAACCAGACATGTATACACACACACACAGATGCAGCCAGACATGTATACACACACACACAGATGCAGCAAGGCATGTATACACACACACACACACACAGATGCAGCCAGACATGTATACACACACACACAGATGCAGCAAGGCATGTATACACACACACACACACAGATGCAGCCAGACATGTATACACCACACACACACACACAGATGCAGCCAGACATGTATACACACACACACACACACATTAGTTTTAGATAAAGAATATACACATCGGCCTTTGCTCACCTCCCCCTTGATGGTGTCCCATTCAGCTCCTCCATGGCGGGAATCTAATGGAGCAGGGCGCGCTGCATGATGTCACAGCTTGCTGACATGGCCACTGCTCAGAGCTCTGTCTGTCAGCAGTGACGCAGCCGGCCCTGCTCAGAAACAGAAGGTGCCGGCCGACCAAACAACAAGCGGAGGGTCCTGCGAGCAGCCATGAAGAGCTGGGAGCCTCAGCCAACATTGGCAGAGACCAGCCCAGCCTGCTGCCCCAGAATGGCGCTTGTCAAGCGCTCCGGTCTTGAGGGTGAGTGCAATGTAAGCACTCCTCAGGACTTTGCTGCAGGCAGCCTGTGCCGGCCGCTGGGTGCATTAAGGCTATTGTTTGTACGATGATAAATCACCGGTGGCCGCATCCCGCACTAAGAATAGCCGCGGCCGCCAGTGATTTACTTTTGCATTGTTGTTGATAACGTACCCGGCGGCCCTGAACTGTTACCGGCCCCGGCGGCCCGGGGGGCAAAAGCCTCCCTGCCACCTGGCCCAGCCCGCCCCTGGTGGTGGCTCATCTCGACTAATCATCCCTGTCTAAGCTCATAGTGTAATGCTAAAGGTAAAAGCAAAGCATTTATACACTTACATTTCCTTAGTAATGAGGCAGTCAGTCTCCATCTTGGAGGACGGAGACTGTTTGGCAGGTTAATAGTTAACATTTCAGCTTTATGTTAGAACATGTTGGGAGACCTGATGTGATGTCATAACCATGTGACTACAATAGGCGGAAGTAAGTCCCTATAACATAATATGAGTTTGCTCACTTAGCTCTGCCCACTATAGTTAGATGATCGTTATATCACACAGGTCCTTTAGCCATGTAAGTTAATAGACAATTAACTATTATCCTGCCACACAGTCTCCCTCCTTCAAGGTGTAAACTGAAATGTAAGTGTATAAATGCTTTTTTTCACCTTTCACATTACACTCTGAGCTCAGACAGGGATGATTAGACTAGTATTATGAAGCTGCAGGTACTCATAGGGATAGCTGAGAGAGCATAAACCACCTGATAGGTTCCCTTTAATGGTCAGGTCATCCTACATCTGTCCCTGTAAACTTAGACCACCTAAACCTGATCAAACCAATTAAGCCTCCCCTTTTTTTCTACCAACTTATTACCATCTTGCTCTGTTTCTACAGCTACAATATTTTAGGCTACGTTCGCACAAAGTGTTTTTGCTCCGTTTTGTGAGGATTCGTTTTTGGTGCAAAAGTGCACCAAGAATAGACCCTCACAAAGCGCAGTGTGACCGCTGATGCGCTTTTCACCTGTGCTTTTACTCACTTTGCTGCACTCCTCCGGTGATCTCCAGTGGTGTCCCGTCATCCCCAGAAGCCGCAGCATCGTTGTCTCTAGGACACTGCTGCCTAGTCATGTGATCGAGTGACGTCACTCATTCACATGATGGTGACCAAGGTCTTTAAAGAGGTCCTGCGGCCTTAGTATGAGGTGAGGTTACTGGGGGACCGTGGGGAGGTGAGTAAAAAGCGCAGGATAATAATGCCACAAAATTAAAATGTGACTTAGACTTAGGGTACGGTCACACCTGGTGACATCGCCGGAGATATCGGCGGCGACGCACGGGAGTGCGCACATTTTTGGCACCCCGCCAGAGTCGCTGTCGCATGTTTACATGCAGTGATATCTCCGGCGATGTTCCAGGCGCCATCGCCCGCTGGGGTGTCCATCGCCTGTAACATCGCCCCAGAGTGCTCGCCTGGTTTCAGAGCAGTGCTGCGAAACCAGGCGACCACTCTCAGTCAATTTTTCGGCACCAAATTTCTTTACACGGGGCGACTCGGCGGCGATGATGCCGACGATGGGCCACGCCCCTGCATCGCTTAAGAAATTGCCACCGATGTCACCGTCACGGTGTGACGGTACCCTTAGAATTAGACATCCATATCCGTGCACTAAGTAATGGTGACATAATGAGAGATACACTATGTATAGAAAACTCACGTCCACGAACTCTCTGCTGCATGCTGAATCCTCTCATCCGGCCTATACAATAAGAGGGATTGCCATAGGCCAGTTCCTAAGGGCAAAAAGAATTTCTTCAAATGATGAGCTTTTTGAAAAACTAGCAACGGATTTGCAGCAGAGGTTCATGGACCAAGGGTACAGTAAAAGATCCATCCGTAAGAGTTATCTAAGAGCAAAAAGAACTGTGTGAAATGAATCTACTTATATAATTGGGAGTTTGGGATTCGGGCGTTGTAGGCGAATCCCAAAATCCTTTGCGGCACTGCGAGCGATGATGCGTAGCGTCATCGCGAGCCGCAGCCGCAATACCTCACACCGCTGCTCCCTATGACTATCTGAGGAGTTCTGCCACAATCCCGGCCCTAATTCACGCTAACAAGATGGCGGATCCCGCCCCACAGCAGCGGAGCACGTATGGCGGTGAGTGCCGAGAGCACTTCTCAGCAGCCTCACCTCTCTTAGCATGCCCTGCGCCCAGCCAAAGCGCCGGAAGTCTCGCCGGAAGCCGCCCCAGCCCACCCTCCAGCAGAGGCAGCCAGTGCCTTGCTGCAGGCGCAGCCTCACCTCTCCTAGGCTGCCCTGCGCCCAGCCACAGCGGCGGAAGTGTCGCCGGGAGCCTCCCGACGCCACCCTCCGGGAGAGGCGGCCAGGGCCTTGCTGCAGGGGCACAGGAGTGCAGGTGAGGGAGCGGTGTGGACGGGGGACTGGAGCACACTATGAACGCCCTCTGCTGCAATACAGAAGGGGGTGAAGTGGAGGACACTAGCAATGCCAATGTGGCCCACCTGGAATACACACAGTCACCACAATGATGAAGTATGCCACGACCTCTCCGCACCCCTCCAGCCCCCAACTACCCTCACCCCTCCAGCCCGGACCTCTCCTCACCCCTCCAGCCCGGACCTCTCCTCACCCCTCCAGCCCGGACCTCTCCTCACCCCTCCAGCCGCACCCAGAGCCGCCTCTGGACTCTGCTAGCCACACAGCCGCCTCTGGACTCTGCTAGCCACATAGCCGCCTCTGGACTCTGCTAGCCACACTGCCGCCTCTGGGCTCTGCTAGCCACACTGCCGCCTCTGGGCTCTGCTAGCCACACTGCCGCCTCTGGGCTCTGCTAGCCACACTGCCGCCTCTGGGCTCTGCTAGCCACACTGCCGCCTCTGGGCTCTGCTAGCCACACTGCCGCCTCTGGGCTCTGCTAGCCACACAGCCGCCTCTGGGCTCTGCTAGCCACACTGCCGCCTCTGGGCTCTGCTAGCCACACTGCCGCCTCTGGGCTCTGCTAGCCACACTGCCGCCTCTGGGCTCTGCTAGCCACACTGCCGCCTCTGGGCTCTGCTACCCACACTGCCGCCTCTGGGCTCTGCTAGCCACACTGCCGCCTCTGGGCTCTGCTAGCCACACTGCCGCCTCTGGGCTCTGCTAGCCACACTGCTGCCTCTGGGCTCTGCTAGCCACACTGCCGCCTCTGGGCTCTGCTAGCCACACAGCCGCCTCTGTGCTCTGCTACCCACACAGCCGCCTCTGTGCTCTGCTAGCCACACAGCCGCCTCTGTACTCTGCTACCCACACAGCCGCCTCTATACAAACAATTCATTTCACCGCGCTCCCGATGCAAATGCATCGGGCCTTTTTACTAGTCTATTATAATAAAACCTTAAGGCTACTTCCGTCAGGATTTAACGGTATGCTACGTCACATCCTGGCTGAAGTAGCCTGTACATCCACTGTGTGTGTTCTAATATGGCCGCCCGCACGCACACACACACACACACACACACACACCTCCATGCACTGTCGGCTATACTTACCACCGGCCCTGCATCTTCCCCACCTCCGCCGCCGACACCAGTCCTCCATTCCGCCGACATGTCATCGCCCCCAGAGGACTGGATCCAATATGGCTCGCGAGACTTCCCGGACACCATCTTGGACAAAGTATGTCGCCGCCCCCGGAGGACTGCATCAAATATGGCGTCCGGGAAGTCTCGCGAAAGTTCCAGGACGCCATTTTGGAAGAATCAGAAAGCATATAGTATAGCTCGACCACGGTTTAGGTGCACAAGGGAAAAATAGGCCACAAAGTCTTTAAATATATCCCCGGCACACAATAAAAGAAGAGAGATGATTATCCTTTTTGTGTTTTTTATTTTTGAAGGTGAAAAACAGGTTGTATCACACAATGTTTCGGCTCCAGTTGAGCCTTTCTCAAGTGAGTCCTGTCCATCCACCCAGACCAGCCACCATGCTGCTGCACTGACACAAAGGACGGAGTCATATGCTGAGTACCTCAAATCGGGTACTGGCCTGAGCAGTTGCTCATGTGGGAACTGAACCACAAACCCCCTTTCTATATACACAAAAGACTCACTTGAGAAAGGCTTTGTGGCCATTTTGGAAGAAACATGTTGCTGGCACGGAGGAGTGGACCCAAGATGGTGGGGACGGCCGAGCGAAGATGCGGCGGTGGGGAAGATGATGGCCTGGTGGTAAGTATGGCAGGCAGAGTTCCTACCTTCCTCTGCTGACCACTGAGCCTCCGCACTGCGCTGACCACTGAGCCTCCGCACGGCGCTGACCACTGAGCCTCCGCACTGCGCTCACCACTCTGCCTCCGCACTGCGCTCACCACTCTGCCTCCGCACTGCGCTCACCACTCTGCCTCCGCACTGCGCTCACCACTCTGCCTCCGCACTGCGCTCACCACTCTGCCTCCGCACTGCGCTCACCACTCTGCCTCCACACTGCGCTCACCACTCTGCCTCCGCACTGCGCTCACCACTCTGCCTCCGCACTGCGCTCACCACTGAGCCTCCGCACTGCGCTCACCACTGAGCCTCCGCACTGCGCTCACCACTGAGCATCCGCACTGCGCTCACCACTCTGCCTCCGCACTGCGCTCACCACTGAGCCTCTGCACTGCGCTCACCACTGAGCCTCCGCACTGCGCTGACCACTGAGCCTCCGCACTGCGCTAACCACTGAGCCTCCGTACTGTGCTGACCACTGAGCCTCCACAATGCGCTGACTACTGAGCCTCCGCACGGCGCTGACTACTGAGCCTCCGCACGGCGCTGACTACTGAGCCTCCGCACGGCGCTGACTACTGAGCCTCCGCACGGCGCTGACCACTGAGCCTCCGCACGGCGCTGACCACTGAGCCTCTGCACTGCGCTGACCACTGAGCCTCCACACTGCGCTGAACACTCTGCCTCCGCACTGCGCTGACCACTGAGCCTCCGCACTGCTCTGACCACTGAGCCACCGTATAGTGCTAACCACTGAGCCACCGTACAATACTAACCACTGAACCACCATACTGTGCTAACCACTGAGCCACCATACAATGCTAATCACTGAGCTACTGTATACTCTGCTAACCACTGAGCCCCTCTATACTCTGCTAACCACTGAGCCACCGTACAGTGCTAACCACTGAGCCACCGTACAATACTAACCACTGAACCACCATACTGTGCTAACCACTGAGCCACCATACAGTGCTAACCACTGACCCACCATACAGTGCTAACCACTGAGCTACCATACAGTGCTAGTCACTGAGCCACCGTATACTCTGCTAACCACTGAGCCCCTGTATACTCTGCTAACCACTGAGCCACCGTACAATACTAACCACTGAACCACCATACTGTGCTAACCACTGAGCCACCCTGCAGTGCTAGCCACTGAGCCACCATACAGCGCTAACCACTGAGCCACCATACAGCGCTAACCACTGAGCCACTGTACAGTGCTAATCACTGAGCCACCGTATACTCTGCTAACCACTAAGCCCCTGTATACTCTGCTAACCACTGAGCCACCGTACAGTGCTAATCACTGAGCCACCGTACAATACTAACTACTGAGCCACCGTGCATTGCTAAACACTGAGCCACCATACAGTGCTAACCATTGAGCCACCATACATTGCTAACCACTGAGCCACTCTACAGTGCTAATCACTGAGCCACCGTATACTCTGCTAACCACTGAGCCCCTGTATACTCTGCTAACCACTGAGCCACCGTATACTCTGCTAACCACTGAGCCGCAGTAAAGTCTGCTAACTACTGAGCCGCCGTATACTCTGCTAAGCACTCTGCTGCGGGCAGGAGGGGTCAGGGAACAGCGATCGGGTGCCTGTACACCCGCCCTGGATGCTACAATATGGCCGCCCATTGCCGGAAGCGGGGGCTTCCAAAGCTTCACTCCCGCCATTGGAACAAGCTGTCGCCCCACACACACTCAGGTCACACTCCCCACTTCTCCACACACCCCTCCGACAATACACTTCTTATCATACCCCCCCTCTCAGTTGCCACGTCCACACACACAAGTCCTCCCCTTCCACTGTCACTCAGCACCTCCACACTCATACCCCCACTCATACCCCTATGCACTTTGCCTGCCATACTTACCACTGGCCCATCGTCTTCTCCGCCGCCGCCGCCTCCAGCCAATGATTTTCGCTCCGCTGCCGACCCCACCATGTTGGCTCAACTCCTCCCGTCCCGGCGACATTAGTGATGGGCGAATCCTAAATTACTCGGAATCGCTTGACTCTAGCGAGTCCGAGCCTGGGACTCGCTACTCGTTGCGAGTCTAGCGAGTCCAATGTTAATGAATGGGGAAGTGAGTAATAGCGAGTAGTGTGCGATTTACAAATCACAGATATGTCTCGGAAGCTTCAGCCTGAAGCAATCCTAGTTTTGCCATTGATTTGCATTGGACTCCTTTACTGTGCAAGTAATCGCTGGGAAACTCGCACAGATAAGAGTCCGGCTGTCTGCTCTGTGTGCAGGCTGCCGAAGCTCCAGGGTCCTACAGCCCGCCTGTGACGACCATCCACCGTGAGGCCGAGCTGCTGGTAGGCAGCACCCCGAGAAACCCCGAGACCCTTAACCCCTATACAGGGATCTGGAATTATAGCGGAGCCCAGGGGGTAGCTGCCTATATGAGCAACAGAGCCGGGGAGGTCGCCAGGGAAAATCAAGACCCGAAAAACAAAGTCAGAAGTCCGAGTCAAAACCGAGAGGGCAGCGAAGGTACAAAATCGTCAGGCAGTAGCAGAGTCAAAAATCCAGGCAAAGGTCAAGGGCAAAAACCAAGAGGGCAGCTGAGGTACAAAATCAATAGGCAGAGGCAGAGTCAGAAATCCAGGCAAGGTCAGACACGAAACTAAACACACTATCACTGGGAACCAAAACTATATCTGGCGGCCTGCAAGCCAGGCTCCAATGTACTTGAAGGGCACGGCTACCTCCCATAGGCTGGAGCTCACAACCTGATGACCTCATCCGGACCGCCCCTAGATCCAGGCCAGATGGAGATGCACGACTGGCTCCACCCACGCCACCTCTGACAGAAGAACGCAGGCTGCGCCTAACGGACACCTCTGCAGGGCCCTTTCCTCTGCGACCAACACCACCCAGAGGGGAAACACAGCGGCGCTCAGCGACAGAGGCAGACGTCGCGGGAGCAGTTCCATATGAGGACAAGGCCCTCCTATCACCGGCGCCACCAGCCGAAGGAATCCGGCTCCTCCCAGCGGCCGAGGCAGGAACACCAGCCACCGAGTCCAATGGCGATGTGACACCGCCTGCTGCCTGATGTAGCAGAGCTGAGATTGTTCTCAGTCTGCTCATTCCCTGTGCATAGACCTCTATATCTATGCACAGGGGATGTAGCAGAGAGGACATCGCGTTTTGGACTGCGTCGGACAGAAGAGGATTTTTTTAATTAAAGATGGAGTCCCTAATGGCTTTTTTTTTTTATTTCTAATAAAAATTTTTCTCTGTGTTGTGTTTTTTTTTAAAACAATTTAATAGAAATTCATGGCGGTCATGTCTAATATTGGCGTGACTGCCATAAATTTCGGGCTTAGGGCCAGCTGATAATACAAAGCTGGCCCTAACCTCTTTATTACCCAGCGTGCCACTGCCAACAGGGCCACTGGAAGAGAGGGGTTCAGCGCCAGAGGATGGTGCT
Organism: Allobates femoralis; assembly: GCA_033576535.1. Taxonomy (NCBI): domain Eukaryota; kingdom Metazoa; phylum Chordata; class Amphibia; order Anura; family Aromobatidae; genus Allobates; species Allobates femoralis. The sequence continues at coordinate 380,452,741 of JARQOC010000005.1, read as the reverse complement.
TCAATGAACGCGCCATCTTCTGGGGCGGCTGCGGGCTGCAATTTGCAGCGGGGGGTGCCCAGAAAGCTTGGGCATCCCTGCGCTGCGGATTCCAGCCCCCAGCTGCTTAGCTGTACCTGGCTAGACATAGAAATTGCGCGGAGCCCCATGCATTTTTTTAAAATTATTTCATGAAATTCATGAAATAATAAAAAAAAAAGGGCTCCCCTATATTCTTGTGTCTGGCCAGGTACAAATAGGCACCTGGGGGTTGGGGGCAGCCCGTCGCTGCCTGCTGGATCCGGCTGGTTCCAGAAAGACCATGTAATTTTTTTTCTGAAAAATCAATAAAACAATCCTAAAAAAAGGACTGCATCTTTATTAACCCCTCGCCCATGGTCCAGGGGTTAATAAAGATGCAGTCCCTTTTATTTACACCTGGCCAGACACAAGAATATAGGGGAGCCCTTTTTTTTAATTATTTCATGAATTTCATGAAATAATTTTAAAAAAATGCGTGGGGCTCCGCGCAATTTCTATGTCTAGCCAGGTACAGCTAAGCAGCTGGGGGCTGGAATCCGCAGCGCAGGGATGCCCAAGCTTTCTGGGCACCCCCTGCTGCAAATTGCAGCCCGCAGCCACCCCAGAAGATGGTGCGTTCATTGAAGCGCCATCCTCTGGCGCTGAACCCCGCTCTTCCAGCGGCCCTGGTGGCGGTGGCACGCTGGGTAATAAAGGGGTTAACACCAGCTTTGTTATTCAAGCTGGTATTAAGCCCGAGATTCTTAATGTCAGGCCACGTTTGACCCAGCCACTAAGAATCTCCAATAAAGGTTTAAAAAAACACAAAACAGAGAAAATTGTTTATTACAAATAAAAAAAAAAAGCCATTAGGGACTCCATCTTTAATTAAAAAAACCTCTTCCGTCTGACGTAGTCCAAAATGCGATGTCCTTTCTGCTACATCCCCTGTGCATAGATATAGATGTCTATGCACAGGGAATGAGCAGACTGAGAACAATCGCAGCTCTGCTACATCATCTCTGTGAGCAGGCGGGCTCTAGGACCCTGGAGCTGCGGCAGCCTGCACAGAGAAGACAGCTGAACTCGGCTCGCAAAGTAACAGCAGTTACCTTGCGAGTTTCCCAGCGATTACTTGCACAGTAATCAGACCAATGCAAGTCAAAGACAATCCTAGTTTTGTCAGAGTCTGTGACAAAACTAGGATTGATATTGATTTGCATTGGACTCGTTTACTGTGCGAGTAATCACTGGGAAACTCGCAGAGTACCGAGTCCTGCGAGTCCCTTACTACTCGCCGAGTAACGAGTCCTAGCGAGTAGATTCGCCCATCCCTAGGCGACATGTTTCCTCCAAAATGGCGTGCGGGAACCCTCGCGAGATCCCAGATGCCGTCTGAAAAGTCTCGTGAGAATTCCCAGACGCCATCTTGGACGAAGCATGTCGCCGTCAGAGGACTGGATCCAATATGGCGTCTGGGAAGTCTCACGAGACTTCCCGGACGCTATGTTAAATCCCGCGCTCCATCCTGCGCTGACCACTGACCCTCCGTCCTGCTCCCCCCCGGCTCCATCCTGCCCCCCGGCTCCATCCTGTAATGTACCGCCATATACTATAGTGCTGCTATACATGTGCTGTAATGTACCGCCATATACCATAGTGCACCTGTACATATACTGTAATACACTGCCATATACTATAGTGCAGCTATACATGTGCTATACTGTACCACCATATACTATAGTGTTACTTTACATGTACTCTAATGTACCGCCATATACCATAGTGCTGCTATACATGTGCTGTAATGTATCGCCATATAACATAGTGTTGCTATACATGTGCTGCAATATACCGCCATATACTATAGTGCTGCTATACATTTACTATAATGTACCGCCATATACTATAGTGCTGCTATACATGTGCTGTAATGTACCACCATATACCATAGCGCTGCTATATCTATATATATATATATATATATATATATATATATATATATAGAGAGAGAGAGTTCACTCTCGTTCACTGAACAAGTTCTGTCAGTCACAGTATGTCAACTACATACATATTCTAGAATACACGATGCGTTAGAATTGGGCCACCATCTAGTTATTATATAAAACCAAGTACGTGGAGGCCAAAAAGGATAATGACACAATTTGGTTCATTTCTTGGACTGGTCTCCCTGAGATCAGTGAATGCTTTGTCACGTTCTGGGTGGACAGACACGTGCACTTTTCTGTCAGCACACCACCAGCAGTGCTGAAGGCACGTTCCGAGAGAACGCTGGCTGCAGGGCACGACAAGATCTACAAGGCGTGAGTGGCGAGCTCAGGCCATTTTTCGAGATTGGAAGCCGAAAATGAGCAAGGGTCCAGTTCCCCAGTCATTGCATCGATGTTATGTTGGAGATACTCGTGTACCATCCGCTTCAGGCATTGACTATGTGTCAGACTTCTCATGTCTTCATGCTTGCCCTCCTTCCTTAGTGCTATTTTTTCCTGTGCACTTCTCGTGTCTTCAGGCCTTGCAAATGATGGTTTAAAAAAATTGTGAAACGAGGTCACAAAATTGCTGTTACCACCACCAGATACGGTGTTGCTAGTACGTTGTAAGTGATGATGACTCAACAGTCCCACGGTTGACAAGTTAGAACTGTGAGATTCACTCTGTGTAGCCCTGGTGTTTTGTGGAAAAGCCGATCTGAGATTATGTATCAGCTTCTGCTGATACTCCTGCATGCATGCATCCCTTTGTATGGCAGGAATTATTTTGGCAAATTTGGTCTTTTACCGGGGATCTAAGAGTGTGGCAACCCAGTAGTCGGCATTAGTTCTAATTTGGACAATCCGAGGGTCATGTTGCAGGTAGTGCAGCAGGAAGGTGCTTATGTGTCTTGCACATCCAGGAGGACCAAGTCCTTGTTGTGTTGGTGGTGGGGAGGTGAGAATCATGCTTCCTTCCTCTGCCCTCCCCCCCAATCTCGCACAACAGAAATGTCATCAAGGTCTCCCTCATCTGCTGACTCTTCCATGCCCACCGCCAGTTCGTCCTTCATTTCTTCCTGGGCTCCTGCACCTTCCTGAAGAGTTTGGTTGCTACCATGCGCCCTCGTTAATCCCTCTCCCCCACCCTCCCATGCCTGCCATCTTGGTGCTGCCGACCGTGAGGACCTTGGAGATGTTGTCATCCCTTCCGCATAGGACTCCTCCTGTACTTCCTCCACCTCCTCTTATCCCACCACCTGACGCCAAATATTGTTTAGAGTGTGCTCCAGCATGTAGATGACTGGAATAGTCATGCTGATAATGGCATCGTCAGCACTAAACATCTTTGTCACTATCTCAAAACTGTGCAGAAGAGCGTATAGGTCCTTGATCTGAGTCCATTCCTGCAGCATGATCTGCCCCACCTCTGGATCTCGTTGACCCAGGCTATACGTCATAACGTATTGCACCAGGGCCCGGCGGTGCTGCCACAGTCGCTGCAACATATGCAGAGTGGAATTTCAGCGTGTTGACACATTGCATTTGAGCCGGTGAACGGGCAAGCCGAAAAACTTCTGTAGTGAAGCAAGTCGTTGAGCTGCGGGATGCGAACGCTGGAAGTGAGCACACAGCGACCGTGCCCTCTGCAGAAGCCCATCTAGGCTGGGATAGTGTGTCAAAAATTGCTGGACAACCAGATTCAACACGTGAGCCATACAAGGCACGTGAGTGACATTGCCCCGGCGAAGGACCGCACCCAGGTTTGCAGCATTGTCGCACACGGCCTTCCCTGGCTGCAGGTTGAGTGGAGACAACCATTGTTGAAACTAAGTCGCCAGAGCTGACCACAACTCTTCAGCTGTGTGACTCACATTTCCCAGGCATTTCAAGGTAAAGACCCCCTGATGGCATTGAGTCCTGCTGCCAGCATAATAAGGAGGTGTGCAGGATTCCTTCTGTGCAGTTACAACGCGGGTGGCAATACCAGGCAGGCTTTGGGGGGAGGTGGAGGACCGAGACGAGGTTGAGGAGGCAGAAGCAGTGGAGGAACTTCTACCTACAGAGGATGGACGCACAACTCATGGGGACGGCAAGACTTGGACAGCAGACCCTTCTCCATTTCTCACCATAGTTAACCAGTGCCCAGTCAGCGACATATAACGCCCCTGTCCATGCTTACTAGTCCCAGTGTCTGTGGTGAAATGCACCCTGTCACACACAGAGTTTCTCAAGATAGCGGTGATGTTGTCTGCGACCTGCTGGTTTAGCGTAGGCACACCTTTCTTGGAGATGTAATGGCGACTGAGCAACTGGTACAGGGGGAACTGCGACAGACATAAGGTCTCAAAAAACCTCTGTGTCCACCAGGCGGAAAGGCAGCATTTCGGTAGCCAACAGCTTGCAGATGGTAAAATTCAAGCACTTAGACTTCTCAAGGCTAGGAGGACATGGTCTTTTACTTGTCCACATCTGAGGGATGGAGGTGCAGGCAAAGATGTAATGTTGCCTTCATCCAAAGGTGGTGTTCTCGATGTCTGAGAGAGCTCAACACCAGCAGCATTGTCCACTTGAAAACCAAGTGACGACCTGCCAATCACACTTCAGGTGGAAGGTCTGCATTAAAAAGCATGCTTGATAGCTGTCCCCACATTCACAGATGATGAAGAGCTCACAGATATACTTGATGGGGCAGACGATGGTAGGCTTACCCCGCTAGCCCGCATTTTAGCACAGTGAGCTTCCCACTGCTTCTTGTGCTTCATGTCCATGTGGCGATTCATACATGAAGTACTCAAGCTAGTGAGTTTTTGGCCTCTACTCAGAGATTGGAGACAAATCTTACAGATGACATGAGTTGGGAGATCCTTGGCGATGTCAAAAAAGGCCCAGGCTAGGCAAGGCTTAGAGCCCATGCGAGCTGCAGAGCCACCACGACTTCTGCTCAGAGGCAGAGTTGTGGCTGCGGATGCAGTTGTTGAGGTGCTTCCAGTACACAGTCTATATCCAGGAAGGCGCAACCTAATCTCATCATCAGTAGCATACTCCTTCACCTCCTCTGCTGACCTCATCGACTGGCTTACTGTGGGTTGACAGTAAGTGGGATCTCCAACCTCATCATCATCCTCTGTGTTCTCACACCCCTCGTCCTCAGAGACAACCTCTTCCTGCCTTGACCAAAAAATTAATTTGTCAATCAAACCCAGTATCTGAGTCTCATCAGCATCATCCTCCTTGTGTCCACCAAGAGTAGTTCCTGTTAGGGAATGAGGGTTTGCATGAAGGTCAGAAGCTTCTTCATCTGGGCCTGTATCTGACTCACAAAGCTTCTGGGCATCAGGGCAGATCATTAACTCGCCTGGACTCACTGCAGCTTTGGAGCAGACCTCTGATTTCCAGGCTATTGTGTGACTGAACAACTCTGCAGACTCAACCATGTCTGTTACCCCAGACTCAGTAGGGCGGCTCGAGAATTGGGAGTTGGGAGGAATCAAGTGCTATTGGGCTGACACCTCAGTTCACTGGAGGGTTTGTGATGTAGAAGTTGAGGTGGAGGAGAGGCCACTTGATGGAGCACTTGCAATCCATTCAAGCACCTGCTGTTTTTGTGCCTCATTTACAAGTGGTATCGATGGTCATGTCCGTAAGAAAGAGATCATATCCAATTGGCCACGCAAAGAAGTAGACATCTTACTTTGGCTGGAAAATTGTCTTTCTTCAGCAGATGATAATGTAGCTTTAGCATCTACCCCACGGACACATTTGTTTTCCCTTTCCACCACGCCTACTCCTCTTTCCACAAGCAGCAGGCCTTTTGCCATTCATTTTGTATGTGACAAAATTGGCAACTGTGCAGTTGTTGGACAAGAAAAAGTTGGATGTAAATCGATCAGAGGTGACTGAACCAACACTGCTATTAGGCCCAAAGTGAGACCTGGCAAAGTGCAGTTAAAAATTAGTAGGAACTACACAGGCGGTGTAGTTGCTTGTATTAGAAGTGGCCTACACTACTGCTTTTTGTGAAATTGCTACTTGACCTGAAGTAAGACCTGGGCAAGGTGCAGTTAAAAAATTAGTAAGAACTACATAGGTGGTGTTTTTCTGTGTTGTTCACAGTTTATCCATTGGTCATTATGGACTATAGGACACGTGATCGCACGTGGTTCTTTGAACTAGACGAGACCCTAAAGGAAAATGGTGACAATTTGGGCAAAGATCTCAGTGGTGGTCTTCATGACAAGATTGTGAGATATAAGGACCTCATGAGAAAACGAACACGGCTATGATGGAATCACGCTTTCCTTGAAAAATATCTGCTAAAGGGCTTAATACCCAGAGGGCTTAGAGTCCAAGTATTTCCGGCCTACCCCATAGAGGATGAGGCTTTTAAGTCTCAGTGGGAGACCATTGCAGACACTTGTTCCAGGGGCTTCATAGGCTTGTTGTCAAATGACAACAAGTCTAGCATAGCCCAATTGGAAAACGAAATGGATGAGTTACAGATTTTGATTAAGGAAGGCCTCTCCAAGGAAGCGTTGGCCAAATTTGAGAAGGAAATTGAGGCGACATCACAAAATGGGAGAAAGAAATTAAGGAAGGCAAGTTGAAAAAATTCCACCGAGACCAAAGTGATTACTCTAATCACAGAGTGTATAAGTGGAAAAACAAATGTGGGAAACCTAAAAAACCGCTCCATGGACCAAAACCTGGTCTACCTAAACCTAGTGTGCCAGATTTACCCAGAACCCCATCCCTGATTTCCCTAACATCTGGAGATGAAACTCAAGGTGAATCAGAGAACGAAACACCAGGATCATCGGGACGGTCGAATGGTGAAACACGCCAAATAGTGACTCGCTTTCAATCTCTGATTCCTCCAAGGCCAAAGGGAAAGGTAATCTGTGCTAACAGTGTCCAGGTTGTTAATCTCTCAGAGCATATTCTGACACCTATGCAGATAGATGTGCTTTCTAAAGGCCTTACTTTTGTACCGGCTAACTCGTTCAACTTTTTTGTAGCCATGAAGGATGTGCATTTATTTGCACGCAAAGTATTGCTGAAGAAACTGCATATGAAGAGTGCTCTAGAGATGGGAGACGGTTTAGAACAAGAAGCCCTTGGTGCCTTGGAGGTTTTAGAGAATGAACTGCCATCTAACAAACCAGGTAGGTACCCCCAAAATTTGATGCCGAAGTCAACTAGGTTCCCCCTTTTGTCTGCCTGCCCGGCTATTGATATATTTACCATATTAGTGGTGGAAGATTTTAGAAAACTAAGTACTAGGAGGTCGTTTGATAACCTCACCCACCAACAGAGGGAGGCCATTGCTGAGTTAAAATCTCTCGACTATGTGGTTATAAAGGCGGCAGACAAAGGGGGTAACATTGTTATTTGGCCATGACAACTATATGAAAAGGAGGCCTTCAGGCAACTGAGAGACAAAAATGTCTACCAGAGGCTGGATCGGAATCATGTTAGCTCTTTTTCTTATGAATTGGAAAGGATTCTAGTGAGTGCAATGGAGGAGTGGATCATCACAAAAAAAGTCCTTGATGGACTGATGGTCAGGGCCCCTAAAGTGCCCACTTTCTATTTGCTTCCCAAAATCCACAAAGATCCCGTCAATCCGCCTGGGCGTCCGATAGTTCCAGGTATGGAGGGCCTTTGTGATCCGATATGTCGATTTATTGACTTTTATTTAAAGCCCCTAGTTGAAACTTTGCCATCGTATATACGGGATACTACGGACGCCCTCACTAGAGTTGATGGGATCTTTGTGGAGAAGGATATGTTTATAGTCACTGCCGACGTGGAGTCCCTCTACACCTGCATCGACTATGATGCGGGTGTGGAGGCGGTCCGCTTCTTCCTTGAAGAGTCCAACCGGGATGCGCATCTATGTGAGCTGATTATTGAGCTGCTCTGTTTTGTCCTGTCCCACAATTTTTTTACATTTAAAGATCGATTCTATTTTCAGAGGCGCGGCACTGCCATGGGCGCGGCCTGTGCACCTTCGTATGCAAATCTGTACTTGGGACACTGGGAGAGGGGTATATTTGCGTGCAGGGGTGTGCAGGCCGTTGCCCATGTGCAGTGCTGGATGCGCTATATTGATGATGTTCTTATGGTGTGGTAGGGCACTGCAGAGCAGCTCAGATCATTCATGGATGAATTGAATAAAAATAATTTGAACATCAGACTCACTTATAAATTTAGTGATTCATCAATTGATTTTTTGGATATCAAAATTATGGTTGACGGTTGTGGACTGTTGCAAACTGATGTGTACCGAAAAGAGACGTCTGTGAACGCGTTGTTACATGCATCATCAGCCCACACTCCGTCAACCATAAAAGCCATACCGGTTGGACAATTCCTAAGGATGAGGCGGATCTGCTCCACGGAGGCTGACTTCCAAAAACAGGCTAGGGATTTGAGTAGTAGGTTTAGGCAGAGAGGTTACAGTCGTAGGACTGTCAAGAGGGGCTATGATAGAGCAAGGCTAACCAAACGTGATGATCTCCTTCTTCCTCCCAAAAAGAAAACAGGTGAGACTTGGGGAAGTAAGATTGATTTCTACTCATAATCAGCAGTGGGAAAGGATGAGGCAAATTCTGGTAAGACATTGGCCTGTGTTATTGTCCGAACCATCCCTGAGGGGGGTCCTTTCTGAGAACCCTCTTATGACATCCAGACGTTCTCAGAATTTAAAAGACATATTGGTTCCTAGTCACTATGCACCAAAAACATCAAGGATTTTCGGGATGGGCCCTCCACGGAAAGGATTTTTCCCGTGTGGGGATTGCAGCGCATGTCCCAACATGGTCATGGGTTCTGATTTTATCTCGAGTGATGGTTCTAGGACTTATAAGATAAATCAGCACGTCACGTGTAGCAGTACACATGTTGTGTATTTTGCTACATGCGGGTGCAACAAAATTTACATTGGATTAACCACTTTTATCACCATCACGAGTGTAATGTAAAAACTCTAAAGGTGAAGGGGATTGATCAGATACATGGAGGGATCAGGGGGGGGGCCCTTCAAAAAATGCTATCCCAACGGGAATTAAAATGGATAAGTACACTTGATACCGTGTCTCCTAGAGGTCTAAATGAAGCCATTAGCTTTGTTCCGTTTCTCTGAGATATTAGAGGTACCTTTGTTTTACAATGATATGTCTAAGATACCCTTGACAGCCACTGTGATCATGTGCCCAATCTGTTAAGGATGTCCTTTTTTAAAAAAACACTTTTTATTTCCTTTTCCTTTTTTCTTCTTCTTTCCTCCTTTTTTCTTTCTTTTTGGCTTTTTTATTCTTTTCCCCCCTATCAATGCATTGTGAGATGTTTTATTCGTGGGGTTTTGGTTTTTAAATATATGTTTTTTATCTGTATTAACAGAGGATATATTCCATAATGCATTATACATGCTGAGCGGTTACTTTGCCAGAAATGATTTTACCATCTGTCACTGAACTTCAACAACCACCATCTTTGGAAGAAGGGAGAAAAATAACCTTATGGATGATTGTTATTGTATAATACCGTAATGTTTGGTTTTTGTATCAGGCTCAGTTAATGTGAGCACCATCAGAGCGTGCGCGCATGCGCGGCCTGCTCCCTCTGCTGGTCTGTCACGAAGGCGCGGGTCAGCGCTCGGCTTATTTACATGCTCCCATGGCAACCGCCGGGCGCATTGGGATGGGCTGAGCGTCGCGCCGGAAATTACATCACTGGCGTCGGGCGTCGGTGGCGCATGCGCCACTTCCAGCGGTCTGATTGGTCGATTAATGCATGTGACCGCATGTGTATATGGATATAAACTCCGCCACTGTTTTGTATCACCACTCCTCATGATGAAGCATATGCATATTTAGAGCAAGCGAAATGTACGTAAGGAATCTGATATGGAGGGATTGAATCTCTTCATCCTGCACTAGCACCTTATTCATTATATGTGATTGCACTTGGAATGTATTTACTTATTTTGCACTTTATGGGATATTGCAATACTTTACTTATGAGCTGCCAGTCTATACTTTGATTACTATGGCTTTCTCATTTTGCTTTATCTGACTATTCTTGTCTAGAGAGTTAGCCTTTGTAATATATCCTATGCCTGTGCAATATGATGAAACCTATGTAATGTGCATCCATTTATGGATTAAGTGCTATGTACTTGTAAAGATTGCACCATTACGCGGTTTGAAGCCCGGAATCGTGTGTCGGGAGCAGCGGGACAGCGCTGGACACTGATAAGTATGATTTTCCTTTACAGGCTGCCGCGCAAGGGCGGGGGGCCCTGGAGCTTGATGGGGGTGCCTGTATACCTCCGGGGCTGCTGCTGTATACAGCCCTAGGGCTGCTGCTGTATACAGCCCTGGGGCTGCTGCTGTATACAGCTTTGGGGCTGCTGCTGTATACAGCCCTGGGGCTGCTGCTGTATACAGCCCTGGGGCTGCTGGTGTATACAGCCCTGGGGCTGCTGCTGTATACAGCCCTAGGGCTGCTTCTGTATACAGCCCTGGGGCTGCTGCTGTATACAGCTTTGGGGCTGCTGCTGTATACAGCCCTGGGGCTGCTGGTGTATACAGCCCTGGGGCTGCTGGTGTATACAGCCCTGGGGCTGCTGCTGTATACACCCCTGGGGCTGCTGCTGCTGTATACACCCCTGGGGCTGTTGCTGCTGTATACACCACTGGGGCTGCTGTATACTACCTAAGGGCTGCTGTATATACCTCTGGGGCTGCTGTATACACCACTAGGGCTGCTGTATATACCTCTGGGGCTGTTGTATACTACCTCTGGGGCTGCTCTATACTACCACTGGGGCTGCTGTATACTACCACTGGGGCTGCTGTATACTACCACTGGGGCTGCTGTATACTACCACTGGGGCTGCTGTATACTACCACTGGGGCTGCTGTATACTACCACTGGGGCTGCTGTATAGTACCACTGGGGCTGTATATACCTCTGGGGCTGTATATACCTCTGGGGCTGCTGTATACTAACCACTGGGGCTGCTGCTGCTGTATATACCACTGGGGCTGCTGCTGTATACTACCACTGGGGCTGCTGTATACCACACTGCTGGGGGCTGTATACCTGTGCTGGGGTCCACCCTCGGCTTATACACGAGTCAATAGGTTTTCCCAGGTTTTGGGGGCAAAAGTAGGGGGGTCGGCTTATACACGGGTCGGCTTATACACGAGTATATACGGTAGTAGGAACTACACAAGCGGTGTAGTTGCTTGTATTAGAAGTGGCCTATAGTACTGCTTTTTGTGACACTGCTACTTGACCCAAAGTGAGACCTGGGCAAGGTGCAGTTAAAAATTAGTAGGAACTTCTCAGGCGGTGTAGCTTCTTTCACAAGTGAGCTACACCACTGTTTAAGTGATACTGCTACTAGCCCGAATAAATTGCCTGGACTAGATGCAGCAAAAAAAATGCCTACTTAAGACAGCTGGTGTAGCTTTCTTCACAGCAGTGCCTGCCCTAAAGGATTCCCTGATCTAGATGTGGCCAGATGCTGTGAAAAACACTTGCACAGCACTGGCAAACACCTGCCTGGCAAAAACTGCTGTGAACTGCTCTAACCTAGCCCAAAGGGCTGAGATTACAACTAGTCTCTACTTCTATGAAGTAACCCTGAAAAGGGCTGATACACAACTAGTCCCTACTCCCTACTCCCTATACTCCTATGAAGTAGCTCTCAAAAGGGATGATGTGGTGCCCCACCATGTAGGTGCCTCAAAAGGGGTACTACACCAAGAAAAGCGGCGTAGTCACCCCACTGCAATTGGAACAATGGTCACTAGATGGAACCTTAGAGTTAACACCCACACAATACAGTAGTAGGTGGGAGGGACACCGGGAGGGAATATATGGACCTCTAGGGGGAACCAGAGAGCGCAGAACAAGTCTGAGAGATGAGGAAGATGGAGAAGAAGCAAAGAGGGTCTCCTCGGCTGAGGGGCCCTGAACAGAACAGATCCCAGATTAGAAGGACGGAACCGAAGCTCAGTGGCGAGCTGGTTCAAGGGAAGGAAACCGGGTACCAGAGCCCGCAACTGTGAATTCCTCTATGGTTCACAGAGGATCCGAAGGACGGGGATATTATAGATACAGCCCCAGTCTCCTGAGTGAGTCAAGAGAAGGGAGCCAAAAGCTAGGAGCAGAGGCCACTGCTTAGCCTAAGAGAAGGTTGTCCCGGAGACCGCAAAGGAGGGAGAGAAACAGACAAGAGAGAAGCAGCTGGAGGTCAGATCATCTTTAGGAGCCAGACTTCACCACCACTGGGAGGCAATGGAAGGAAAGGAAAAAGAAAGGAACATAAGGAGGGTTCCATCTACAGCCAAAAATTCCAGTTGCAGCATCCAGAGCATTTGCTGTTATACCATCTATTGAACTGCTGAACTGTATGACTTTGGCGAAGCTGTCAGTAAAGTTACCCGGTGAAGTGAAGTCCCGACTCTGCTGCATCATTTCAATATAAACTGCTTTCTTACAGCATCGCTGCTCCGGCGGTCCAGTCCCGCCTGCAGGGACTAATCCATCCAAGCCGCAATACCATCGACCACCGGAGGAGTGTGGCGGCACTGGTGAGCATCACCAGACTCAGCAGGTGGCGTCATTAAGACAACTTTGTAAATAATCCTTGTAAATAATAGTCCCCCACCATTTTAGTTGACCCCCAGGGCCACGGCCTCAGGCAGGCCACCCGTGACGTCCCCCAAGGACAGAACTGAACCCGAGAGCTGAGTACCCGAGCCCTGGTTGCGCGTCGCTGCTATTCCTAAAATTTGCACCCTCCCTCCAGTCCCTACTCCCTGAACCTAACTATCTAACTTTATATTCACTCACTAGCTGATTAAGAGGAGAATTGACAGTTTTCACTGTATAGCGCCCACAGCAGCAGCAGTGCCATCTGACACAGAGCTGCAGCAATGAGCAAATGGTGGTGATGGTGAATATGGCCGGGTCTTATAGGGCTAGGACATGTGACTTACACAGCCAATGATGCATGACCTTGCTTGTGTGCAAAAAATGCACTTTGCTGTGTGTGTGTGTGTGATTGGCTGACAGCCTGCATCGTCCCACTGTATATGCAGTTAGGAGAAAAAAATGGAGATTGACTTTATTTCTGCAGCAATGATCTAAACCCACCCCCCCGCACACTATACACAGAAACTGGATATTCACATTCATTAGCAGGGTGAGGGTACCTTTACACGCCGCTACAGCATGGTGGAAACAACCGGGTGCTTCACGTGCACGAGCACGCAGCAACGGTTACAAACGGTACCTGCACCGCCTTTACACGCCACTACAAGGTGCTCTACAGAAGGTTGAATCTATCTCTGGATGCACCGCCGGGTGCCTAAAGTTACCTTCTGTAGAGCACCTTACCTCATTTACACGCCACTACAACAAGGTAATATGGGCGTACCTGGTGCAGCAGGGACAACACATAGGCGTGCCACAATTGTGGATTACGAGAATTTCATACGCTGATTGGACAAAGCAATAGCATCATGATTGGCCAGCCAGCGCAGGAGGCTGACTAATACATGATGCTCGAGCAATTGTGTAGTGTGACTGGTCAGCTCCTTAAATATGCTGTCCTATGCAGCGACTACCAATCGTAACGCAGGAGCTTCCTCCAATGATCGCTGAAGGGGGTGGTTTAACAGAGGCTGTGTCACGCCCCGGGGAGTTATCTAGGTGACGAATAAACCTTACCTACCGTATGTACATGCCGTTACCACCGGGTTGAAATCAACCTGTTTTAGAGCACTGCTCTAAAACAGGTGCCGCAAGTGACGGGTGGAAACAACCGTCTTTACACGCCGCTACCTCAGGTTGATTTGGCGGTGCAAGATACATTTGTCTCATCAACCCGGTTGTTTCTACCCTGTTGTAGCGGCGTGTAAAGGTACCCTAAAGGTACCTTTACACGCCGCTACAACAGGATGGATACAACCCGCTACAGGCTACGATTGTAGCTTGCGTCGTCAATATAGCCAGTAGTAGCGGCGTGTGAAGACGGTAGGAGGCAGCTGGCAACAGATACATCTGTTTCCGAGCACTGCTCTGAAACAGGTGGCTACAAAGCCGATTGCAGCGAGCTGTATCGGCGTGTAAAGAAGCTACAGAAGGGATGTCTATACACCAGGCGATGTACCTGGTATGTAGCTGAGGCGTGACACAGGCTCCGGGTTACCGCGCCCCTTCAGCGATCATTGGAGGAAGCTCCTGCATGACGATTGGTAGTCGCTGCATAGGCGGCATATTTAAGAAGCTGACCAGTTACACTACACAATTGCTCGAGCGTCATGTATTAAACAGCCTCCTGCGATGCCTGCCCAATCATGATGTTCCTGCTTTGTCCTATCAGCGTACGGACGTCTCGTAATCCACAATGGTGGCACGCCTATGTGCTGTCCCTGCTGCACCAGGTCCACCCATATTAGCTTGTTGTAGCGGTGTGTAAATGAGGTAAGGTAAGCTACAGATGGCTACTTGAGACACCCGGCGATGTATCTAGCTATAGATGTAGCGTAGCGCACCTTGTGGCGGCGTGTACAGGTGGTGCGTTTCCCGTTTGTAACCGTTTGGGCGTGCTCGTGCACGTGAAGTAGCGGGTTGTATCCATCCTGTTGTAGCGGCGTGTAAAGGTACCCTTGGGGTACCTTTACATGCGGCTACATTTGTAGGGTGGCTACAGGTAACTTACTGGTTGCAGTGAAATCATGGAGACAAGGTTCTATCTTGTTGCTGTGTACAAATGGAATAATCTCTCCATGATTTCACTGCAACCAGCAAGTTACCTGTAGCCACCCTAGAAATGTAGCGGCGTGTAAAGGTACCCTTAGGGTTAAGCTTTTGGTGATCGAAGCGTTATCGAACATAACCTAGAACTGCCATATTTGAAGCAAATTGTTTGAATTCACCGAATGACTCGAACACCGCCCAAAACAGCTCAAATTTGAGATTGGCAAACAATTCGAATCGCACACCGCTCATCTCTAATTATAATATGTAATATTGTGGATGCATTCTATGTATGAATACCACTATGTATTGTTGTATAGCATGTGGTAATTATTATTAATCAAATTTTGCATGTATATTATTTTGCACTGTTGGTATATTTCATATACTCTTTATGTATTTTTGCACATACACTTGATGTATGTATGATTAATTAATTAACTATAATGTCACCAGATTTGATTTTGGTCACTATTGTATTTAAGCACCAAATGGAGTGTATTGTTTAAAGCTAATTTTGCACATAATTTATTGATAGTTCATATGATTTAGAATGGGCACTTTAAATAATTATGTGAGAAGGACAGTGTATATAAAAGGGCTAAACAGAGGCAGGATTCCCAAGTCATCTCAGGAGTAGCTGCAACCTAGGTAATGTTATAATGAATAGATAGAACTGGTAGCGCGCATGACCGAGGTATAGGAAGCTCAGACAGTTCTGGGATCTAGCCGATATGGTAGCGCTGACACGCGGAAGACGCAAACCTCCGGTGTTTGCGTTTCAAAGACCGGATTCGGATGTCATATGACACAGGAGCTGAAAACCCGGAAGTCATGCCCCGAAGAGTGCCAGCAGCTGCTGCGGTAATAAACGTTCCTGGGAGAGTATAAATAGATCGATGCAGTTAATGAAAGCATGCCCTGATGACAAGGATAGGAAACTTGAAACGTGCGTAGGCTATAGAGGGACCACTGTGGAGCACATCAGCATACCCCAGAGTCAGATTTAAGGTAGGCAATATTGAACACTAACAGCCACTATCCATAATACTTAGAAAGCCCACATATGGTGGGACTGGGAGGTAAATGATAGAATCCCAGGAGTAAGATAAATGATAGTGACGGTACAATATACCTTGACAATAGTAGAGAGACTTCAGGAAGTGTGAGTGGAGGAGGAATATTAGAACCCACAGAGATGTATGTCAACTAGAAAGGAGAGGTAAAATTTAACAAGGTAGTTGTAATAGGATAGATCTGGGTTGTAATTAACAATTGAAAACTTAATTATTGTTGTACTATTGGATTATATGTGTCTCCATTGTTGGCCAGGGGTAATAAATGTAAACAGCTTATTAATTTTGATACCTGAATATAAATTGAAATTTTTAATTTTGTATGAAATTTTAACTAATAAAGAAGTTGAATTTGGTAATTGAAGTGTGCAGATCACTTTTTCACCAGGGATACTCCTATGGAGGATATCTTGTTGTATAACTGTTGTAAAAGTGAAGCACAGAAAATCAGTAGAGTGGACATTTGTGTTTATTACCATCTTGCTCTGCTTCTACAGCTACAATGCTTTAGGCTACATTCACACAAAATGTTTTTGCTCTGTTTTGTGAGGATTCGTTTTTGGTGCAAAACTGCACCAAGAATACACCCTCACAAAGAGCAGTGTTCTGTATGTGAATGGTGATGTGCTTTTCACCTGTGCTTTTACTCACTTTGCTGTGCTACCCTGGTGATCTCCAGTGGTGTCCCGTCATCCCCAGAGGCCGCAGCATCGCTGCCTCTAGAACACTGCGGCCTGGTCATATGACCGAGTGACGTCACTCATTCACATGATGGTGACCAAGGTCTTTCAGAGGTCCTGTGGCCTCAGTATTAGGTGAGATTACTGGGGGATCACGGGAAGGTGAGTAAACAGCGCAGAATAATAATGCCACAAAATTGACATGTGACTTCTTTTTACAGATCCGCTTTTCAGCCCAAAAGTGGGTCCATAAAAAGTGCAACGTGTGAATGGAAAATAGCGAAATGCATTGACTTGGCTAGGACTGCTTACGTCAATGTGTTTCACTGCATTCCACTGCAAATAGTGGATCCGTAAAAAGTGGACCAATAGCGCACCGTCTTAACATAGCCTTATGCTTTTTCTAAAAATAAATATGAAAAAAAAGAATAACAATGATGGGCCAGTATTGCATGACTGTGACAACTCATAACACATTACAAACTTACAAAAAAGAGATCTATACTTTACTGGTAATTGGATTGGACTCTTTGCTCATATGACCCCATTAAAACAATAAAACATTTCATGTTCAAATGTATTTTTCTTACTACTCACAGCTTTTTCATTCCGCTCATGAAACTTTTTGCACATTTTGTTGGCAGGCAGTTTTACACCTTGAAGAACAGTCAAATTAAAAGTCTTTTAATAGGACCATAATGTACAAATTAATAATACATCAACTAATTACATGCATCATATTTATGTAAACTTACACAGACAAGCATTTAAATTAAATTAATCATATCTCGTTGTGCTTAAAACCCCTGGCATTAGAATGGAGGGCAGGATTGGACCCCTACTGTGTCACATTGTTGGTGTGTCACACATTACGATACTGATAGAACATCATCCATCATGTCTCCAGTATGATGGTGTCATTCATTTGTGACTGCTAGGCCATCCGAGGCTCTCATTAACGCACAGATGCTGTGCAGAACAAATGCCACAATGAACAGAACATGGTAAAGAACTAATGACTCAATTTGTTTCTAATATCCTTAAAATCAGATTATATTTCCCTTGAAATTAAGATACAAATTCTGTTTCCATCACATCAAAATTGGCATAACCTAGAACATTAAAACACATCATTGCCAGAACAGCAGAGTGTTAAGCAAGCAGGTTTCTTAGCCTTTTTGCAGACTTGGCAAGGATTTTTTAGTAAACACATGCACATTTCCATATGACACTTATGTTCTCTCAGAAATTAAAACATGAAAAAAGAATGTGTTTTGATTGAGAAGCTGAGTTGGAGATACCTGCTTTTAGTGCCATTTGATAATTGTGTGGCTCATTGTTTAAATACTGCTTGTTATATACTACCTTTGGACGGCACCATGCATACTGGAGCAGCTTTTAAATTCCGCTAAGCATTGGACAGTTTCCTTCCATTCATTTGCTGCCTGAGCCATGGGGTTTTCAGACACTGAGCCAGACTGGGCACTTGCCTCTGTTCTTTGGGCCAAACCACTATTTCTTACTTAAACAAGCTTTTTCGATGTGACCAGGAAATATCAAATATAACTGACCCAGAGGTAAATTTATTTACAACAAAATGGACATATTATTACCAAACCCAACAAAAATGATCTCCTTATGTTTGTAGTAAAAGGTAATTTGTATTATGAGCCCATGGTTATAGCTCGATTATGTGACATGAGGAGTTTACAATGATAATGTACAGTATGAACTGCCTTGCAATATTTTGTATGCATTGCTTACTACACTGTCCTGTGAAGAAAAGGACAAAATAACGGAGCCTCATTTTCTCTGAATTGAGATTTTCATGTTATAGACTGATCTCATTTAATGGAATCATCGTGATGGTCATACCACTGTAATGGCACTAAATTGGAGGCCCCAGTTGTGACACTATAAAAGTAGTTACATCATACTTGCCAACATTCAGGAAGCTCTTGGGCAGAAGAGGAGACTTCCCAGACTTTTCAAAAGGTTTGTTCAGTTCATCTCATGGACAATGGCAAAATCTAGCAGTGCTTTACATTTATTTTGTGCACTGCTGCCAGGCGTCGCATTTGTTTGACTCAACCCCTGCATCAGGACACATGCACATAATGTAGCAATATGACCTGGTTTCCGGGAAATAACTTTAGAATAAGAAACTTGCTCGGGTTTCAACACAGCAACCAACTAGATCTCTGTGTTTATATTTCATTTTTAGTAAGGGCAAATCAGGGAGATTTTAACTTTTTTATTATTGAACATTTTTTAAAATCTTTTTTTTATTTTATTTGTTAGTCTCTTTGGGCAACTTGAACTTGCAATAATTTGAATGCTTATGCTATTTACAGCAATATCACAGTACTTCTGTAAGTAGCAAAAATCATAGTCTTTTCTGAATTCCAGCTAAAGGATGTTTTTTACAGGAGTATCATCATAACAGGCACAGAGGTATTCAGCAGATCTCTGGCTTAATTGTAACACATCGATGACCCGTGATAAGTTTTTGGCAAGGGCATAATTACAATTAATGCAGGAGTTGCAATTACACCCAGGCCCTGAAGCCTAGGGGGCCCCAAAAGTCCCTTGGCCTATAGAAAAATACTAATGCTATTAAAGATTTGCAATAACTGGGGCCCCATTGGAGCTTTCACATTGGGCCCATGAGTTTCAAGTTGCGCCACTCACTCTTAGTGGCCAATAATGGTTGAATAATTAAGCTATTATTTGTTGTAAGAAATCCAGTGTCCTTTTCTGAGCCAGTATCAAAGTCAGTGAGTTGGCATATGACGTATCAGAACATCCTATGACATTAAAAGGCTAAATAAGGTCACTTCTTACTAGGGACGGTCATATTATTGGTGAAACCTGTGTTGCAGCACAGGGGCCCAAGCAGTAAGGGGGTCCATTTCCACCTACAAAGCATCATGACGAACTATTGTACTTAAAAATGCAAATATACTGCTCTTCAACAGGGGCTCTCTTCTACCTATGTCCACCAGTGCCTCTTAGGGTATGTGCACATTGGAAGTTTTGTGGGCTGTTTTTTAGCGTTTTCCGCCGGCGTTTTCCGCTGAGTTTTATGTTAATTTATGTTAATCCTAACCACCGGTTGGATTAACATGCTAGTCTATGGATTTCAGAAAACGCTGTTTACATTAGAACGTTTTTTTTTTTCTCCTTTCCACTTTCTTCACCGGTTTTCCACCGGTTTTCAAAGATAGAGCAAGTGACTTCTTTTGAGCGTTTTTCCAGCGGTTCCAGCTTACAAGTGCACAATAAACAGTCTTAAAAACGCCAAGAAAAAATGCCAGAAAACCGCCAACAAAACGCTGTATAAAAATGTGAAATACCACCAAATTATAATCTGACCACATACTGCCACCACAGTGACTAAATAATGCCTCAAACAAGGAACAAATACCACCATGCCATGACCAGACCACATTTTACCACGGCATTGTGACCGAATAGTACCACATACTGTACATGGGACAAATAATGTCTTACAATAACCAAACCACATATTACCGCTCCATAGATACTACCATACTGATCGCTAATAAAAAACAAAATACTAATAACACTAATACTATCACTGGGAACATTATACACAATACACAATAGTATATAGTGCCTTGTGTACAAATAATACAGTGATCACCAGTGACATTAAACATAGGAAGTAGGTATATGTATATATTGTATAGGTAAAGCAGTGATCACCAGTGACATTATATGAAACTCCTGTGTATATACTATAGGTGTATATAGTGTAAATGTACAGGTAATACTTTGATTACCAGTGGCATTATATGAAACTCCTGTGTTTATATCGTAGGTGCATATAGTTAGTGTACACCAAATATAGTGATCACCAGTGACATTATGTACAGGTGTTCTATATATAGTATACAGTGTAAAGCTCACAACTGGTTGGGCCACCCTTAGTAACAACAACTGTAATCAACTGGCAATGAGTCTTTTAGAATGCTCTGGAGGAATTTTGGCCCACTCATATTTGCAGAAGTATTGTAATGCATCCACATTGGAGCATTTCCAAGCATTAACCCCCTTTTTAAGTCATACGAGAGCATTTCATTCACATTAAGGTCAGATCTTTGACTATACCTCTCCAAAGTCTTAATTTTGATTTTCTTAAGCCATTCAAAGGTGGACATGCTGGTATGTTTTGAATCATTTATCCTGCTGCATAAACCAAGTGCACTTCAGGTTCAGGTCATGAACAAATAGCCGGACATTCTCCTACAGGATTTTTTGGCAGACAGCAGAATTCATGGTTACATTTACCACACCAAGTCTTCCAAGTCCTGAAGCAGCAAAACAACCCCAGACCATCACACTACCACCACATTTTACTGTTGATATAATGTTCCTTATTTGATATGTTGTGTTACTTCACCAGATTAATGGTCAGTCCACAAGGTATTCACCCAACAGTCTTGTGGATCATCAAGTGGGTTTCTGGCAAGATGAGCTTTTATCATCTGTTTGCTCAGCAGCAGTTTTTGCCTTGGAACTCCACCACGGAGGCCATTTTTACATAGTCTCTTGGTGGAGTAATGAACAATGACCTTAACTGAGGCATTTGAGGTCTGTTGTACTCTGGAAGTTGTTTTGGGGTGTTTTGTAACCTCTTGGATGCACTCATTACTGCATTTTTGGGGTAGTTTTAGTCAACCAGCCACCCCTTGGAAGATTCAATACTGTTCTATGTTTTTGTCATTTGTAGATAGTAGCTCTCACTGTAGTTTGCTGGATAGACACAAGCCGCCATATAGCCTCCATATTGCTGGTAATTTGAC
>JARQOC010000005.1:380355902-380424634 GCA_033576535.1 Allobates femoralis | reverse complement strand
TTCACTGCATTTAATAAAATAAAAAACTTATTAAACTCAATTAATCTAACCTTTAACCTTATACTGACTTCAGCAATAACCCCTGGGACCCATGTTCCCATGTAGCCACCACGCTAGTTGCTACAGGTGGCTTTCCATGGGAACATAGGGCCCACCCCCCTTACTTATCTATACTGCGAAATAACTACACCAGACGGTGGCAGGAAATGGCCGTAAGGCTTTAATTCAGGGTAACAAAGAGCGGTACAAAAACCAAATAAATAGATAAAAATATCCTATATAACTCTAAACAATAAATCACTTTTTTGTACCGCTATAATTACCAACACACCCAAAACTCCTTGGGTTAATTTTCCCCAAACGGCCGAACAACCTGGAGGCCCCCCCAAACCCGCCAGCCACCTCTCCACCACCGTCAGAAGCCCCATATTGAATATATCCAGACCAATAGCGTCCAAATGGACACCATCTGGCCGGAATAAACCCTTCACAAACCCTTCTAACTCCACATGCCTAAAACTAAAACCATCTACCGAAGGCATGAAACGGGAAGTCGCCCTGTTAATCCGCCGTCTAATACTGTTCATAAAACGTAAACCCTCACAGTTCCACACCAAACGAGGAACGATCTCGGAGAAAACAAAAGAAGCTAAGGGAAACATAGCCTTAACCACTTTAAAATCGTTTTTAATATGCCAAAGTAAATCCATAGTGCGGACCTTCCCGAGATCGTTCCCCGCCAAATGTACAACAACCAAGTCGGGCGGTGCATGTTGCAAAGAAAGGCGCTGTATTGCAAAACAAAATTTCTCCCATTTCATGCCCCGTATGCCGTGCCAAAGAACCGTAACCTCTTCCGTATTAAAAGACAAGTTCTCCGTATATGGGCGGGTACGTGCTCTCTTCATTGCCCAATATATATACGAATGGCCCAATAACCAAACTCTTCGGGGCCCTGTGGAAAAAATGAACAACAATTAGACCCTCAAGTCGGGACGAATATACGAATGTACCCTACCTGAAGCCCATCGCCCTATGCGTCTAATCTTGCTCTCCTTCCAACCCAAACCTGCCGCCTCCGTCGCAGCTCCGATGCGGAATGAGTGAGATGTGATGCGTGTATCCCCAACCCTAGCTCCTTCAAACAACGCCGCAAAACGCTATTAAACTGAAAAACTGTCAAGACTGACCCATCAGAACGCGTAAAAAATTGGCCAGGGGGAGATGATCTTGCATCTACCCACATGGACGCGTTATCTCTAGGGCACAATGGGGATCCAGCAATACGGTTCAATCTAACTGTTGCACCCTTACCTAACTGGTCGGTTTTTGAACGATGTAAGAAAATGGAAACGAATGATGGAAAAATCACCACATCCGAATCTCTGATGCCAGATGGGCGAAACCTACTATAACAAATAAGCTCACTAATCCTAAAGGCCCCAAAAAACGCTAGGGTAAAACAACACCTAAACATCTTACATTCCACCCCATCGTAACATACGTCTTGTAGCGTAGACCAAAGCAACTGTAACAAGGGCAATGAAATCGGTCTGCGTCCGTCAGGACACGACTGACGTTTTCGTAAGCCTTTCAGCAATTGCTTTACTGGAAATGAAGCTAACAGTGACTCCTTCCCGGCTAGTTTCAAGAAAAAGGAAATATCAGATAACGATTTATAAATATGGGCATAGCCACATCCACGTAAGAGCATATGTTGTACAAACTACAATGTCACAGGCACTTGCACATCACAACAATTAACCCCTTCTGTATTGCAGAATTGCTGCCACTCCAACCATGCTGCAGAATACGTTGTCCATGTCACCGGAGCCAACGAATTCCTGATATAGTCATTAATTAGATCTGAAGTAAGTCCCATAGGTATTCCGGACAATTCAGGTCCGTCCTTCTCATCTCTGGACGTAAAAGCAGGGTGTCCAACCAAAGCTGCGGAGAAACACAGAACTCCAAAACATCAGACCGGCGCTTAATCAGTCGTGCCTTCAGCCATATGTTATTTCTAAGACACAAGAAGACCAGCTGACGTAACAAAAGAGCCTCATTCGAGCATTTAGATGACAACGTATTGATTGCCATTACTAAACCAGAGCAATCAGACTCTAATAAAATCCGCTTACCCTGAAGCGAAGAACCCCATACTGCAATGGCAACTAGCACGGTAAAAATCTGATATCTAACTATACTCCGTTGAGATTCGCTGATGCGACCGTCAGAAGGCCATGGGCATAAAACCCATTGGGCCTGAAATGTCGTCAAAAAACCCGATTCCGAAAAATCACCAACATACCAACCCAAATCTGACGCCTTGGTAAACGGTTCCTGAACGCAACAACGGCCATTAAACTCCTCCAATAACCTAATCCAAACCAAAAGATCTTGTCGCATATCACTGGATACCCGAATGTGAGCAAACGGTGAATGCACGCCTTTCATACTATCATACAGCCGTCTACAAAATACTCTGCCCATAGGCATGATCCGTAATGCGAAATTCAGGCTACCCAGCAAGGACTGAAGTCCCTTGAGCGTAACCTTATTACGGAATACCACCGCTTGCAATGCGGCTTTCAATTTGGCAACCTTAGCATCAGACAACCGGGTTTCCATAGCCAATGAGTCCAACGTGATACCCAAAAACTCTAAACAAGTACAAGGAGGTACCGATTTGTCAGGGGCCAATAGAACACCAAATGAAGACATCAGATTCTGGAAACTACCTACCAACATCTCACATTCATCAGATTCAGGCAATCCCACAAACAAAAAGTCGTCGAGATAGTGTAACATCCTACCTGACGAACAGGAAGACTCCGTGGCCCATTGCAAGAACGACGCAAATGCCTCGAAATAATAACAAGATAAAGAGAATCCCATAGTGAGACATCTATCGAAGAAAAACTCCCCTTGAAAACAAAAACCCAATGAACTAAAACCCGATGGGTCTACCGGTAAACGTCTTAACGCCGACTTGATGTCAGCTTTGGCTAACAAGCAACCCTTACCACCTGACCTGAGCAAATCAATGGCCATGTCAAAAGGTGTATAAGACACAGCCGGTAACTGGGACGCTACTTCGTCATTGAGGGAACCCCCTGAAGGATATGAAAGATGGTGGATCACCCTATAACAGCCAGCCTCCTTTTTGGGCACAATGCCCAACGGGGACACCCTGAAATCTGTAAAGGGGGGGCGGTCAAACGGACCCGCAACCCTACCCATTGAAATCTCTTTCAAAATGTACTCCCTAACCACGTCCTCATGGGAAAACACCGACTTTAGGTTATCATGCACCACACATCCATGCCCTTTAAAGCCCGGGACAAAAAATCCGTTAGAAAAACCTCTAATGAGCAGATGAGCCTTCGCTCGATCTGGATACAAATCGAGTAGAGGCTGTAGTGCGGGAAGCCTCACCGGAGTCAGCCCCTTTACCCACACTCTCTTTTGAGGAAGCTGGCACTTGCTGCCCTTGCTTCTTGAAGCATTTTGTGGCTGAGTGGGGCCCGCCACAAAAGGAACATTCGTGGCGGAACTTACATGAGTTCGGCCACTTGCACCCAGCATCATTGAATGCATAACATATTCCTCTTTTGACCTGTTGTATAGACCCGGGCTGCCGGGGAAAACTCCCTCGCTGCGGCATCATAAGCGTAACCCACAGACCCACATCCTTTACTCCCCAAACAACGCTAGGGTGGACTGCAAGTTTTGACGGAATGCCTCGTCATAGCTAAGCCACGCAGAACCCCCAAACTGGCGGTATGCCTCCAGTATGCACTCGACATGCTGGAACAAGCCACTACACAAGCTAGGCTCTCTTTCACCCAGCACTGCAGCATATATGGAAAAGGCCTGTAACCACATATGAAATGATTTATAATATTTCCTACGGTCTTCCTCACTCTTCTCCTCCTTCTTATCACCAGAAGCTCTAGCCACTGGGAGAAGGGAAAATATATCTAAATATTCCTGACTCCATATCTTGTTTTTAACCGAGGTTGGAAGGTGAAACCCTAAAGGTGACACCTGACATACTAAGGCCTCTTTTAAAAAGGTCTCCGATATTCCAGGAGCCCTGTGAACCTCTGAGCCACACTGGCCGCTCCCTTTGGACCCAGATAAATGTGCCATGGCCTCCTGAACTGCCCTCTGCACCATCCCCTGCAGGTCACTACGCTGGGAGCTAATGGATAAACACTTATCCGGCACAAACAGCTCACCCTGATGCAGCACAGCTGCACGAGGCCTCTCTGGACTTCTTTCCCTTGGCGATGTGCCAAGAGCTGCGCCGACGTCTTCATCAGATGATAGGATAGGATCTGCCCAAGCACGAGCAGCAATGTTCGCAGATGCCTCCCCTGCCGCAGCCTGCCCGGATCTTCTCCTCTGAGGGGAAGGGGATGCCCTCCTATGCTCCTCAGATCTCGCTTTACTCTGTGGGGCCCGAGCTCTAGCAGCCACCGGCCTCTGTTCCATGACTGGCAACATATTATGACGGCCGCCATCTTTTTTCTTGTTTCCACCAGAAGTGTGCTCTCTTGATCTCCGTCCGCCGGGAACAATACCATCTCCCTTCTGATTCCGGCCTGCATCCGGAAGCGCTGTGGGCCGCACAGGTTCCTCCCTCCGGTTTCCTGACCGAGAACCCTTGTTCCGATCCCCCCTTCTGGGGGACACCGGCGGTGAAAAGGCCACTGTAGCCCTGCGCTTTCTCGCCTCTCTCCCGGTCTCCGGTGGCAATGTTACCTCAGGAGCCACCACCGCCGGTAAGTCCACTGACCCTTCAGGCTGCTCTTCTACGACCGGTATCACCGAGAGTGTGCCCGTCGGTATAGCCAAACATGATTTTAACCAGTCCAGTCTTCCTTCACCTGCCACTTTCTGCCTAAATTCCGCCAACAGTTCCTCCATCTCTGACAGGACCTGTTCACACAGCTGTCTCTTCTTCACACAGCTGACGAATGACGTCAGGCTCAGCCTGACTAGATATAAACAAACCGTTTCCCGCATTTTCTCAGCCAATCCTGGCTGACCTTCACCAAGCAAGCAGGTATCCATAGCAACCTCGCCTGCCTGTTACCATGCAGATAGCAAAACTGCTATGTGCCCACAGGTGAAGACACCTCACCAGCTTAAATTTCACTGCATTTAATAAAATAAAAAACTTATTAAACTCAATTAATCTAACCTTTAACCTTATACTGACTTCAGCAATAACCCCTGGGACCCATGTTCCCATGTAGCCACCACGCTAGTTGCTACAGGTGGCTTTCCATTATGTGCACATGTCCTGTACACAGGTCCAGGCCTTTGGGTCACACTGTATGCTGTAACTGTCTCCCCGTCCATAATATATGGATTCACAGATGGGTATGTCTCCACACATGGACGATTGCATAGTGTTTTTTGTGGATGTAGGTAGACATCAGTATCCGCACACACACGTCTGCACACACATACTTCAGCCTGGAGCAGACATAATCCATGCACATATGTCCATACTGCTTTTTTTTCTTACCGACGTCAACAACACTTGCATACATAGCCATTCCTAGTGTCATCCACAGAGCAACAGACTAGATGTCCTGTGTGGAACTTTGGCAACGCCAAAGTGTCTTGCAGGAGCCGCAACACATCTCACGAGCATGGAGTAGCGAGATAATAGAAAGGGCACATGTGTCATCTAGTGGGCAGACTTCCTGACAAGGCTGACCAATGGTAACGCAGTTTTGTAGGCCAATCGGAGTCCTAGGGGTGTGGTGTAACACACTCTGGCACGCCTATCTTCTCACCGCGGCCAAACTCGAAACACACATCGCTGATGTGGTGGTGGCGCCTGACGTGGCGATGTGAGAAGGGAAGATCGCTTCCGGTCTGGGGCAGGCGATTTCCGGAACGCAGGATCGCCAGTGATCGCACGCGAAATCACTACGTGTGACATCTCCGAAGCGATCTGAAAAAAGTGCCCAGAATGTGCGCGCTTACGTCAAATTACCAGCAATATGGAAGCTATATGGCGGCGTGTGTCTATCCAGCAAACTACAGTGAGAGCTACTATCTACAAATGGCAAAAACATAGAACAGTATTGAATCTTCCAAGGGGTGGCTGGTTGACTAAAACTACCCCCAAAAATGCAGTAATGAGTGCATCCAAGAGGTTACAAAACACCCCAAAACAGCTTCCAGAGTACAACAGACCTCAAATGCCTCAGTTAAGGTCATTGTTCATTACTCCACCAAGAGACTATGTAAAAATAGCCTCTGTGGTGGAGTTCCAAGGCAAAAACTACTGCTGAGCAAACAGATGATAAAAGCTCATCTTGCCAGAAACCCACTTGATGATCCACAAGACTGTTGGGTGAATACTTTGTGGACTGACCATTAATCTGGTGAAGTAACACAACATATCAAATAAGGAACATTATATCAACAGTAAAATGTGGTGGTAGTGTGATGGTCTGGGGTTGTTTTGCTACTTCAGGACTTGGAAGACTTGGTGTGGTAAATGTAACCATGAATTCTGCTGTCTGCCAAAAAATCCTGATGGAGAATGTCCAGCTATTTGTTCATGACCTGAAGCTGAAGTGCACTTGGTTTATGCAGCAGGATAAATGATTCAAAACATACCAGCATGTCCACCTTTGAATGGCTTAAGAAAATCAAAATTAAGACTTTGGAGAGGTATAGTCAAAGATCTGACCTTAATGTGAATGAAATGCTCTCGTATGACTTAAAAAGGGGGTTAATGCTTGGAAATGCTCCAATGTGGATGCATTACAATAATTCTGAAAATATGAGTGGGTCAAAATTCCTCCAGAGCATTCTAAAAGACTCATTTCCAGTTGATTACAGTTGTTGTTACTAAGGGTGGCCCAACCAGTTGTGAGCTTTAAACTGTATACTATATATAGAACACCTGTGCATAATGTCACTGGTGATCACTATATTTGGTGTACACTAACTATATGCACCTACGATATAAACACAGGAGTTTCATATAATGCCACTGGTAATCAAAGTATTACCTGTACATTTACACTATATACACATATAGTGTATACACAGGAGTTTCATATAATGTCACTGGTGATCGCTGCTTTACCTATACAATATATACATATACCTAGTTCCTATGTTTAATGTCACTGGTGATCACTGTATTATTTGTACACAAGGCACTATATACTATTGTGTATAATGTTCCCAGTGATAGTATTAGTCTTATTAGTATTTTGTTTTTTATTAGCGATCAGTATGGTAGTATCTATGGAGCGGTAATATGTGGTTTGGTTATTGTAAGACATTATTTGTCCCATGTACAATATGTGGTACTATTCGGTCACAATGCCGTGGTAAAATGTGGTCTGGTCATGGCATGGTGGTATTTGTTCCTTGTTTGAGGCATTATTTAGTCACTGTGGTGGCAGTATGTGGTCAGATTATAATTTGGTGGTATTTCTCATTTTTATGTTTCTATGTGGTGTTATATGTGTTTTGGTCCTGGAGTGATGGTATTTCTACCTTCTTTCGTGGTACTTTTCAGACACTATGTGGTGAAAATATGTGTTCTCGCCATGGTTTTGTGATGTTTAGTGCATATTTGGCCTGTGGCTGCCGAGGCGGAAGATTGAAGTGATATATCAACATGTGGTAATCCTTTCCAATTTGAGCAGGGTTCCTCTAGTCCTAATTTTCAAGCCTTGTAGAAAACCTTGTGATACAGTACAAGATATTAAGAGGCACTGGTGGACATAGGTAGAAGAGAGCCCCTGTTGAAGAGCAGTATATTTGCATTTTTAAGTACAATAGTTCGTCATGATGCTTTGTAGGTGGAAATGGACCCCCTTACTGATAGAGCCCTGTGCTGCAACACAGGTTTCACCAATATTATGACCGTCCCTAGTAAGAAGTGACCTTATTTAGCCTTTTAATGTCATAGGATGTTCTGATACGTCATATGCCAACTCACTGACTTTGATACTGGCTCAGAAACTGAGACTGGATTTCTTACAACAAATAATAGTTGGATTATTCAACCATTATTGGCCACTAAGAGTGAGTGGCGCAACTTGAAACTCATGGGCCCAATGTGAAAGCTCCAATGGGGCCCCCAGTTATTGCAAATCTTTAATAGCATTAGTATTTTTCTATAGGCCAAGGGACTTTTGGGGCCCCCTAGGCTTCAGGGCCTGGGTGTAATTGCAACTCCTGCATTAATTGTAATTATGCCCTTGCCAAAAACTTATCACGGGTCGTCGATGTGTTACAATTAAGCCAGAGATCTGCTGAATACCTCTGTGCCTGTTATGATGGTACTCCTGTAAAAAACATCCTTTAGCTGGAATTCAGAAAAGACTATGATTTTTGCTACTTAAAGAAGTACTGTGATATTGCTGTAAATAGCATAAGCATTCAAATTATTGCAAGTTCAAGTTGCCCAAAGAGACTAACAAATAAAATAAAAAAAAGTTTTTAAAAAATGTTCAAAAATAAAAAAGTTAAAATCTCCCTGATTTGCCCTTACTAAAAATGAAATATAAACACAGAGATCTAGTTGGTTGCTGTGTTGAAACCTGAGCAAGTTTCTTATTCCAAAGTTATTTCCCGGAAACCAGGTCATATTGCTACATTATGTGCATGTGTCCTGATGCAGGGGTTGAGTCAAACAAATGCGACACCTGGCAGCAGTGCACAAAACAAATGTAAAGCACTGCTAGATTTTGCCAGTGTCCATGAGAGAAACTGAACAAACTTTTTGAAAAGTCTGGGAAGTCTCCTCTTCTGCCCAAGAGCTTCCTGAATGTTGGCAAGTATGATGTAACTACATTTATAGTGTCACAACTGGGGCCTCCAATTTAGTGCCATTACAGTGGTATGACCATCACGATGATTCCATTAAATGAGATCAGTCTATAACATGAAAATCTCAATTCAGAGAAAATGAGGCTCCGTTATTTTGTCCTTTTATTCACAGGACAGTGTAGTAAGCAATGCATACAAAATATTGCAAGGCAGTTCATACTGTACATTATCATTGTAAACTCCTCATGTCACATAATCGAGCTATAACCATGGGCTCATAATACAAATTACCTTTTACTACAAACATAAGGAGATCATTTTTGTTGGGTTTGGTAATAATATGTCCATTTTGTTGTAAATAAATTTACCTCTGGGTCAGTTATATTTGATATTTCCTGGTCACATCGAAAAAGCTTGTTTAAGTAAGAAATAGTGGTTTGGCCCAAAGAACAGAGGCAAGTGCCCAGTCTGGCTCAGTGTCTGAAAACCCCATGGCTCAGGCAGCAAATGAATGGAAGGAAACTGTCCAATGCTTAGCGGAATTTAAAAGCTGCTCCAGTATGCATGGTGCCGTCCAAAGGTAGTATATAACAAGCAGTATTTAAACAATGAGCCACACAATTATCAAATGGCACTAAAAGCAGGTATCTCCAACTCAGCTTCTCAATCAAAACACATTCTTTTTTCATGTTGTAATTTCTGAGAGAACATAAGTGTCATATGGAAATGTGCATGTGTTTACTAAAAATCCTTGCCAAGTCTGCAAAAAGGCTAAGAAACCTGCTTGCTTAACACTCTGCTGTTCTGGCAATGATGTGTTTTAATGTTCTAGGTTATGCCAATTTTGATGTGATGGAAACAGAATTTGTATCTTAATTTCAAGGGAAATATAATCTGATTTTAAGGATATTAGAAACAAATTGAGTCATTAGTTCTTTACCATGTTCTGTTCATTGTGGCATTTGTTCTGCACAGCATCTGTGCGTTAATGAGAGCCTCGGATGGCCTAGCAGTCACAAATGAATGACACCATCATACTGGAGACATGATGGATGATGTTCTATCAGTATCGTAATGTGTGACACACCAACAATGTGACACAGTAGGGGTCCAATCCTGCCCTCCATTCTATTGCCAGGGGTTTTAAGCACAACGAGATATGATTAATTTCATTTAAATGCTTGTCTGTGTAAGTTTACATAAATATGATGCATGTAATTAGTTGATGTATTATTAATTTGTACATTATGGTCCTATTAAAAGACTTTTAATTTGACTGTTCTTCAAGGTGTAAAACTGCCTGCCAACAAAATGTGCAAAAAGTTTCATGAGCGGAATAAAAAAGCTGTGAGTAGTAAGAAAAATACATTTGAACATGAAATGTTTTATTGTTTTAATGGGGTCATATGAGCAAAGAGTCCAATCCAATTACCAGTAAAGTATAGATCCCTTTTTTGTAAGTTTGTAATGTGTTATGAGTTGTCACAGTCATGCAATACTGGCCCATCATTGTTATTCTTTTTTTTCTTATTTATTTTTAGAAAAAGCATAAGGCTATGTTAAGACGGTGCGCTATTGGTCCGCTTTTTACGGATCCACTATTTGCAGTGGAATGCAGTGAAACACATTGACGTAAGCAGTCCTAGCCAAGTCAATGC
Organism: Allobates femoralis; assembly: GCA_033576535.1. NCBI lineage: Eukaryota > Metazoa > Chordata > Amphibia > Anura > Aromobatidae > Allobates > Allobates femoralis. The sequence continues at coordinate 380,414,150 of JARQOC010000005.1, read as the reverse complement.
ATTTCGCTATTTTCCATTCACATGCTGCACTTTTTATGGACCCACTTTTGGGCTGAAAAGCGGATCTGTAAAAAGAAGTCACATGTCAATTTTGTGGCATAATTATCCTGCGCTTTTTACTCACCTTCCCGTGATCCCCCAGTAATCTCACCTCATACTGAGGCCACAGGACCTCTGAAAGATCTTGGTCACCATCATGTGAATGAGTGACGTCACTCGGTCATATGACCAGGCTGCAGTGTCCTAGAGGCAGCGATGCTGCGGCCTCTGGGGATGACGGGACACCACTGGAGATCACAGCTGTAGCACAGCAAAGTGAATAAAAGCACATGTGAAAAGCGCATCAGCATTCACATACAGAACACTGCGCTTTATGAGGGTACATTGTTGGTGCAGTTTTGCACCAAAAACGAATCCTCACAAAACGGAGCAAAAACTTTTTGTGCGAATGTAGCCTAAAGCATTGTAGCTGTAGAAGCAGAGCAAGATGGTAATAAAAACAAATGTCCACTCTACTGATTTTCTGTGCTTCACTATTACAACATTGCTCATCAAAATCGCTACAAGATATCCTCCATAGGAGTATCCCTGGTGAAAAAGTGATCTGCACACTTCAGTTACCAAATTCAACTTCTTTATTAGTTAAAATTTCATAAAAAATTTAAAATTTCAATTCATATTCAGGTACCAAAACTAATAAGCTGTTTAGATTTATTACCCCAGGCCAACAATGGAGACACATATAATCCAATAGTACAACAATAATTAAATTTTCAATTGTTAATTACAACCCAGGTCTATCCTATTGCAACTACCTTGTTAAATTTTACCTCTCCTTTCTAGTTAACATATATCTCTGTGGGTTCTAATATTCCTCCTCCACTCACACTTCTTGACGTCTCTCTACTATTGTCAAGGTATATTGTACCAGTCACTATCATTTATCTTACTCCTGGGATTCTATCATTTACCTCCCAGTCCCACTAAATGTGGGCTTTCCAAGTATTATGGATAGTGGCTGTAAGTGTTCAATATTGCCTACCTTAAATCTGACTGTGGGGTATGCTGATGTGCTCCACAGTGGTCCCTCTATCGCCTACGCACGTTTCAAGTTTCCAATCCTTGTCATTATGGCGTGCTCTCATTAACTGCATCGATCTATTTATACTCTCCCAGGAACGCTTATTACCGCAGCAGCTGCTGGCACTCTTCGGGGCATGACTTCCGGGTTTTCAGCTCCTGTGTCATATGACATCCGTATCCGGTCTTTGAAACGCAAACACCGGAAGTTCGCGTCTTCCACGTGTCAGCCCTACCATATCGACCAGATCCCGGAACTGTCTGAGCTTCCTATACCTCGGTCATGCGTGCAACCAGTTCTATCTATTCACTATAACGTTACCTAGGTTGCAGCTACTCCTGAGATGACTAGGGAATCCTGCCTCTGTTTAGCCCTTTTATATACACTGTCCTTCTCACATACATAATTATTTAAAGTACCCATTCTAAATCATATGAACTATCAATAAATTATGTGCAAAATTACCTTTAAACAATACACTCCATTTGGTGCTTAAATACAATAGTGATCAAAATCAAATCTGGTGACATTATAGTTAATTAATCATACATACATCAAGTGTATGTGCAAAAATACATAAAGAGTATATGAAATATACAAACAGTGCAAAATAATATATATGCAAAATTTGATTAATAATAATTACCACACGCTATATAACAATACATATCGGTAATCATATATAGAGTGCATCCACAATATTACATATTATGGTACCTTTACACGCCGCTACAGAAGGTTAGAAACAACCGGGTGTCGGAGACAAATGTATCTTGAACGTCAAAACACCGCGAGGTAGCGGCGTGTAAATAGGGTTGTTGCCACCGGTCACTGTCGACACCTGTTTTTGAGCACTGCTCAAAAACAGGTTGGTTTCAACCCAATGGTAGTGGCGTGTAAAGGTACCATTATAATTAGAGATGAGCGGTGTTCGATTCAAATTGTTCGCCAATCTCAAATTCGAGCTGTTTTGGGCGGTGTTCGAGTCATTCGCCGAATTCAAACAATTTGCTTCAAATTCGGCAGTTCTAGGTTATGTTCGATAACGCTTCGATCACCAAAAGCTTAACCCTAACCCTAAACCTAGCCCTGTTAATGAATGTGAATATCCATTTTCTGTGTATAATGTGCGGGTGGGTTTAGATCAGTGCTGCAGAAATAAAGTCGATCTCCATTTTTTTTCTCCTACCTGCATATACAGTGGGGCGGTGCAGGCTGTCAGCCTATCACACTCACACACAGCAAAGTGAATTTTTTTACACACAAGCAAGGTCAGGCATCATTGGCTGTGTAATTCACATGTCCTAGCCCTATAAGACCCGGCCATATTCACCATCACCACCATTTGCTCATTGCTGCAGCTCTGTGTCAGATGGCACTGCTGCTGCTGTGGGCGCTATACAGTGAAAACTGTCAATTCTCCTCTTATTCAGCTAGTGAGTGAATATAAAGTTAGATAGATAGATTTAGGGAGTAGGGGCTGGATGGAGGGTGCAAATTTTAGGAATATCAGCGACGCGCACCCAGGGCTCGGGTACTCAGCTCTCGGACTCGTATTCAGTTCTGTCCTTGGGGGATGTCACAGGTGGCCTGCCCGAGGCCGTGGCCCTGGGGTCAACTAAAATGGTGGGGGACTATTTACAAGGATTATTTACAAAGTTGTCTTCGTGATGCCACCTGCTGAGTCTGGTGATGCTCACCAGCGCCGCCACAGTCCTCCGGTGGTCAATGGTATTGCGGCTTGGATGGATTAGTCCCCGCAGGCGGGACTGGACCGCCGGGGCAGCGATGCTGTATGAAAACAGTTTATATTGAAAGGATGCAGCAGAGTCGGGACTTCACTTCACCGGGTAACTTTACTGAAACTTCTCCAAAGTCATACAGTTCAGCAGTTCAATAGATGGTATAACAGCAAATGCTCTGGATGCTGCAGCTGGAATTTCTGGCTGTAGATGGAACCCTCCTTATTTTCCTTTCTTTTTCCTTTCTTTCCTTTGCATCCCAGTGGCGGTGAAGTCTGACTCCTAAAGATGATCTGACCTCCAGCTGCTTCTCTCTTGTCTGTTTCTCTCCCTCCTTTGCAGTCTCCGGGACAACCTTCTCTCAAGCTAAGCAGTGACCTCTGCTCCTAGCTTTTGGCTCCCTTCTCTTGACTCACTCAGGAGACTGGGGCTGTATCTATAATATCCCCGTCCTTTGGATTCTCTGTGAACCATAGAGGAATTCACAGTTGCGGGCTCCGGTACCCGGTTTCCTTCCTTGAACCAGCTCGCCAATGAGCTTCGGTTCCGTCCTTCTAATCTGGGATCTGTTCTGTTCAGGGCTCCTCAGCCGAGGAGACCCTCCTTGCTCCTACTCCATCTTCCTCGTCTCTCAGACTTGTTCTGCGCTCTCTGTTTCCCCCTAGAGGTCCTTATTTTCCCTCCCGGGGTCCCTCCCACCTACTACTCTAGTGTGTGGGTGTTAACTGTAAGGTTCCATCTAGTGACCATTGTTCCAATTGCAGTGGGGTGACTACACTGCTTTTCTGGGTGTAGTACTCCTTTTGTGGCACTTACATGGTGGGGCGCCACATCAGCCCTTTTGAGGGCTACTTCATAGGAGTATAGGGAGTAGGGACAAGTTGTGTATCAGCCCTTTTCAGGGCTACTTCATAGAAATAGGGACTAGTTGTAATCTTAGCCCTTTGGGCTAAGTTAGAGCAGTTCATAGCAGTTTTTGCCAGGCAGGTGTGTGCCAGTGCTGTGCAAGTGTTTTTCACAGCATCTGGCCACATCTAGCTCAGGGAATCCTTTAGGGCAGGCACTTCTGTGAAGAAAGCTACACCACCTGTCTTAAGTATGCATTTTTTGCTGCATCTAGTCCAGGCAATTTATTCGGGATAGTAGCAGTGTCACTTACACAGTGGTGTAGCCCACTTGTGAAAGAAGCTACACCGCCTGAGAAGTTCCTGCTAATTTTTAACTGCATCTTGCCCAGGTCTCACTTCGGGTCAAGTAGCAGTGTCACAAAAAGCAGTAGTGTAGGCCACTTCTAATACAAGCAACTACATCACCTGTATAGTTCCTACTCATTTTTAACTGCACTTTACCAGTAGCAGTGTTGGTTCAGTCACCTCTGCTCGATTTACATCCAACTTTTGCTTGTCCAACAACTGCACAGTTGCCAATTTTGGCACATACAAAATGAATGGCAAAAGGCCTGCTGCTGGTGTAAAGAGGAGTAGGCGTGATGGAAAGGGAAAAAAAGTGTATCCGTGGGGTAAATGCTAAAGCTACATTAACACATGCTGAAGAAAGACAATTTTCCAGCCAAAGTAAGATGTCTACTTCTTTGCGTGGCCAATCGGATATTATCTCTTTCTTACGGACACGACCATCGACACCACTTGTAAATGAGGCACAAAAACAGCAGGTGCTTGAATGGATTGCATGTGCTTCATCAAGTGGCCTCTCCTCCACCTCAACTTCTACATCACAAACCCTCCAGTCAACTGAGGTGTCAGCCCAATCGCATTTGATTCCTCCCAGCACCCAATTCTCGAGCCGCCCTACTGAGTCTGGAGTAACAGACATGGTTGAGTCTGCAGAGCTGTTCAGTCACACAATAGCCTGGGAATCAGAGGTCTGCTCCAAAGCTGCAGTGAGTCCAGACGAGGTAATGATCTGCCCTGATGCCCAGAAGCTTTATGAGTCAGATCCAGGCCCAGATGAAGAAAATTCTGACTTTCATGTATTTTTTTCAGGGACAATGTGTTGTCGGTCCGCGCTGCCACAAATAACTCGAATCAAAAGTTCACTCTATACATTTATTTGGATCCATCCAACGCGTTTCGGAGCCGGCTATGCTCCTTCATCAGGGAGTGTATGAGGTTACAGACATGTCACATCGCTTTTATATATACTTAAACAATGTATACACCTTCATTACATGTACTGTAAAGCGCTGCGGAATATGTTGGCGCTATGCAAATAAAGTTTTATTATTATTACGTCAGTAGGAGTGTACACTGATGTCAGAGGAGGCATTTTTTTACACTTTGTTTCAGGCTCGTTCAGTAGATTGAAAACACCTTGGACTTGGATTAAATTACATATATAAACATTTACATATAAAAATTTACATGTAAAAAACAGTAAAAATAATATTACATTGTATTATTATTTTTAATGTTTTTATATGTAAATTTTTATATGTAAATGTTTATATATGTAATTTAATCCAAGTCCAAGGTGTTTTCAATCTACTGAACGAGCCTGAAGCAAAGTGTAAAAAAATGCCTCCTCTGACATCAGTGTACACTCCCAGTGACGTAATGATCATGTGATGAAGGTGTATACATTGTTTAAGTATATATAAAAGCGATGTGACATGTCTGTAACCTCATGCACTCCCTGATGAAGGAGCATAGCAGGCTCCGAAACGCGTTGGTTGGATCCAAATAAATGTATAGAGTGAACTTTTGATTCAAGTTATTTGTGGTGTAATGGATGCCCCCCACACCTTTCGGGTGAGGCTGTCATCTTAATTGTCTGCCGCCAAATTGGATGCTTTGTTTAAGTGTGTGCACGCCACCAAAAGAGCCATGCTGACACCCATGTCAATGTAGAGCTTAATGACAAAGACCTTTATTTTAGGAGCGGTTAGCAGTTTTATTACTTATCATTAAAGGGGCATTCCTTAGGGGTGTTTCTAGGCAATTGCATCATATTATGCTGTATCTACATTTTATTCTGAAAAAAACATTCAATTATATTCTGTGTGTTAGTTAGTTTAAACTAGCCTTGATTCACACAGTACATTCAGAACCAGCTGATAAGAACTTCTTATACGGCTACCTCTAAGTCAAAATATTATATAAAATCTGAGACAGGAGAAATCTAGAGGAAGGAGAGAGGGCTAGCTAGAGAAAAGAGCAATGCCAAGGCCTTTTTCCTACAAACAGGCATCTAGCCTGTAAGATTTCTGAATGACTATAAACTAGGGATGGGCGAATCTACTCGCTAGGACTCGTTACTCGGCGAGTAGTAAGGGACTCGCAGGACTCGGTACTCTGCGAGTTTCCCAGCGTTTACTCGCACGAGTCCAATGCAAATCAATGGCAAACGCTGACAAAACTAGGATTGCTATTGTTTGCATTAGACTCGGCTACTGTGCCAGTGATAGCAGGGAAACTCGCAAAGTAACTGCTGTTACTTTGCGAGCCAAGTCCAGCTGTCTTCTCTGTGCAGCTCCAGGGTCCTAGAGCCCACCTGCTCACAGAGATGATGTAGCAGAGCTGAGATTGTTCTCAGTCTGTTCATTCCCTGTGCATAGACATCTATATCTATGCACAGGGGATGTAGCAGAGAGGACATCGCGTTTTGGACTACGTCGGACGGAAGAGGATTTTTTTAAATTAAAGATGGAGTCCCTAATGGTTTTTTTTTTATTTCAAATAAAATTTTTTCTCTGTGTTGTGTTTTTTTAACCCTTTATTGGAGATTCTTAGTGGCCGGGTCAAACGTGGCCTGACATTAAGAATCTCGGGCTTAATACCAGCTTGTATAACAAAGCTGGTATTAACCCCTTTATTACCCAGCGTGCCACCGCCACCAGGGCCGCTGGAGGAGCGGGGTTCAGCGCCAGAGGATGGCACTTCAATGAACGCGCCATCTTCTGGGGCGGCTGCGGGCTGCAATTTGCAGCGGGGGGTGCTCAGAAAGCTTGGGCATCCCTGCGCTGCGGATTCCAGCCCCCAGCTGCTTAGCTGTACCTGGCTAGACATAGAAATTGCGCGGAGCCCCACGCATTTTTTTTTTATTATTTCATGAATTTCAGAGTCAGAGTCTCAGAGTCAGAGTCTCAGAGTCAGAGTCTCAGAGTCAGAGTCTCAGAGTCAGAGTCAGAGTCTCAGAGTCAGAGTCAGAGTCTCAGAGTCAGAGTCAGAGTCTCAGAGTCAGAGTCTCAGAGTCAGAATCTCAGAGTCAGAGTCTCAGAGTCAGAGTCAGAGTCTCAGAGTCTCAGAGTCAGAGTCTCAGAGTCAGAGTCTCAGAGTCAGAGTCTCAGAGTCAGAGTCAGAGTCTCAGAGTCAGAGTCAGAGTCTCAGAGTCTCAGTCAGAGTCAGAGTCTCAGAGTCAGAATCTCAGAGTCAGAGTCTCAGAGTCAGAGTCTCAGAGTCAGAGTCTCAGAGTCAGAGTCTCAGAGTGAGAGTCAGAGTCAGAGTCTCAGAGTCAGAGTCTCAGAGGCAGAGTCTCAGAGGCAGAGTCTCAGAGTGAGAGTCAGAGTCAGAGTCTCAGAGTCAGAGTCAGAGTTTCAGAGTCAGAGTTTCAGAGTCAGAGTCTCAGAGTCAGAGTCAGAGTCAGAGTCTCAGAGTCTCAGAGTCTCAGAGTCAGAGTCTCAGAGTCAGAGTCTCAGATTCAGAGTCTCACCCTCAGAGCCAGAGTCAGAGTCTCAGAGTCAGAGTCTCAGAGTCAGAGTCTCAGAGTCAGAGTAAGAGTCTCAGAGTCAGAGTCTCAGAGTCAGAGTCTCAGAGTCAGAGTCTCAGAGTCAGAGTCAGAGTCTCAGAGTCAGAGTCTCAGAGTCAGAGTCTCAGAGTCAGAGTCAGAGTCTCAGAGTCAGAGTCAGAGTCTCAGAGTCAGAGTCTCAGAGTCAGAGTCTCAGAGTCAGAGTCTCAGAGTCAGAGTCAGGATCTCAGAATTTCATGAAATAATTTAAAAAAAATGTGTGGGGCTCCGCGCAATTTCTGTGTCTTGCTAGGTACAGCTAAGCAGCTGGGGGCTGGAATCCGCAGCGCAGGGATGCCCAAGCTTTCTGGGCACCCCCGCTGCAACTTGCAGCCCGCAGCCGCCCCAGAAGATGGCGCGTTCATTGAAGCGCCATCCTCTGGCGCTGAACCCCGCTCCTCCAGCGGCCCTGGTGGCGGTGGCACGCTGGGTAATAAAGAGGTTAGGGCTAGCTTTGTATTATCAGCTGGCCCTAAGCCCGAAATTTATGGCGGTCACGCCAATATTAGACATGACCGACATGAATTTCTATTAAATTGTTTTAAAAAAAACACAACACAGAGAAAAATTTTTATTAGAAATAAAAAAAAAAGTCATTAGGGACTCCATCTTTAATTAAAAAAATCCTCTTCCGTCCGACGCAGTCCAAAACGCGATGTCCTCTCTGCTCATCCCTGTGCATAGATATAGATGTCTATGCACAGGGAATGAGCAGACTGAGAACAATCTCAGCTCTGCTACATCAGGCAGCAGGCGGGCTCTAGGACCCTGGAGCTGCGGCAGCCAGCACACAGAGCAGACAGGACTCTTATCTGTGCGAGTTTCCCAGCGATTACTTGCAAAGTAATCGAGTCCAATGCAAATCAATGGCAAAACTAGGATTGCTTCAGGCTGAAGCTTCCGAGACACATCTGTGATTTGTAAATCGCACACTACTCGCTATTACTCGCTTCCCCATTCATTAACATTGGACTCCCTAGACTCGCAACGAGTAGCGAGTCCTGTGCTCGGACTCGCTAGAGTCAAGCGATTCCGAGTAATTTAGGATTCGCCCATCACTACTATAAACTAATGTAAATTATTAACTACTAGCTGTGAACCCGATGCAAATGCATCGGGATTCTAGAACGTGCATTAATTTGATTATAGTAGTTATAGCTACTTTTTGGGGGAGTCCAATACTTTTTTTGGGGGGTCCAATACTTTTTGGGGGGGGGGCCAATACTTATTGGGGCGCGTTTATGCTTTTTGGGGCGCGTTCAATACTTATTGGGGCGCGTTCAATGCTTTTTGGGGCGCGTTCAATGCTTTTTGGGGTGTGTTCAATACTTTTTGGGGCGCGTTCAATACTTTTTGGGGCGCGTTCAATACTTATTGGGGTGCGTTCAATACTTTTTGGGGCGCGTTCAATACTTATTGGGGTGTGTTCAATACTTATTGGGACGCGTTCAATACTTTTTGTGGCGCGTTCAATACTTTTTGGGGCGCGTTCAATACTTATTGGGGTGCGTTCAATACTTTTTGGGGCGCGTTCAATACTTATTGGGGTGTGTTCAATACTTATTGGGACGCGTTCAATACTTTTTGGGGCGCGTTCAATACTTATTGTGACGCGTTCAATACTTATTGGGGTGTGTTCAATACTTTTTGGGGGGTGTTCAATACTTATTGGGGTGCGTTCAATACTTTTTGGGGCGTGTTCAATACTTATTGTGGTGTGTTCAATACTTATTGGGACGCGTTCAATACTTTTTGGGGCGCGTTCAATACTTTTTGGGGCGCGTTCAATACTTATTGGGGTGCGTTCAATACTTTTTGGGGCGCGTTCAATACTTATTGGGGTGTGTTCAATACTTATTGGGACGCGTTCAATACTTTTTGGGGCGCGTTCAATACTTATTGTGACGCGTTCAATACTTATTGGGGTGTGTTCAATACTTTTTGGGGGGTGTTCAATACTTATTGGGGCTGAGTGCTGGCCGAAAATAGAACCAGAGGCTCGGCCACAAAGTTAGCGATTTACCGCTCAGGCAGCGACTCGCAATGGCCGCGACCATTGCGAGTCGCTGCCTGAGCCGTAAATCGCTAACTTTGTAGCCGAGCCTCTGGTTCTATTTTCGGCCAGTGACTCGCAATGGCCGCTTCGCGGCCATTGCTCGCGCGTGGTGACGTCACAGTGTGACATAGCCACGGCGTTTTCGGGGGCCGACACGAAAATGCCTACGGCAATTATAGAGTAGATTTTTTTGTTGTTTTTTATTATTATGTTTTATTTTATTGTGTATTATTTATATTATTTATTTTTTTTTTTTTTTAGTATTTTTATTATTATTAAAGTTAAAAAACCGCACTTGCTGCACCAGCCGCAAGTCCCCCTATACTTTCTATGGGGATTACCGCAACCGCGCCGCAACCGTTACACTTGCGGCGCGGTTGCGGTAATCCCCATAGAAAGTATAGGGGTACTTGCGGCAGGTGCGGCGGCTGAGGTAGCAACTCGCAATGGCCTCGCGGCCATTGCTCGCGCTACCTCAGCGGTAAATCGCTAAGTTTGTGGCCGAGCCTCTGGTTCTATTTTCGGCCAGCGACTCGCTGAGTAAAACAGCTGAGTGTGAGTGCTGAAGATCCGATACATTCATGAGCCTAATGAGCGGCTGAACGTGTGGGGATGAGTGCTTTGCTGGGCTAAACCTGAATGGTGCACAGGGGGTTAATCACATGTCAGGTCTGTGTGTGAGTGAAGATGTGCTGATTGACTCACTGGGTTGCAGCTGGGAGTGAGTAGGCTGGGTAGGAACCTGCCAGGTGTCTGAGTGAGGAGAGGACGATTCAGAAGTTCAGAGCACTGCCATGTGAAGAGGTGCTGGAAGTGATCCGTCCTCAGTGGGTAAGTGATGGGAGCCAGTGTCCAAGGGCCAGGTGGTCACAGCTGACTTTGGGACATTGAGGGGGGGGGGGGCTGTGCGGCCATTGAGGGTGGAGGGGGGGGTCTGTGCGGCCATTGAGGGGGGGGGGTCTGTGCGGCCATTGAGGGTGGAGGGGGGGGTCTGTGCGGCCATTGAGGGGTGGAGGGGGGGGTCTGTGCGGCCATTGAGGGGTGGAGGGGGGGGGGGTCTGTGCGGCCATTGAGGGGTGGGGGGGTTGGGGGGGTCTGTGCGGGATGATGATGATGATGATGATGATGATGATGAAGAAGAAGAAGAAGAAGAAGAAGAAGAATTTAGTGAGATTTGCTGTGATAGCGACTCGCAATGGCCTCGCGGCCATTGCTCGCACTACACAGCGACTCGCATGGATCCCCAGTCAAAGTATAAGGGGACTTGCGGCGGCTGACGTAGCGACTCGCAATGGCCTCGCGGCCATTGCTCGCGCTACCTCAGCGGTAAATCGCTAACTCTGTAGCCGGGCCTCTGGTTCTATTTTCGGCCAGCGACTCGCAATGGCCGCTTCGCGGCCATTGCTCGCGCGTGGTGACGTCACATAGTCACATAGCCACGGCGTTTTCGGGGGCCGACACGAAAATGCCTACGGCAATTATAGAGTAGATTTATGGCCATAACATTCCCCCTTTTGAGACATTCAAAATCTTACCCAAAATCTTTGCCCTAGGTGACAGGGGGGAAAAGGTAGAGGAGGGGAAAGGAGTAGTGATGGGCGAGTCCTAAATTACTCGGAATCGCTTGACTCTAGTGAGTCCGAGCCCAGGAACCGTTACTCGTTGCGAGTCTAGCGAGTCCAATGTTAATGAATGGGGAAGCGAGTAATAGCGAGTAATGTGCGATTTACAAATCGCAGATGTCTCGGAAAGCGCTCGCATTGCCGTTTTGGAAACCCCACTCGCAACAGTTTTTTGCTGCTGTGTCCGTGTCTGTGGTTTTTATCCAAATTATATGATAACAAGAGAACAAGAGACAGGGTTTAATAGGGATATTGTCCCATCCCTGTCTGTAATGTGTGTTTTATAGACACTAGGTGTGGGAGAACACTTTTTTGTTATTTTAAAAAATATTTATTAAAGGTTTTATTTTAAAAGTGCACCTTAAGGCTGGGTTCACATTTGCGGACCCCTCCGCAGCATTCTGCGGAGGGGTCCGCAATGTGACCGCAGCGGCCGCGAGCTCCTATCTTTATAATGGGAGCGCACGGTGCTGAGCTAGACAGCGCAGGACCGTGCGCACCCATTCACCCCCATATGTGATCTGTGCGCAGGCGAACGCCTGCGCACAGATCACACAGTCTGGTCCGCACCAGGGACGCGACATGTTGCGTCCCTGGTGTGGGCGGGAGTGTGTGATTTCACAGATCACCTATAGGAGTGAATGGGTGCGCACGGTCCTGCGCTGTCAAGCGCAGCACCGTGCGTCCCTATTCTAAACATAGGCGCTTGCGCTGGCTGCGCACACATGGCGATTCCCCTCCGCAGTACGCTGCGGAGGGGAACGCCAGTGTGAAGGCAGCCTAAGTAAGAAATGTGTCCGTGTGTGCACTGTAAGGCTGCACCTCCCTGCCTGCCTGCCTACCTGCCTACAGTCCTCTACACAGTACTCCTCTGTCCTCCTGGTAGCTCTCAGAAGAGCTGTTTGGGTTAAATATAAGGAATTTTTAAGTTTCCCTACACTGACTGACACTCCCTATGATCTGCTCCAGCATCTACCTCACCCTGCACTAGGTCAGATCTCACAGGAATGTGGAGAAAATGGCGGTGGCAAGGCTTATATACAGCCTTGCCTCTCATACATGACATAGGCATCACGATGGACAGAAGCCAATCATAGTCCTGCCACAACCAACATGGCTGTGGCATTACTGAATATGATTGGCTAACATGCTTGTCCATCTTCACAAGTTTTCTGACCTAACACGCTAGGCTGTCTCGGAAGCTTTGTCGGAACATAACAGATTCTGTATTCGCGAGTCCCGAATACAGTATACAGGACTCGGATTCGTAGACTCGCTCAGACTCGCTCAGACTCGCTCAGACTCGTTGCTGACAGCGGGTATCCGTGAAGCGGTGCGATTTTTTAAACGATTTTTGAAGATTCAAGCTACATAGCGATGTGATATAGCGAGTCTAGTGAGTGAGAAAAAGTAAACTCTGACAAAACTAGAATTGCCATTGACTTGCATTGGACTCGTTACTGTGCGAGTAATTGCTGGGAAACTCGCAGAGTACCGAGTCCTGCGAGTCCCTTAATACTCGCCGAGTAACAAGTCCTAGCGAGTAGACTCGCCCATCCCTAAAAAGGAGTCTTCACCAACATTGAGACAACTGTAACGTCTAACCTTAATGACAATCGTAACGTCTTTGTAGTTGGTCTTGCTGCACCCTAAACTTTCCCCACTATCTAAGATGGGTCTCAAGTTCTCGTATTTCTCCAAGGGGTCTTGCAGTAATGGCAATGGCTTCACATTCAGGCGTATATTTCTTCCTTCATCATCAGGGCCTCTGAGATCTGCATACATTGTGGTCACTGTCTCCATGACGCGAGACATCATCTTCTTGATGCAAGGTATTATTCTTTGTCTCACCTCTCTATTTAATACTACTGAAATACATAGTAAAAGTTTTTCACACAAAAATATGGAGATTATATTTACTAAAATAGATTCTAAATATAAAAAAAATGAATGCTTCTCCTACAGTTCCCTTCTCCCGTGGCAATGAGTGAATGCTCCAACCAAAGTACATGCACACAGACCTACTCAGGTACATTCTCCTCCCCTAGTAGAAGGAGCCGATCTTCCTACACCACTTCACCGGATTTTCCACAAAGGTCTGCCCATTACACCATCGGATGGACACGAACACTCACAAACCATGACAAACAAGGAAACTATACGAATGCCGCAGTCAAATACCGGTCATAATTATCACTCAACAGTCAGTCATTATATTTGACATTCTCCATAAGTCGGTCCTCACTACGGTCTAATTCAGGAGGACATGGCCTCGTACCAAGTCAATGTTGCTGGTGGAAACTTCAGTCTTATCTAAAATAAGTCAGTCCCTGATATTCAAAAAATAAAGGTGTCCTAAGCGGTCAGTGTCCCTTGGGATGTTTATATCCATCACATATAGGCCAGCGCCTGTAGTAAGAGACATTCTCCTGGGCTCGTCGGCCTGGTAGTGTAGATCTTGGATCTAGGGGCTCTTCAGCTGTCTCAGTCATCCGCAGAATTTCTGACGTTTCTTCTGACCATCACTCCATCTCCAGGCTGTGGGAAGCGACTTCGGTCCACAGTAGCTTCATATTAAAGGGGGAGAGAAAGCTCAAAAATACATGTTAGACAAGCACTTTATAAGTGTCAAAACATAAGAAAAAAACTATCTCGGGGAATCTATTACCTGGACAACATTTTCAACCATAATCTCATAAAAATTTGTATCATTTTCATAACTATTAATGACATAGTAATACATTGCAACACTAAAACAAATCACAAAATTTTACTTATAACCTTAAGAATATAAGTCACCCCCCTTGAGCATCTTACCATCTAATATTACTTATATACACCACCTTTTAAGGAAAAAAAATATATATAAAAAGAATATGGTATCAGTTCATGACTTACCTATAGATGAAAAACAATCATCCCAAAGAGAAGAGATATACAATATATATATACAGAAACATTACATTCTTTGGGTTCTTGTCAAATAACTTCTATATAAGGATCTTATATACAATCAAAAATCATTTTCTATTGATTAAAATATCAAAATAAATTGTCATCCAAAATAGCTCATAGAAACAAAGACATAAGATTTACACAATTTATAAATGATATACCCATTCCTAATAGTACCCTAGTAATGTCCTTAAAGCTGGAAACCTACCTAACCAGCGGAGGTCGGCACCCTCTTAAAACGCCTGTGGTGCCCCCGCTCCACGTCGACTCGTCCTATCTGTCCCTAACCTATCCCTGATCTTATGCACAGTCATGGCCAAAAGTTTTGAGAATGATACAAATATTAATTTTAACAAAGTCTACTGCTTCAGTTTTTCTAATGGCAATTTGAATATACTCCAGAATGTCATAAAGAGTGATCAGCTTAACAGCAATTACTTGCTAAGTCAATATTTGACTAGAAAATGAACTTTAACCCCCAAAACACATTTCAACATCATTACATTCCTGCCTTAAAAGGAGCAGCTAACATCGTTTTAGTGATTGTTCCATTAACACAGGTGTGGGTGTTGATGAGGACAGGGCTGGCGAACAATCAGTCATGATTAAGTAAGAATGACACCACTGGATACTTTAAAAGGAGGCTGGTGCTTGGTATTATTGTTTCTCTTCAGTTAACCATGGTTATCTCTAAAGAAACACGTGCAGCCATCATTGCACTGCACAAAAATGGCCTAACAGGGAAGAGTATCGCAGCTAGAAAAATTGCACCTCAGTCAACAATCTATCGCATCATCAAGAACTTCAAGGAGAGAGCTTCCATTGTTGTCAAAAAGGCTCCAGGGCGCCCAAGAAAGACCAGCAAGTGCCAGGACCGTATCTTAAAACTGTTTCAGCTGCGGGATCGGACTACCAGCAGTGCCGAGCTTGCTCAGGATTGGCAGCAGGCTGGTGTGAGTGCTTCTGCACGCACTGTGAGGCGGAGACTCTTTGAGCAAGGCCTGGTTTCAAGGAGGGCAACAAAGAAGCCACTTCTCTCCAGAAAAAACACCATGGACCGACTGATATTCTGCAAAAGGTACAGGGAGTGGACTGCTGAGGACTGGGGTAAAGTCATTTTCTCTGATGAATCCCCTTTTCGATTGTTTGGGACATCTGGAAAACAGCTTATTCGGAGAAGAAGAGGTGAGCGCTACCACCAGTCTTGTCTCATGCCAACTGTAAAGCATCCTGAAACCATTCATGTGTGGGGTTGCTTCTCAGCCAAGGGAATTGGCTCAATCACAGTCTTGCCTAAAAACACAGCCATGAATAAAGAATGGTACCAGAATGTCCTCCAAGAGCAACTTCTCCCAACCGTCCAAGAGCAGTTTGGCGCCCAAGAATGCCTTTCTAGCATGATGGAGCACCTTGCCATAAAGCAAAGGTAATAACTAAATGGCTCAGGGAACAAAACATAGAGATTTTGGGTCCATGGCCTGGAAACTCCCCAGATCTTAATCCCATTGAGAACTTGTGGTCAATCATCAAGACGGGTGGACAAACAAAAACCAACAAATTCTGCCAAAATGCAAGCATTGATTATGCAAGAATGGACTGCTATCAGTCAGGATTTGGTCCAGAAGTTGATTGAGAGCATGCCAGGGAGAATTGCAGAGGTCCTGAAGAAGAAGGGTCAACACTGCAAATATTGACTTGCTGCATTAACTCATTCTAGCTGTCAATATAACCTTTTGGTACTCAGAATATGATTGCAATTATATATCTGTATGTGATACAAACATCAGACAAACACAAATAAAAACCAGAGGGCAGCAGCTCATGTGAAAATATAATGTTGGTGTCATTCTCAAAACTTTTGGCCATGACTGTACATATTTCCAGCTTGTAAAGTGTTGTTTAGTTAATTACCTTTCATAAGCATATACAGCAATTGCTCAATTAACATATATGTATGAGGGTCACTAGATACACTGTCAATAGTCTGTAATTGAAACAGGTCTCAGCAGGTCTGTCAGAGCACAAATAAAACATTATGATACAATGTAAAGTCATATAGTATAACATTAGACAATATAATTACTGTATACTTATCATCAGTGCTCTCCCTGCTTTCCTGAAAAATAGGTCAAAAAGGTAACTGGATATCTGGGAAAACTTCCAATTATTTATTATACAACTACCATATTCTTATTTATTTACATATATATTTACTCATTTACCTTACTCTGCTTCAGAACATTTTAACCAATATATTAGACATCTTATGGTATTTTATATAGGAGAGAGAGATCCACACCTACTAGGACATGTTTATAACTTTCCTCTCCTTGTCCGCACCCTATTTGCAATTCCTAAAGCTTGTGGAGCGTCTGCTGCTTAATATTCTTACCTTTCTGAGTTGTGTTGTGTGTAGGAATAATGCAGGTTTGTACACAAGGCCTTAACTGTAACCAGGAGCGAACCAGGAAGTATTCATCTGACTACACTCATGACCTGTTGAGGTGCATGTGGGGCCAAGCAAAGACTATTTAACTTTTGTTGAAGAGAGACGTCTTCATGGCCAGTCCTTTTTCCCATCCTTCAGCACAACTCCCTTTTTGTTCCTTTAGTATTTATTTAGTTCTGTCCGGGCAGTCTGATACCGAGGGGGTGCTTAGGCAGGCAGACGTAACAAGGCTGGGATGGATAACCTCCCGCCACTACCTAGACTACCGTATATACTCGTGTATAAGCCGACCCGTGTATAAGCCGACCCCCCTACTTTTGCCCCCAAAAACTGGGAAAACTTATTGACTCGCGTATAAGCCTAGGGTGGACAATGCAGCAGCTACCGGTATTGAAAATTGTCAAAAATGAACATGGATACGAATAAAATTTTGAACTTTTAGTTCAAATAAAAACAGTAAACTACCAATGCAGCAGACCATCATCCTGTTATAAAGCCCCCTTTCACTGGTATACAGCCCACCATCCCTGTATATAGCGGACATCACTGGTATATATAGTAGTGCCCATAACTAGTATACTGTCGCTGCCATCACTGGTATACAGCCTCCATCACTGGTATACAGCTCCAGCATTGGTATACAGCTCCCCTGCAGTGGTATACAGCCCCAGCAGTGCTATACAGCTCCAGCAGTGCTATACAGCTCCCCTGCAGTGGTATACAGGCTCAGTCACTGGTATACAGCTCCCCTGCAGTGGTATACAGCCCCAGCAGTGCTATACAGCCCCAGCAGTGCTATACAGCTCCCCTGCAGTGGTATACAGGCCCCATCACTGGTATACAGCTCCCCTGCAGTGGTATACAGCCCCAGCAGTGCTATACAGCCCCAGCAGTGCTATACAGCTCCCTGCAGTGGTATACAGGCCCCATCACTGGTATACAGCTCCCATGCAGTGGTATACAGCCTGAGCAGTGCTATACAGCTCCAGCAGTGCTATACAGCTCCCCTGCAGTGGTATACAGGCCCAGTCACTGGTATACAGCTCCCTGCAGTGGTATACAGCCCCAGCAGTGCTATACAGCTCCAGCAGTGCTATACAGCTCCCCTTCAGTGGTATACAGGCCCAGTCACTGGTATACAGCTCCCCTGCAGTGGTATACAGCCCCAGCAGTGCTATACAGCCCCAGCAGTGCTATACAGCTCCCCTGCAGTGGTATACAGCCCCAGCAGTGCTATACAGCCCCAGCAGTGCTATACAGCTCCCCTGCAGTGGTATACAGCCCCAACAGTGCTATAAAGCTCCAGCAGTGCTATACATCTCCCCTGCAGTGGTATACAGGCTCAGTCACTGGTATACAGCTCCCCTGCAGTGGTATACAGCCCCAGCAGTGCTATACAGCCCCAGCAGTGCTATACAGCTCCCCTGCAGTGGTATAAAGACCCCATCACTGGTATACAGCTCCCATGCAGTGGTATACAGCCCCAGCAGTGCTATACAGCTCCAGCAGTGCTATATAGCTCCCCTGCAGTGGTATACAGGCCCAGTCACTGGTATACAGCACCCCTGCAGTTGTATACAGCCCCAGCAGTGCTATACAGCCCCAGCACTGGTATACAACCCCCAGCACAAGTATACAGGCCCCTAGCAGAGGCTATACAGGCCCCCCAGTAGAGGTTATGCAGACCCCCCATCGCTTTAGAGACCCCTTGCTGCAGGAGCATCAGAAATCTCACCCTCCGCCGTCCTCTGGAGCCACCGGGTCCTGGGTCCTCGGTCCTAGTCTGTCCTCCTACCTCCAGCCTCATCCTCGGTCCTCCGTGCTCTGTTCTCACTGTATGCATGCTTCTAATGCTGTGGGCGGGTTGGACGCAGCGGCGATGACGTCATGCTGCCGCGACGCCCACAGCACGGGAAGCGTGCATACAGGGAGAACAGAGCACGGAGGACCGAGGATGAGGCTGGAGGAAGGAGGACAGACTAGGACCGAGGACCCAGGACACCCGGTGACTCCAGAGGACGGCGGAGGGTGAGATTTCTGCTGCTCCTGCAGCGACAGCGGGGTGGGGGGGCGCACTGTATTATGCACGGCTCCTCCTTTCACTGATTGACACGGGGAGCCGTGCATATTTAATGAGCAGTGTCACATGACCTCCCGCTCCTATTCCAGCCTCCCCTAGCCACCTCCAGCCCCCGGTTACTGTCCCTCCCCACTCAGCCAGTATATGACTCGCGTATAAGCCGAGGGGGGGACTTTTCAGCACATTTTTTGTGCTGAAAAAGTCGGCTTATACGCGAGTATATACGGTAACTTTATTTTAACTTCAAATTTTACCTTGCCCTCTACCTCTAGGGGGTCACCTGTAGTGATTGCCAGCGTGATTATACCATCCTAGACTGGTAACATGGTGTCTTCCTCACCGTGATTTACCAATTCTGCATTCAATATGTTTACCGTTTTTGTAAGAATTGTACTTAGAAGAAGCTCCACCTACTCACAAAAGTGCAAAATCAATTGCTCTGATTACCTCATGCGAGGATCCTACCGGTGTCCAGTGTAAGATCATCTCTCCTATATATACATCTGAAATAAAACACTAAAGAATTTGTATTAGTTTTAAAAATCAGAAAAATACTTATTCAACTAAATTCTTATTACAATTCTCTACTAATTATATTGATAGCTAGGCAACAAATAATACAGCACTGCAGAATATATTGGCGCTATATATTTATAAACTATAACTGAATTTAACTTCCGCTATAACTGTCTACATCCCCCCTTCGCATGAGGGAATCAGAAGATATCAGAGTAAAGGTATATATAATATTACCCTTGTATAATCATAACTGGATATATAAACTGGTAGTGGAACTAACTGTGATGTAGTCTCATTGTTAACAGGCCTTTTGGGTGGTGTAAGATGGCCGCCACAGGAAGTTCTGATGGGGAAAACTTCCTCTGAGTCTTACATTCCTAAAATGGGGGGAGGGACACTCTGGGTGGAGGTTTCTGTCCGAATCTTAAAACAAGTCCATCCCCCACCTGGAGCCAGTGCCATAACAGAAAACAACTTTAGAAAACAATGGGATTAGAATCTGAAGATTTAACACACATATACTAAGTATTATTATCTGTTCTCTATGCCTCTTCTAAAAACTATTGCTCCTCCGTAAAATTCAGACAGAAATATACAAAAATTATCCCGAATAGTTATCATAGTGTCTAAAGAATATTAACACAACACAAACAAAAAGACAGTGTGTCAGTATGACTCAATAAAATAGAATAATCCCTGTATGAAAGTCAGTAACAATCTAATTCTGTAGGACCTCGAGCAGGAATGTACAAAAACTGTCCAAAATAACTATTATTGTGTCCAACAATAGGCAATATTACTAGCTTCCAACTAAATACACAGTAAACAATTATGATTCTTAATATTCACAGCCAAAAATGGAAAGAAATTCCTGCCTTCCACTCAGGATCTTATCTTATGGAAAGATGGATGAATGTCATGTAAAATGAACATGCTAGTGCAGACTAGCTCATACCCCCTCCCATCATGTACAGAAGGGGAGGGGGAAGAGAAAATATCTGCGCACCATTCTCACACAGCCTAACCTTGGGACGGAATGAACGTTGGCAGACAATGAATATTATGAATATGCCAAGGGGAACATACACACGTTATAAGGTAGCGTTCTCCCTGGGGAATCGCTTGGCAGCATGTATAACCCCAAAAAACCATATACTAAACACCTGCTCACATCACGCATGATACAAAGCATACAGTCACATATAGACAAGACAATAATCAACCCTGACTTTACATTTTACATCTCAGCATTTTAGAGCTTACAGAAACCTCTTTAATATGACTTGTATACACAGGGGCCCCGATTACAGCTTCATTCAACACTATGTGCACCACTCACAGCCTCCTATGGTGGTTATAGCCACCTAGCGTTATACACACATAACCATATAGCAGTACAGCACCCTCCTTCCCCTTTAACTTCCTCATAGCCTTCTAATTGTGCTTGTTTGCATTTTTAACATACTTTTCCCCTTCTCTTTCACGGACCATATTAATGGCCGTTTTTTTTCTGCCGGAGGGAGACTGTGCTTTTCCTTGAAAAGACACAACATCTTTAATCACTATTTACCGGTGTCTCTATCCCAGCAAATACTTATGCCACGGTACACCGGTCTTCCCTCCTTCTTGGAGTCTTCCCTCCTTCTTGGAGAGGACGCCTGTCCTTACCTATACTGACAGCCTGCGTTTGGTACACCTACCCTTAAATCTCTTCATCCACCTATACTAGCAGCCTATGTAATACATACACCTGCCCTTAAATCTCCCCTTGTACTGGTTGCCTGCGTACCCGTATTAAAGCTAATGCGTCCTAACAAATAATCATAAAACAACACAGTCTTCCCTCCCCTTCTTGCTACATACTTCCCTTTCTTTTTACATACTTCCTTTACTTTCCTCTCTGCCACAAGGTCTCTTGGGGGTAACTTGCTGAGGCTTTGACTGATTAACACCCATATTATAGCTTAAACCCAAGTCTCTATGCTTCTATCTTGGCTATAACTGTCCACCCCTCAAGATTACCACTGTCAGCAGGGTTGTCTAAAGGGGAGTCAACTGGGATACCTTCAGTGAGCCGGGCATTAAAGTTTATTCTGAACACTCTAAACCTTGGGAGGGGGAAGAGAGGTGAAATTGGTCTGTAACCAAGTCAGTAGAAATAGCAAGCTTCACACTTTGCTTACACTGTGGGCACATTATGGAAACCAGTCAGTGGTGATAGGAAGGCAGTTAGTCAGAGTCCTGGAACTGGTTGCGTCACTGGAATCAGTCAGTCAGAGTCAGTCTGAGGACTGGAACTGGAATTGTTGTCACCAAACAGAGAAAACAGATAAAACATCAAACTGTGTTGGCCCCCTCTACACCTTAGTGGGGCAACAACTGGGTCATATAACTTTCTTGCATATGCTTCTTGCAACAAGACTCCTTGCTGATTGACTATCGTTAGCTGGCCATGTATATTTTGTCTGAACACCTTGAGTACTGGAGAAGTGCCAGGTATTGCTATATAACCAGTTTCTTCCCGTGCATATGGCACGTCAGTAACACGATTTATTATCCAGCCAGCGAGCGTAATTGTTAGCTCTATACCTTGTCTACACAAGCGGCACATCATCTAGAGAGAACGGAACAATTTCATCACTACCATAATTTACGTAAATTACGTACCCGTCCACCACCGCAGCCAGGACTACAATCCGTCCTTAGCTTGCGCGCACGGGGTGGGAAAACCATCAGCCGTATCAGAGGCTGGAACACCAGTAGTGGAATAACCCATCGGCCCCCCTTTCAGGGGCCGGAAAACCATCAGCCCTATTAGGGGTTGACAAAGCATCAGCTCTATCCCCTGGGAATAGAGCTGTACAACCAGGGAAACAGAATCTCCCCACTCAGCCCTGTCTCTCCGTTCTCCGTGCCTTTCTCTCTTTCTATGTACTGAAACTGTAGCAATGATAGCACTGACATAAACACAGATAAACTCAGGATCAGGTTGCAAGAACACAAATAAGGCAGACAATTAAGGAATTCTCAGGACCGGATTGCAAGGGCTAGGACTTCTCAGATCCGGTCATCTATGTCCGAGTCTGACAGCCAGCTACCTCCATCCCTGCATGGATACACAGGAGGGTTTTAGGTAATATAAATAATTTTCTTACCTCTTTGTAGCCTGCAGGTCTACCCCTCGTGTATGGTCCGTCCAGGGAATGAAGGCTCAGCTGTGGCTCTCGTCCCCTGGACGTCTCGTCCTAGCCCCAAGTTGGGCGCCAACTGTAATGGATGCCCCCCACACCTTTCGGGTGAGGCTGTCATCTTAATTGTCTGCCGCCAAATTGGATGCTTTGTCTAAATGTCTGCACGCCACCGATAGAGCCACGCTGACACCCATGTCAATGTAGAGCTTAACGACAAAGACCTTTATTTTAGGAGCGGTTAGCAGTTTTATTACTTATCATTAAAGGGGCATTCCTTAGGGGTGTTTCTAGGCAATTGCATCATATTATACTGAATTTACATTTTATTCTGAAAAAAACATTCAATTATATTCTGTGTGTTAGTTAGTTTAAACTAGCCTTGATTCGCACAGTACATTCAGAACCAGCTGATAAGAACTTCTTATACGGCTTCCTCTAAGTCAAAACATTATATAAAATCTGAGACAGGAGAATTCTAGAGGAAGGAGAGAGGGCTAGCTAGGGAAAATAGCAAGGCCAAGGCCTTTTTCCTACAAACAGGCCTCTAGCCTGTAAGATTTCTGAATGACTATAAACTAATGTAAATTATTAACTACTAGTAAAAAGGCCCGATGCAATTGCATCGGGAGCGGGGTGAAATGAATTGTGGGAATACAGGTGGGTCAGTGGGTAGCAGAGTATACAGGGGGCTCTGTGGGTAGCAGAGTATACAGGCGGGTCTGTGGGTAGCAGAGTATAGAGGTGGCTCTGTGGGTAGCAGAGTACAGAGGCGGCTCTGTGGGTAGCAGAGTATAGAGGCGGCTCTGTGGGTAGCAGAGTATAGAGGCGGCTCTGTGGGTAGCAGAGTATACAGGCGGTTCTGTGGGTAGCAGAGTATAGAGGCGACTCTGTGGGTAGCAGAGTATAGAGGGGGCTCTGTGGGTAGCAGAGTATAGAGGGGGCTCTCTGGGTAGCAGAGTATAGAGGCGACTCTGTGGGTAGCAGAGTATAGAGGCGGCTCTGTGGGTAGCAGAGTATACAGGCGGCTCTGTGGGTAGCATAGAATACAGGCGGCTCTGTGGGTAGCAGAGTATACAGGCGGCTCTGTGGGTAGCAAAGTATGGAGGCGGCTCTGTGGGTAGTAGAGTATGGAGGCGGCTCTGTGGGTAGCAGAGTAAGAGTATACAGGCGGCTCTGTTGGTAGTAGAGTATACAGGAGTCTCTGTGGGTAGCAGAGTATGGAGGTGGCTCTGTGGGTAGTAGAGTATGGAGGCGGCTCTGTGGGTAGTAGGGTATGGAGGTGGCTCTGTGGGTAGCAGAGTAAAAGTATACAGGCGGCTCTGTGGGTAGCAGAGTATGGAGGCGGCTCTGTGGGTAGTAGAGTATGGAGGCGGCTCTGTGGGTAGCAGAGTATAGAGGCGGCTCTGTGGGTAGCAGAGTATAGAGGCGGCTCTGTGGGTAGCAGAGTATAGAGGGGGCTCTGTTGGTAGCAAAGCATAGAGGGGGCTCTCTGAATAGCAGAGTATAGAGGGGGCTCTCTGGGTAGCAGAGTATAGAGGCAGCTCTGTGGGTAGCAGAGTATACAGGCGGCTCTGTGGGTAGCAGAGTATACAGGCGGCTCTGTGGGTAGCAGAGTATACAGGCGGCTCTGTGGGTAGCAGAGTATACAGGTGGCTCTGTGGGTAGCAGAGTATACAGGTGGCTCTGTGGGTAGCAGAGTATAGAGGCGGCTCTGTGGGTAGCAGAGTATAGAGGCGGCTCTGTGGGTAGCAGAGTATAGAGGCGGCTCTGTGGGTAGCAGAGTATAGAGGGGTTAGTGGGTAGCAGAGTATAGAGGGGGTCAGTGGGTAGCAGAATATAGAGGCGGCTCTGTAGGTAGCAGAGTATGGAGGCGGCTCTGTGGGTAGCAGAGTATGGAGGTGGCTCTGTGGGTAGCAGAGTATGCAGGCGGCTCTGTGGGTAGCAGAGTATAGAGGCGGCTCTGTGGTGGAGGGGTGAGGAGAGAAGCGGCTCTGTGGTGGAGGGTGAGGAGAGAAGCGGCTCTGTGGTGGAGGGGTGAGGAGAGAAGCGGCTCTGTGGTGGAGGGGTGAGGAGAGAAACGGCTCTGTGATGGAGGGGTGTGGAGAGAAGCGGCTCAGTGGTGGAGGGGTGAGGAGAGATGCGGCTCTGTGGTGGAGGGGTGAGGAGAGAAGCGGCTCTGGGCTGGAGGGGTGAGGAGAAAAGTGTCTCTGGGCTGGAGGGGTGAGGAGAGAAGCGGCTCTGGGCTGGAGGGGTGAGGAGAGAAGCGGCTCTGGGCTGGAGGGGTGAGGAGAGAAGCAGCTCTGGGCTGGAGGGGTGAGGAGAGAAGAGAAGCATCTCTGGGCTGGAGGGGTGAGGAGAGAAGCGCTCTGGGCTGGAGGGGTGAGGAGAGAAGCAGCTCTGGGCTGGAGGGGTGAGGAGATAAGCGGCTCTGGGCTGGAGTGGTGAGGAGAGAAGCGGCTCTGGGCTGGAGGGTGAGGAGAGAAGCGGCTCTGGGCTGGAGGGGTGAGGAGATAAGCGGCTCTGGGCTGGAGGGTGTGAGGAGAGAAGCGGCTCTGGGCTGGAGGGGTGAGGAGAGAAGCGGCTCTGGGCTGGAGGGGTGAGGAGAGAAGTGGTTCTGTGCTGGAGGGGTGAGGAGAGAAGCGGCTGTGGGCTGGTGCGGTGAGGAGAGAAGCGGCTCTGGGCTGTAGGGGCATCCGATTGGTCCAGGACGCCGAGTCCTGGGCAATGGGATGGGCGTACTGTGTTTAAAACACAGCGCCCAATCCGCTTGCAGGGGCGGCGGCGGCCAATGGGAGTGAGCGGGGCATGTGAGGCTTTTCAGCCTGAGACACCCCGCTCACTCCCATTGGCTGGCGCCGGGCACAGGACGACGTCAGTGGGTCCCGGCAGGCGCCCACAGCCCCTACACTGCAAGTCCAGCAGCAGCAAGGCCCCAGCGGTGAGCGAGGGGCGGCGTCGACCTGGTGGCGGGGCGGACGGTTGGCAGGATGGCGGCAGTGTGAGGTACTGCGGCTCGCGATGAGGCAACGCATCATCGCTCGCAGTACCACAAAGGATTTTGGGATTCGGCTACAACGGGCGAATCCCAAACTGGCGATTATATAAGTAGATATGTGTATAAACTGTATATGTACATCTATCTATATATGTGTATATACTGTATATATATGTGTATATATATAATATATATGTGTATATTCTGTGTATATATATATATATATGTGTATGTAGTCTATATGTATATATACTGTATATCTATGTATGTGTATATACTGTATATCTATATATGTGTATATACTGTATATCTATATATGTGTTGTGTATATAGTGTATATGTATATGTGGGTATATAGTGTATGTCCATGTGTATATACTGTATATCTATATGTGTGTATATTGTATATCGATAGATGTGTATATACTGTATATCTATATGTGAGTATATACTGTATATCTATATATATGTGTATATACTGTATATCTATGTATGTGTATATACTGTGTATCTATCAATATGTGTGTATATACTGTATATCTACATGTATATATGTGTATATACTGTATATGTATCTGTGTATATACTGTATAGCGATATGTGTGTATATACAGTATATCAACATCAATGTATATATGTGTATATACTGCATATGTATATATGTGTATATACTATATATCTCTATATATGTGTATATAAACTGCATATCTACATCTATATATGTGTAAATACTGTATATGTACAGTATATGTATCTGTGTGTATATACTGTGTATCTATATATGTGTGTATATACTGTATATCTACATCTATGTATATATGTGTATATAGTGTATATGTATCTCTGTGTATATACTGTATATCTAAGTGTATGTGTATATACTGTATATCTATATATATATGTATAGATGTGTATATAGTGTACATCTATATCTGTGTGTATATACTGTGTATCAATATATATCTAGCTGTGTGTATATACTGTATGTCTAATATATAATTCCCCTAACGCACTTCCGTAAGTTTCGGCACTGTTTCCGTCATTGTGGCCGTGGGCGCGCGGCACCCACGCAACCTGTAAAGCATTGCCCGCGCAGCGGGCATTGCGAATCATTACAGCCTCGCGAGCACTGCCCGCGCAGCGGCCATTGCGAGTCTCCCGCCCCGGTGAGATACAGACTTCGTCGCTCCGACCGACGAGAGCCGAGCGCCGTGGCCGAAAACAGAACCAAGTGCCTGGCCATGCAAAGCTCTAAAGACCGCTATGTATCTCAATGGGCAGTGAGGCGCTATGCTCATTGGTCGGCGCCAGCACACAGCGACCAATGAGCTTCGCGCCTCACTTACAGCGCTAAATTTGAAACTCAAAGTCCTCCATGTATCTCAATGGGAAGTGAGGCGCTATTCTCATTGGTTGGCGCCAGCACACAGTGACCAATGAGCTTCGCGCCTCACTTACAGCGCTAAATTTGAAACTCAAAGTCCTCCATTTATCTCAATGGGAAGTGAGGCGCTATTCTCATTGGTCGGCGCCAGCACACAGCAACCAATGAGCTTCGCGCCTCACTTACAGCGCTAAATTTGAAACTCAAAGTCCTCCATGTATCTCAATGGGAAGTGAGGCGCTATTCTCATTGGTTGGTGCCAGCACACAGCGACCAATGAGCTTCGCGCCTCACTTACAGCGGTAAATTTGAAACTCAAAGTCCTCCATTTATCTCAATGGGGAGTGAGGCGCTATTCTCATTGGTCGGAGCCAGCACACACCGACCAATGACCTTCGCGCCTCACTTACAGCGCTAAATTTGAAACTCAAAGTCCTCCATGTATCTCAATGGGAACTGAGGCGCTATTCTCATTGGTCGGCGTCAGCACACAGCGACCAATGAGCTTCGCGCCTCACTTCCTATGGAGATACATGGAGGACTTTGAGTTTCAAATTTAGCGCTGTAAGTGAGGCGCGAAGCTCATTGGTCACTGTGTGCTGGCACCGACCAATGAGAATAGTGCCTCACTTCCCATTGAGATACATGGAGGACTTTGAGTTTCAAATTTACCGCTGTAAGTGAGGCGCGAAACTCATTGGTCCGCTGTGTGCTGGCGCCGACCAATGAGAATAGCGCCTCACTTCCCATTGAGATACATGGAGGACTTTCAGTTTCACATTTAGCGTGGTAAGTGAGGCGCGAAGGTCATTGGTCAGTGTGTGCTGGCGCCAACCAATAAGAATAGCGCCTCACTTCCCATTGAGATACATGGAGGACTTTGAGTTTCAAATTTAGCGCTGTAAGTGAGGTGCGAAGCTCATTGGTCGATGTGTGCTGGCGCCGACCAATGAGAATAGCGCCTCACTTCCCATTGAGATACATGGAGGACTTTGAGTTTCAAATTTACCGCTGTAAGTGAAGCGCTATTCTCATTGGTCGGCGCCAGCACACAGCGACCAATGAGCTTCGCGCCTCACTTACAGTGGTAAATTTGAAACTCAAAGTCCTCCATGTATCTCAATGGGAAGTGAGGCGCTATTCTCATTGGTCGGAGCCAGCAGACACCGACCAATGACCTTCGCGCCTCACTTACAGCGCTAATTTGAAACTCAAAGTCCTCCATGTATCTCAATGGGAAGTGAGGCGCTATTCTCATTGGTCGGCGCCAGCTCACAGCGACCAATGAGCTTCGCGCCTCACTTCCTATGGAGATACATGGAGGACTTTGAGTTTCATTTACCGCTGTAAGTGAGGCGCGAAGCTCATTGGACGCTGTGTGCTGGCGCCGACCAATGAGAATAGCACCTCACTTCCCATTGAGATACATGGAGGACTTTGAGTTTCAAATTTAGCGCTGTAAGTGAGGCGCGAAGCTCATTGGTCGCTGTGTGCTGGTGCCGACCAATGAGAATAGCGCCTCACTTCCCATTGAGATACATAGAGGACTTTGAGTTTCAAATTTAGCGCTGTAAGTGAGGCACGAAGCTCATTGGTCGCTGTGTGCTGGCGCCGACCAATGAGAATAGCGCCTCACTTCCCATTGAGATACATGGAGGACTTTGAGTTTCACATTTAGCGCTGTAAGTGAGGCGCGAAGGTCATTGGTCGCTGTTTGCTGGCGCCGACCAATGAGAATAGCGCCTCACTTCCCATTGAGATACATGGAGGACTTTGAGTTTCAAATTTAGCGCTGTAAGTGAGGCGCGAAGCTCATTGGTCGCTGTGTGCTGGCGCCCACCAATAAGCATAGCGCCTCACTGGCCATTGAGATACATGGAGGACTTTGAGTTTCAAATTTACCGCTGTAAGTGAGGCGCGAAGCTCATTGGTCGCTGTGTGCTGGCGCCGACCAATGAGCATAGCGCCTCACTGCCCATTGAGATACATAAAACATTCCGTTTTATCTGTAATTTCTTTAACACAGTGTGTAGCTGTACTGCCACTGCGAAGTTAACCCCTTATATACCATTTCTGCCTTAACTCCATACTTTGTAGTCTCTATTACTACTGCCAGTAGGAACATTAACCCCTTATATTCCATTATTGTTGTTATTTCTATTACACAGTGTATAGTTGTAATGACACTGCGAAATTAACCCATTATATACCAGTTCAGCATTAACTGCATATTTGGTAGTGTTTATAACTACTGCCACTGGTACATTAACCCCTTGAACACCATTTTGGATATAATTTACAGCGCTGAGTCTGTTGTGGGAGTGCCTGTGGGACATTAACTCCTTCAATAACATTTTTTATATCATTATAAGTTCCTACTCTGTTATAGTCCTGTTAGTCGGACATTAACTCTTTCTACACCTCCACTATATTGCTACCCTCACAGTTCTGCCTACATCGCCTTCTTAGTCATATATTTGGTGTTTAAGTCTATTATTTAAAACTCTTAAAAAAATTATATACAGATTCTAGACTCCCGATTCTTTAGAATCGGGCTCACAGCTAGTCTATATATAATTGTGTGGATATAGTGTATATCTATATCTATCTGTGTGTATATAGTGTATATGTATATATGTGTATATATTATATATATATATCTGTGTGTACATAGTGTATATGTATCAGAGTGTATATACAGTACTGTATAGCTATATGTATGGATATGTGTGTATATAGTTTATATGTATATGTGTATATAGTGTATATGTATCTGTGTGTATAAACGGTATATCTATATGTATATATATATGTGTATATACTGTATATGTGTGTATATACTGTATATCTATATGTATCTATATAAGTGTATAAACTGTATATGTATGTATATATGTGTAATAATAAGTGTAGATAGAGCATATATATGTGTGTGTTGAAATAGTGTATATGTATATGTATATAGAGTGTATGTATGTATATGTGTATGTTGTGCTGCTGGTTAGTGCTCTTGTGTCTGTGGGGATTTTTGTCCCCTGTGGTGTGTCTCTCACCGGATCTCCTCTCTGTTTCTCAGCTGGTGTCTGTGGGAGTTGCTGTGTCGGAGGTGCAGGGTGTGGGTTCGGGGCTCCTCTCTCCCTGTGTCTCAGCGCTCCTGTTCCTTTCTGTCTGGCCGGGTCTCCTGTCTCTGTGTGTGGGGGTAGTTCTCTGGGAGGTGCAGTGCGGCTGCGGTTGTCAGCTGCTGTGTGTGGGGGTTGCTCTCCCGGAGGATGAAGTGTGCGGGCCGGAGCTCCTCTCCCACTCTCTCTGGCTGGGTCTCCTGTGTGTGTGTGGGATTTGTTCTCCCGGATGTGCAGTACGGCTGCGGCTCGCGATGACTGATGAGACTCAGATACCGGATTTGATTGACAAATTAAGTTTTCGGTCAAGGCAGGAAGAGGTTGTCTCTGAGGATGAGGGGTGTGAGAACACTGTGGATGATGATGAGGTTGGAGATCCCACTTACTGTCAACCCACAGTCAGCCAGTCGATGAGGTCAGAACAGGAGGTGGAGGATTATGCTACTGACGACGAGGATAGGTTGCACCTTCCTGGATATAGACTGAGTACTGGAATCACCTCAACAACTGCATCCGCAGCCACAACTCTGCCTCTGAGCAGAAGTCGTGGTGGCTCTGCAGCTTGCATGGGCTCTAAGTCTTGCCTAGCCTGGGCCTTTTTTGACATCGCCAAGGATCTCCCAACTCATTTCATCTGCAAGATTTGTCACCAATCTCTGAGTAGAGGCCAAAAATTCACTAGCTTGAGTACTTCATGTATGAATCGCCACATGGACATGAAGCACAAGATGCAGTGGGAAGCTCACTGTGCTAGAATGCAGGCTAGCGGGGTGGGCCTACCATCGTCTGCCCAATCAAGTGCATCTGTGTGCTCTTCATCATCTGTGACTGTGGGGACAGCTGTCACGCATGCTTTTGGATGCAGATCTTCCACCTCTTTACCCGCAACAGGCAGTGTGATTGGCAGGTAGCCACTTGGTTTTCAAGTGGACAATGCTGCTGGTGTTGAGCTCTCTCAGACATTGAGAGCACCACCTTTGGACGAAGGCAACATTACATCTTCACCTGCACCTCCCTCACAGACCAGGAGTTTGCCGGAGACACCCTACTCAACCCCGTCTCAGCACAGCAGCCAGCCCTCCATCCCTCAGATGTGGACAAGTAAAAGACCATTTCCTCCTAGCCTTGAGAAGGCTAAGCGCTTGAATTTCACCATCTGCAAGCTGTTGGCTACAGAAATGCTGCCTTTCCGTCTTGACACAGAGGTTTTTCGAGACCTTATGTCCGTCGCAGTGACCCAGTACCAGTTACCCAGTCGCCATTGCTTCTCCAAGAAAGGTGTGCCTACGCTACACCAGCAGGTCGCAGACAACATCACTGCTTCCTTGAGAAACTCTGTGTGTGACAGGGTGCATTTCACCACAGACATTGGGACCAGTAAGCATGGACAGAGGCATTACATGTCGCTGACTGGGCACTGATTAACTATGGTGAGAGCTGGAGAAATGTCTGCTGTCCAAGTCTTGCCGTCCCCATGAGTTGTGCGTCCATCCTCTGTAGGTAGAAGTTCCTCCACTGCTTCTGCCTCCTCAACCTCGTCTCGGTCCTCCACCTCCCCCCAAAGCCTGTCTGGTAATGCCACCCGCGTTGTAACTGCACAGAAGGAATCCTGCACACCTCCTTATTATGCTGGCAGCAGGGCTCAATGCCATTAGGCGGTCTTTATCTTGAAATGCCTGGAAATGTGAGTCACACAGCTGAAGAGTTGTGGTCAGCTCTGGCGACTGAGTTTCAGCAATGGTTGTCTCCACTCAACCTGCAGCCAGGGAAGGCCGTGTGTGAAAATGCTGCAAACCTGGGTGTGACCCTTCGCAGGGGCAATGTCACTCACGTGCCTTATATGGCTCACGTGTTGAATCTGGTTGTCCAGCAATTTGTGACACACTATCCCAGCCTAGATGGGCTTCTGCAGAGGGCACAGTCGCTGTGTGCTCACTTCCGGCGTTCGCACCCTGCAGCTCAACAACTTGCTTCACTACAGAAGTCTTTCGGCTTGCCCATTCACCGGCTGAAATGCGATGTGCCAACATGCTGGAATTCTACTCTGCGCATGTTGCAGCGACTGTGACAGCACCGCCGAGCTCTGGTGCAATACGTTATGATGTATAGCCTGGGCCAACGAGATCCAGAGGTGGGGCAGATCATGCTGCAGGAATGGACTCAGATCAAGGACCTACTGTCACATAGCCATTGAACTCTGTGGCTGGTGTTCCTGCCTCGGCCGCTGGCAGGCGCCCTTTGGAAGTACACTGAGCTATAGGCTTATTTTCTGCTAAGGGAAAAAAAAAAAAAAAAGATTTAAATCTGATTTTCTAGCGAGTGTGAAACGAGCTGAGTGTGACGGAGCGCAAGTGCAGACGGAAGTAAGTGTGTGACTTGTGATTCAGTGACTTTGGATTCAGGGAGTTTGGAAGGGAGGACTTACTGAATTGCAGGATGTATTTAATTAATACTTTGCATTTTTTTTTACTTATCATTTCTGTCTGGTGCAATCCCCATTAAGAAATGAGCTCCATGATTGGCAATGCCATCCAGTGTACATCTTGCCACATGTATGCATTCCTTGAACAGCAGGTGGAGGGTGCATACTGCTGTGTGAGATGTGAGTATGTTGTGCATTTGGAAGCCCAGATACTGGATCTAAATGAACAACTGACAACGCTGAGATCCATAGACAATATGGAAAGAAGTCTGCTGCTCATTGAACAGCTGCTCAGTGGGATAGATGTGGGGGAGGATGGTAGTATGGAGATGTAGGACCGTGAGTATCTAGTTGGGTGACAGTTAGAAGGCGGGGGAGAGGGAAGGGTGCCAGGGAGGCTAGCCCTGATATGGCACACCCCAATAAATTTGCTATGTTGGCAGATGAGGGGGGTGTGAGTTCAGGTACAGCACTGCTGAAGCAGGGCATGACCTCTGAAAGCCAGAGGAGTGTCTGCTCCAGTAAGGGGGAAAACAGGAGAGCAGGACAGGACAGACAGGTGCTGGAAGTGGGGGACTCAATTATTAGGGGAACAGATAGGGCAATCTGTCACAAAGACAGGGATCGTTGAACAGTGTGCTGCCTACCTGGCGCTCGAGTCCGGCACATCGCTGATCAGGTTGACAGATTACTGGGAGGGGCTGGTGAGGACCCAGCGGTCATGGTGCACATTGGCACAAATGACAAAGTTACAGGTAGGTGGAAGGTCCTTAAACATGATTTCAGGGAATTAGGCTGCAAGCTTAAGGCAAGGACCTCCAAGGTAGTATTCTCTGAAATACTGCCTGCACCACGAGCCACACCAGAGAGGCAAAGGGAGATTAGGGAGATAAATAAGTGGCTCAGGAATTGATGTAGGAAGGAAGGGTTTGGGTTCCTGGAGAACTGGGCCGACTTCTCTGTTGGCTACAGGTTCTATGCTAGGGGCGGGCTGCACCTCAATGGGGAGGGTGCAGCTGTGCTGGGGGAGAAAATGGCTAGAAAGTTGGAGGAGTGTTTAAACTAGGGATTGGGGGGAGGGTATTCATTGTACAGGAGGGGAAGATAGTGTAAATAGTAACCTGGGCACAAGTGATAAAATTGGGGGTGGCATGGGGGGTGGGGTTAGAACAGTCAATATAGTAGGAAGGAATAGAGGTAAAGAGAGATGCATAAAGTGCATGTACACTAATGCCAGAAGCCTCACCAACAAAATGGAGGAATTAGAACTGATTTTGTTGGAAAATAAGTATGACATGGTGGGGATATCGGAGACATGGCTGAACGAGAGCCATGACTGTTCTGTTAATTTACAGGGCAATTGTCTGTTCAGAATTGACCGTACAAATAAGTGAGGAGGAGGTGTATGTTTATACGTAAAATCATCCTTAAAACCCATCCTGCGTGATAATATAGGTGAATCAAATGGAAATGTAGAGTCCCTGTGGGTGGAGATAAGGGGAGGGGGAAAAAATAATAAATTACTGATAGGGGTTTGTTATAAGTCCCCAACAATAATGGAAGTGGAGGAGAATATCCTCATAAAGCAAATAGATGAAGCAGTGACTCAGGGAGAAGTCATTATTATGGGGGACTTCAACTACCCTGAAATACATTGGGGATCAGAAACCTGCAGTTCCAGCAAAGGTAAAAAGTTTTTGAAAACTATGAGAGACAATTACCTTTCACAACTGGTTCAGGACCCAACAAGAAGGGGGGCGCTGCTGGACCTAAAATTAACCAACAGGCCGGACCGCATATCAAATATACGGGTTGGAGGTCCCTTGAGTAATAGTGATCATAACTTAATAAGCTTTCAAGTATCCTTTACTAAGATGTGTAGTAGAGGGGCTACAAGGACACTAAACTTCAGGAAGGCAAATTTCCAACGGTTGAGAGATGATCTTAGTGCAATAAACTGGGACGATGTCCTGAGACATAAAAGTACACAAAGCAAATGGGAGATGTTTATTAGCATCTTGAATAGGACCTGTGCACAATATATACCCTATGGGAATAAGCATGCTAGAAATAGGAGGAAACCACTATGGCTAAATAAAGCAGTAAGAGGTGCAATATGTGACAAAAAGAAAGCATTTAGGGAATTAAAGCAAGTAGGTAGTGATGAGGCTTTAAATAAATACAGAAAATTAAATAACATTTGTAAAAAGCAAATCAAGGCAGTAAGCTTAACCTCTACTGTGGGTAAAATCCTAGAGGGTTTTCTAAGAGATGCTATACTGGAGTATCTGAAGAAAAATAACCTCATGACCCATTATCAACATGGTTTTACGAGGGACCGTTCCTGTCAAACTAATCTGATAAGCTTCTATGAAGAAGTAAGTTCTGGACTGGACCAAAGAAATGCAGTGGATGTGGGGTATATGGACTTTTCAAAAGCTTTTGATACGGTGCCACACAAAAGGTTGATACATAAAATGAGGGCAATGGGGATAGGGGAAAATATGTGTAAGTGGGTTAAGAACTGGCTTAGTGATAGGAAACAAAGGGTGGTTATTAATGGAACACTCTCAGAATGGGTCACAGTTAACAGTGGGGTACCACAGGGGTCAGTGTTGGGCCCGCTTCTATTTAATATATTTATTAATGACCTTGTAGGGGGCATACAGAGTAGAATCTCAATATTTGCAGATGACACTAAACTCTGCAGGGTAATCAATACAGAGGAGGACAATGTTATATTACAGGAGGATTTATGTAAACTAGAAGCTTGGGCTGCTAAATGGCAAATGAGCTTTAATGGGGATAAATGTAAAGTCATGCACTTGGGCAGAGGAAACAAAAGGTATAATTATGTGCTTAATTGTAAAACACTGGGCAAAACTGTCACTGAAAAAGACCTGGGTGTATGGGTAGATGACAAACTCACATTTATTGAACAGTGTCAGGCAGCTGCTGCAAAGGCAAATAAAATAATGGGATGCATTAAAAGAGGCATAGATGCTCATGAGGAGAACATAATTTTACCTCTATACAAGTCACTAGTGCGACCACACTTAGAATACTGTGTACAATTCTGGTCTACGGTGTATAAGAAAGACATAGCTGAACTAGAGCGGGTCCAGAGAAGAGCGACAAAAGTCATTAGAGGACTGAGGGGTCTGCAATACCAAGACAGGTTATTAAACTTGGGGTTATTTAGCTTGGAAAAACGAAGGCTTAGGGGTGATTTATAATATTGCATAAATATATGAGGGGACAGTATAGAGACCTTTTTAATGATCTTTTTACTCTTAGGCCTGAGACAGGGACAAGGGGCATCCTCTACGTCTGGAGGAAAGAAGGTTTAATCATAATCACAGACGTGGATTCTTTACTGTAAACGCAGTGAGACTATAAAACTCTCTGCCACATGATGTTGTAATGAGTGACTCACTACTAACATTTAAGAAGGGCCTGGATGCCTTTCTTGAAAACTATAATATCACTAGATACTAGATTCTTTGATAGGGAGTTGATCCAGGGAACTAGTCTGATTGCTGTACGTGGAGTCAGGAAGGGATTTTTTCCCTAATGTGGAGCTTAGTGTTGCCACATGGGGTTTTTTTCTTTTACTTCCTCTGGATCAACATGTTAGGCTATGGGTTGAACTAGATGGACTTAGTCTTCCCTCAACCTTAAAAACTATCTTACTATGTTACTTGCCACAGATGAGTTTGAATGACCATCACTTGCTTGAAACAAAGTTGTTTAGTCACAATTTTGTAAAGGTGCCAACAATCTTTTTCTGGCCCATATTTGGGGTTTTGTGTTATATTATTCCCAAATTAAATTATTTTAATGCAGAAATATTTTATTTTCTGGAATAATTTCAAGGTTGACACCCCTTTCAGCTATGACTGTATATACAGTGGTGAAATAAGTCTTAAACTTATCATTAGGGATGAGCGAGTACTGAAATATTTGGATTCGCTATACCCGTAACGAGTAGGTCCCGATACAATGTAAGTCAATGGGAAAGCGAGTAGGTCCCGATACAATGTAAGTCAATGGGGAAGCGAGTAAGCCGAGTAATTCCTCGGCTGCTGGACCCTATAAAGATGTCTCGCGGCAGAGCAAAAGGCTGCAATGGCCCACATGATTGCTTAAAAGCTGGCGGTAAAAAGCCGCCGGGTTTTAAAGAATCATTAAGCCCCCTTCTCACTTCCCCGCCGTCTGACAGCCCGATACTCTGCTTCCCCCGCTGCCTCCCTACCCGATCTGGAGTTAGGAGCAGGCGGGGAGCAAGCAGCAGGGAGCGGGGAGCAAAGGACCCAGGCGGGGAAGTCAGCAGTGAGAAGACTTCATCGGCGGCTTTCTCCTTCTGTTCTGCACACCCCACTCCCTCCTGCTCCTTCCCACTCCATCGAGCTGCGCTCCCTGCCCAGTCGCTGTCAGGCAACGGAGAAGCGCAGAACCAAAGGAGAAAGCCGGCGATGAAGTCTTCTCACTGCTGGCTTTCCCGCCGGTAGTTTCAAATGAACAGCTGATTCTGGTCAGCTGTTCATTTGAAGTAGTGATGCCGTCAGGGTTCATGTGAGTTCATGCTTGCCTGCATGAACTCGCATGAACTTTCCCACGCCCGGGTGCACAGCTCAGCTACAATTTTGGCAGAGGTTCTCTACCAGAGATGTAGCTCAGCTAAAGAATAACCCTGGATTGGACTACGTCGGACGAAAGAAGGATTTATAATAAAGATGCAGTCTAATTGTTTTTTTTTTTCTCTAAATTACTAGAAATTCATGGTGGTCATGTCAAAATATTGGTGTGACCCCATGAATTTCGGGCTTAGGGCCAGCTGATAATACAAAGCTGTCCCTAACCCCTTTATTATCCAGTGAGCCACCGCACCAGGGCAGTGGATGAGCTGGATACTGCGCCAGAGGATGGCGCTTCCATGAATCTTCTGTGGTGGTTGCGAGCTGCAATTTGCAGCGGGGAGTGCCTAGCTGCAGATTCCAGCCCCCAGCTGCCTAGTTGTATCTGGTTGGACATAGAAATAGCGCGAAGCCACACGCATTTTCTGTTTTTTTTCTTTTTTTTTTTTTTTATATTTTATCATGAAATAATAAAAAAAAAGGCTTCCTTCTTTTTCTGTTTCCAGGCATGTACAAATAGGCATCTGGGGGTTGGGAGCAGCCCGTTCCTGCCTGCTGTACCCGGCTGGACACAAAAATACGGCGAAGCCCACGTCAAATTTTTTGGGAAAAAATCATAAAAAACTTAAAGATGCGGTCCCTAAATGTAGTTTTTTTTTATTAACCCCTTGAGGCCGGAGCGCTGCGGCATTGTAAGGGGTGTTAACTCAGGTCACCAAGGATAGCTCAGATCATGCCACCTCAGCTGTCCTCAGGTGACCTGAGTTAACCCCCCTTACAATGTCGCTGTGCTCTGGCCTCAAGAGGTTAATAAAGATGCAGTCCCTAAATGTAGCTTTTTTTTTTTTTTTTTTTTTTTTTAATTTTCCCAAAAAATTTGACGTGGGCTTCGCCGTATTTTTGTGTCCAGCCGGGTACAACTAGGCAGCTGGGGGCTGGAATCTGCAGCTGGGCACCCCCTGCTGCGAGTTGCAGCCTGCAGCCACCACAGAAGATGGCACGTTCATGGAAGCGCCATCCTCTGGCGCAGTATCCAGCTCATCCAGGGCCCTGGTGCGGTGGCTCACTGGGTAATAAAGAGGTTAGGGCCA
Source organism: Allobates femoralis (assembly GCA_033576535.1). NCBI lineage: Eukaryota > Metazoa > Chordata > Amphibia > Anura > Aromobatidae > Allobates > Allobates femoralis. Next base: position 380,376,064 of record JARQOC010000005.1, on the reverse strand, counting down.
GCTTTGTATTATCCGCTGGCCCTAAGCCTTGAAATTCATAGGGTCACGCCAATATTAAACATGACCACCATGAATTTCTAATGATTTAAAAAACAAAAAAAATACAACACGGAGAAAAAGATGTTTATTAGAAAAAAAAAAACGAAACAACAATTAGACTCCATTTTATTATAAATCCCTTTTTCGTCTGACGTAGTCCAATCCAGGGTTATTCTTTAGCTCAGCTACATCTCTGGTAGAGAACCTCTACCAGAGATGTAGCTGAGCTGTGCACCCGGGCGTGGGAAAGTTCATGTAAGTTCATGCAGACAAGCATGAACTCACATGAAACCTGACAGCATCGCTACTTCAAATGAACAGCTGACCAGAATCAGCTGTTCATTTGAAACTATCGGCGGGAAAGCCGGCAGTGAGAAGACTTCACCGCGGGCTTTCTCCTTCAGTTCTGCGCTCTCTGCTGCCTGACAGCCCGATCCTCCAGTACCCCTGCCGCCTCCCCACCCGATCCTAAATTAGAATAGAACAGAAGGAGAAAGCTGCCGGTGAAGTCTTCCCCGCCTGGGTCTTTCGCTCCCTGCTGCTCGCTCCCCGCCTGCTCATAACTCAGGAAGAGGTGGGGAGGAGGCAGATCAGGCTGACAGGCGGCGGGCGAGTAGGGGGCTTAATGATTCTTTAAAAATCGGTGGCTTTTTACCGCTGGCTTTTAAACATTCATGTGGGCCATTGCAGCCTTTTCCTCTGCTGCCAGACCTTTTTATAGGGTCCAGCAGCTGAGGAATTACTAGGATTTCCCATTGACCTACATTGTATTTGTTACTTAGCAAGTCATCGCAAGGAAACTCGCAGAGTAACGAGTAGCCCGAGTACCGTACTATTTGGCAAGTACTGAATGGTAACGAGTATACTCGCTCATCCCTACTTGTCACCAAGTTTTTTAAGTAAATATATTTCTAAAGCTGCTTTTGACAATAATTCCTCACCATATGTCCGTAGCAACCAATTCAATTCACACAACAAAGGGAACCTGTCACCTCCAAAAAGTCACCTAATCTATAAAAACATGTCCCTGGTTCATCCTATGACCATTCTCACAATCCTTTTTTCAGCTAAATGCTGGCTGTATAAGTACTAAAAAAGTTTTTATACTTACTCATTATCCATTATAATGAGTAGGGACCATATTCCTTAGCCCTTAGGGCGTGTTGGTTTGCTGCCTCTCATCAGAAGATCATGCCCTAATGGGCGTGATTCTATATTCATATTCTAGACAGGCCCTGCCTGCTTTGCACGTCGCTGTCTGGGCTTGTAATGACGTGAATAGCGTAATTTCCGGTTTGGATGACGAGCGGCGTGGGTGTACTGACGTCTGGCTTCAAACACCGCATTGCGCATGCCCATAGATCTAACTGTATAAACCTTCAGGACCTCAGACAGCGCACATACTATATCGACAATAGGTATAGTATGAGCGCTGCTCTGAGGAGCTGGCGCCTTCATTCATAAAGTACAGCGGCCGCCAGAAGCCGGCTACTGTGAATAAGATATAACATCATTATATGCTCACCTGAGTGGGTGGTAGGTCTCTAGGGAGGGGGGGGCACCCCCTAGAGACAGTATAGACACATTTATTAATAAAATTACACATTTTAAAACATTGAGAACACTTTGCTTATCCCGGTGGCAGCCAGGATAAGCAAAGTATATGCGGTAACCGCATTGCTCAGGATTACACATCCTGAGCAATCCGGTTACTGCATTGCGGGTCAGAGAACTGCTGTGAAAACTGCAGCCTGCATGATTTTTCACGCAGGCTGCAGAGCCAGAGGCGGTAACCGGATTGCTTGTGAAGCAATTCGGTTTTTATAATGGGCTCCTATGAGGAGCGTTTCCTGATCCGGTTTTGAGCTTTTTAAAAGCTCAAAACCGGATTAGGTTTTTTAAACAAAACGGAAACCTGACCCTAGCCATACTCTGCTTCTGGTTTACCTGCCTGCAAAACGGCTAAAGTTTAATGGTGGTTTCACACCTAAGGTTGGTGTGCGTTTTTGCTAAATTTGGGGTTTTTTGCATTTTTCTGCTAAAAACGCTAGCGTTTTTGCCCCCATTTATTTCAATGGGAACGCATGTAAAAACGCTTGTGCGGTTTCAAAAAACGCATGCGTTTTTGCCAACGCTGCCCAAAACGTCGAGGAAGATGTTTTGGGCAGCATTGGCAAAAACGCATGCGTTTTGCGTTTTTTGAAACCGCACATGCGTTTTTACATGCGTTCCCACTGAAATCAATGGGGGCAAAAAGCCAGCGTTTTTATGCGTTTTTAGTGGAAAAAACGCAAATTAAGCAAAACCCACACCACTTAGATGTGAAACAGGCCTAACAAATTCTCCTATATCGCTCAATGCAGTCTGAGGCTCATTACTAGGGCTGTAAATTTGGAGGTTATGAGTTCACATCTCAAGAAGACCAGAGAAGAAGAGTTTTTTTTTTTTGTATTTTTTTTTTTTTTTTTGTAAATCATGTGGGCAGAGAGATGCCAGTCCCGCACCCAAGGAAGAAAAAAACTGAAGAGTCAGCAAAGCGAGTGAGAGAAAGCCAGAACAAAGCCCTAAGGGTAAGGACACACTGGCCTGAAAAATGGTTGAGTGCATTGCGGGATTTTTGCGCATTGCACTCGAACCAATATTAAATAATGCTGTAGATCAGATTACCGTGTGTGGGACACTTATTTATTTTTTTTTTCTCATCCAAAATCTGGATGAGAAGGTTGCAACTTGCTGCGACAGTTTCACGGTCGGGCGATTCACGGCCGATAGTCGCCAATGCAAATCTTTGGGTCCGACTAAATATCAAACGGACAGCACACAGACCATCGTGTGTGATGCAATTTTTTCACAGCTGAAATCGTTCTAAAACAGGAATTAAGCTTGATAAACAGCCGTCACATAGCAAACCAGGAAGTAAGAAGCCTACAGAAGTGTGACTACTCCTCCAAGCATACCTCCATGGAGCCTACAAACATGTCCCAAAGCATCAATATGGAAATGCTCATTGTCCTGGTCCAGGAAAGCCCGAATTGTGGGACCCCATATATGCTGGCTATGCAGACCGTCAGAGGAAAGATGCATCATGGGTTTAAATCACTCGGCAACTCCATGTTATGAAAGTTCTTGTGATGTACAGATAACGCTTGGTAATGTATTATGCTGTCCTGGACCATGGGCGAGGGGTTAATAAAGATGCAGTCCCCTTTTTAGGATTGTTTTATTGATTTTTCAGAAAAAAAATTACATGGGCTTCGCCGTATTTCTGGAACCAGCCGGATCCAGCAAGCAGCGACGGGCTGCCCCCAACCCCCAGGTGCCTATTTGTACCTGGCCAGACACAAGAATATAGGGGAGCCGTTTTTTTAAATTATTTCATGAATTTCATGAAATAATTAAAAAAAAAATGCGTGGGGCTCTGCGCAATTTCTATGTCTAGCCAGGTACAGCTAAGCAGCTGGGGGCTGGAATCCGCAGCGCAGGGATGCCCAAGCTTTCTGGGCACCCCCCGCTGCAAATTGCAGCCCGCAGCCGCCCCAGAAGATGGCGCGTTCATTGAAGCGCCATCCTCTGGCGCTGAACCCCGCTCTTCCAGCGGCCCTGGTGGCGGTGGCACGCTGAGTAATAAAGAGGTTAGGGCCAGCTTTGTATTATCAGCTGGCCCTAAGCCCGAAATTTATGGCGGTCACGCCAATATTAGACATGACCGCCATGAATTTCTATTAAATTGTTTTAAAAAAAACACAACACAGAGAAAAATTTTTATTAGAAATTTAAAAAAAAAAGCCATTAGGGACTCCATCTTTAATTAAAAAAATCCTCTTCCGTCCGACGCAGTCCAAAACGCGATGTCCTCTCTGCTACATCCCCTGTGCATAGATATAGATGTATATGCACAGGGAATGAGCAGACTGAGAACAATCTCACCTCTGCTACATCAGGCAGCAGGTGGGCTCTAGGACCCTGGAGCTGCGGCAGCCAGCACAGAGGAGACTCTTATCTGTGCGAGTTTCCCAGCGATTACTTGCAGAGTAAACGAGTCCAATGCAAATCAATGGCAGAGACTCTGACAAAAACTAGGATTACTTTAGGCTGAAGCTTCCGAGACACATCTGTGATTTGTAAATCGCACACTACTCGCTATTACTCGCTTCCCCATTCATTAACATTGGACTCGCTAGACTCGCAACGAGTAGCGAGTCCCGGGCTCGGACTCGCTAGAGTCAAGCGATTCCGAGTAATTTAGGATTCGCCCATCACTGGCTGCAGTGAAATCATGGAGACAAGGTTCTATCTTGTTGCTGTGTACAAATGGAATCATGTCTCTATGATTTCCCTGCAGCCAGTAAGTTACCTGTAGCCACCCTAGAAATGTAGCCGCGTGTAAAGGTACCCTTAGAGATGGTGAAGTTGCCGTGACTAGTATAGGCGGGAAATGAAAAATATGCCACCAAATGGTTCGGAGGCACCCACAAAATGCCAGTACAGTTATTTCACATTTTTAGTTTTCTTGCCCCTGTGCTTGACCTACGACCGTATGTATTTGGAGGTTTTGTTTTTGTTTTGTTTTTCTTCAAATTAACATAATGGAAACTTTTAGAAATTTACATGATTCATGTTTTATTGTAGCACTGACAGCAACCTGTGACAACATTTAGCTTCAGAGACTAATTACCAAACTGACCCTGCTGCAGATTCAGGTGACGAAGGCTGTTTACCTTCAGTGTCACGAGGTTAATGCGCCCTCATCTGCCCCAACATTACCAGGGTCAATGGCATCACAGTCCTCTTCTAATGTTGGACCTTTGTCCGGCCTAAGCCACTAACCACCAGTGAAGGCAGGCCAAAATGTGCGATAGTGTGCCACTGCCTATGTCCCCTCTCTCATGTCCTGTGGCACGTCGCTCAAGGTGCAGGAGAGATTTAGGTGTCAACAACCCAAGGTGCAACATGGATTCTGGGGTGCTACAATACCTTGCACGTTCAGTAAATGATGATGGGACGGAAGCCTTTGGTCGCAGCCTTAGTAATTACTTGCGTGAGATTCCACGCCCAGTGAGGCTATGGGCAAGGGCAGCCATTCAAATTGTCCTTGATGCCGGTGTTCCTTCAAACAATCCATGTGTGGTTTTCAACCTGCTTGAACAGTGGCAGAATTCTGCTGAAAATTTGCTGGGCAATATCCAGTCAGTGGGAGCACAGACATCCTCCATATCATCGTTACTGACCACGCAAAGTAATGTAGCACCACAAAATCCATGTACACAGGGGCCGTCTAGGAGAAATATGCTTCCCTTGCCACCGGTACCATGCTTTCACCAAATGGCACCATAAAAATTCTTACAGCAAACACACAATATGGACCATTCAGACCATTAATTTCCCTGGCATAACCCACGCGAAACCTCAGACCCACAAGGGTTTCATCATGCTCAAGGCAATATAACTTTGTAAAGTCAACCACATTATGGCCATGCTCACATCCAACCTATAAGCCTTGCAATGGTTTCTAATACTACTCACCCAGGGATGATTATGCAAGTATGCCATAGGCCAGGTTCACACATCCTAATGCATTTTTTGAAGTGTCTGTTAAAACGGATGCATTTTTATTTGTGCTAATTTGACCACTATGGTCCATTGTATGTTTGAAAAATGCATGTGCTAGTGGATGGTGGCTAATTGTCCATGCGTTAACAGATGCGTTTTTGCAGAACAAGTTATTAAAAGTAGGATTGCTAATTGGGTCAGAATATTCATGTAAAGCCACACCCCTCAGCTAATAAAAAGGGCTGCTTTGTTGGGGTGTGTGACCACCTTCCTTTAGGAGACTTTGCCTGTGGCCGTGTGTAGTTATGGATCTTGAACTTGATGTATTGCAGCTGCGCTACGTGGCTGCCCACTGACGTCATTGGCGACAGTCTAGACGGTTCCGTTTGTGGGTGCACGAAATTAACCTGCTTTGACCACAACATGGGGCCTTCCATGTGTTGTACCCACAACTCTGTCGTTTTCCAGACAAGTTCAAGAGGTATCCATGGATGTCGATGGCAGCGTTTGATCATCTCCTTGAGCTTGTTGGGCCAGACATCACCCGGCAGGACACTCATTGGCGGGCGGCCATATCCCCCGAACAAAGACTGGTTGTGACGCTCAGGTATTTTCTTTTATTCACTGATGTCTGGTTGCCTGCACACATACTACACGTGTTTGTATAATGCCTGTTGATTTGAGGGCTCCAGGTGTTTACCTTACCTAATGTTTTTGGCACGCTGCATACTGTAGGTGTAATGATCCTTTTTTTTTAGGTTTTATTTCAATGAAATTGCTAACCTTTTTATTTAATAGCTTTGCCAAAGTTTTGCTTCTTACTTCTTCTGGAGTGCAGCAAAGTGCGTAGCGATGTCATTTTCTGCTTACTACCATTATTTCTAAATAATGTGCATAAAATGTCTGTCACATCTGCTCCTACCGGCATGTCTGGCCCTGCCCATTTCCATGTCGTGGCTGTTGCATGTCTGGGTGTTGTTATCTTGTCAGTGGCCTGGTTTTTTTTTTTCATGTGTGTCATCTACTAATTGTGTGTCTTTTGTTTGATTTCAGATTTTTGGCTGCAGGGGAGTCCTATGCCTCCTTGCACTTTCAGTTCAGGATGGGGCCGGTCGACGATCAGCTTGTTCGTAAAACGTGTGATGGCTGTAGCTTGGCCCACAGGACAATAGTCATGCCCTCCCCCACCTGTGAAACATGGCAACAGAGTGCAGTTGGTTTCAAGAACAAGGCCCACTTCCCCAACTGTGTGGGAGCAGTTGATGGCAAGCACATCAGAATCAAAAAACCATCTCGCAGTGGATCCCTCTACTTCAATTATAAACACTACCATTCCATAGTGTTGATGGCCATTACAGACTCCCGATTATCTAAAGGGTTGAGAATGCGCAAATAGGGTCTTATCCTTTATAGACAGGTATAATGTGGCAATATTAGAATTGCTCACCTGGTGTGGTTGTGTAGCACACAACCAGCGTAATCGCTCAAAAATGTGCAGCTGCTGCAGGGACAGTACTTCCACTGGTTACTGCGGTTCTTCAATCACAAGTTTTTCGGACAAAGTACCTTTGAGTCCGCGCTGCCACGAAGATATAGACACCCCAACGACACTAGACGTCTGGGTACTGGTGATATAGATTTATTTTCTGACGCGTTTCAGAGCCACATACCGAGCTCCTTCCTCAGGGAACATCAAGATTACACTGAGAAGATTTGTATTTATCAGAGAAAAGGCGCCAAAATATAATTACAATGACCTCAGCAAATAGGGAGGATCACAAAATGACGTCACATTGTTGATCAACAAAGTTACGTAGTAAATACAGATGCTATCAAAAATTGTCAAAATTGCATGAAAAACTAAAACTCTAATAATATAAAGTTTATACAGTTACTATATCAGACAGTCGATCTAAATATATTAAAAAGACAGGAAAAAAAGAAAAAAATTGTATAAAGTGACATGGTGCTAAATAGAACCTATAAAACAAAGGACCTATAAAATTTTGTGGCATTAATGGTACCTTTACACGCCGCTACTGGATGGTGGCAACAACCGGGTACATGAGAGAAATGTATCTTGCACCGCCAATTCAACCCGAGGTAGCGGCGTTTGAAGACGGTTGTAGCCACCCGCCAGTGGCGGGACCTGTTTCAGAGCACTGCCCTAAAACAGGTGGTTACCCAGCCGATGGTAGCGACCTGTATCGGCATGTAAAGAAGGAACAGAAGGGTTGTTTCGACACCATGCTATGTACCTGGTATGTACCTGGGGCGTGACACAGGCTCCGTGAAACCACCCCGCTTCAGCGATTATTGGAGGAAGCTCCTGCGTTACGATTGGTAGTCGCTGCATAGGGAGGCATATTTAAGGAGCTGACCAGTCACACTGCACAATTGCTCGAGCGTCATGTATCAGTCAGCCTCCTGCACTGCCTGGCCAATCATGATGCTATTGCTTTGTCCTATTAGCATACGAACGTCTCGTAATCCACAATTGTGGCACGCCTATGTGTTGTCCATGCTGCACCAGGACCGCCCATATTAGCTTGTTGTAGCGGTGTGTAAATGAGGTAAGATGCTCTGCAGAAGGTAACTTGAGACACCCGGCGGTGTATCCAGAGATAGATGTAACCTACCGTAGCGCACCTTGTTGCGGCGTGTAAAGGTGGTGCGTTTACCGTTGGCAACCGATTGTGCGTGCTCGTGCATGTAAAGCACCCGGTTGTTGCCACCATCCAGTAGAGGTGGTAAAGGTACCATAACTGTGTGGATGCGCTACCTGTTGTGCCCTCTGTTTATTCGTGTTTTAGGGCTGTGAAAATGTGCTATATACAAACTTCTAAAAATTATGTATTTACAAGTGTGTGCTTAGGGCATAGTGAAAAAGTATAAAAATGTAAAATAATTAAGAGTCAAATATGTTTTCATTTTGTTCCTATTTGTCATATTCAGTATTAAAAAATGTATTATTATTTTTATTTTTATTATTATTATTATTATTATTATTATTATTATTATTATTAAAATTATTTGACTAATGAGATTCTCTGTTATATTGTCAGGATGAACCAGAGGTGCTGGAGTGATCAGAGCCACTATTCATCTATATCAAGCAACAAGAACATAAGTCTTTATAAAATATGAGGTAAGCAATTCTAATATTACCACATTATACCTGTGTATAAGGGATAAGACCCTATTTGCGCATTCTCAACCCTTTAGATAATCTGCACACTTCTGGAAGTGCTGATGGACAAGCGTGACCAAGAAGGTTATAAGAGGATAGCGGCAGGGGTCCCTGAAGACAATATGGATTACCTATCAAACAGGTTCTCTTTACGTGAAAGACTGATATTACAAACAATAGGAGTGAATGACTATACTCCCTCATCAGCAGAGATTATGAATGATGTATTTACGGATGATGACACTAAAGAGATGAAAGAACTTTTGCATGCTTTGGAAAATAGTCTACAGGATGAGATCAAATTTGGAATTGATGCAAGATTCCTAACCTTATACATAGAGGAAGAGATCTGCCCCAGGGGACTCAGACTAGTGATGAATCCCCCTTTCACAGAGGATACAGACTTTATCAGGAAATGGAATGAACATCTAAAAAACTGTATTCAAAATCTAATGACATTTTTATTCCTTAAAAGGAATAGCCTAGCAGAGCAAGCTACAGAAAATATTAAAATAATATCAGCTGACTTGACTAAATATGACCTACGCCCTGAATATAAAAGGATATACTCCAATATTTGTATTAATGTTGCACAAAATGAACATGAGACCATATTAAGGAAGTCTAAAAAATTGAACAGAGACAGGAAAGATTGTCATAAAAGAGTACATAGTCAGCCAAATTGGGATGAATAAAAGCCCTAATGATAAAAAAAGACCAAATCGCGCAAAGAAAAAGATCATTTTCAGACTCTAAGGGAAATACTAGTTTTCCAACAAGACATTTCTCAAATAGCCAGTGGCATAGAGGTAACATGAAATCTAATAATTACAATAAAAATCTGAATGAAAAAGTGAATGAGATTATTACTGTTAAAGAAAAAGGATCTTCTAAAAACCCCACAATAAGTAAAATCAGAACTAATCGTTCTGAAAAAACATCGGAACTTGTCATTATCAATGAAGGGAATATAATAGAAGGGGGACACATGAACATAATTGAAACTATAACTGACACCACAAGTAAGGATGATATCACTGACCCCACCGAGGAAGAGGACTTGAACTCAACTTTATCAGAGAGTGTACTGTTGAATAAAGATTGGGATAAAATAGAACAAGCTAAAGCTAAAAATAAAGATAAATATATGACCCCCACACTGGAGAACACTAACAGACAGCAATAGTAAAGAGGAAGCGATAACCGCTGACATTAGGGGCAACACAACAACAATTAAAGCAATTGTATATAGAGAAGAGTCAGATACAACACCAATTGCAACAAATAATAATTTAACCAGAACAAATGCAGTACCTGCTGAAGAGCATCTATTATATAATTGCGAATGGGTTTTTTGCCTCTTCTGAGTCCACTCGCGCTGCGAGTCAGTGTCGTCATGTGGATACGCCCGAAGCATTGCGAGCAGTTCTAAGGCGACTCGCTATGCCCGCGCAGCGGGCATGGCGAGTCGCCTTAGCAGCGCGAAGCATTGGCCGCGAAGCGGCCATTGCGAGTCAGAGACTCGCTCTTCTAGAATCCCGATGCATGTGCATCGGGCACCCAGCTAGTCTAAGGATAATAAAAGAACAGATAAATAGAATAAATAGAGAAAAACCCTTGGTACCTGTTGTCTTACATGGTAACAACAAAATGGAAGGAAATTTATCAACTAGCCAAACTGAGAAAAACCTGATTGAAATTCATGACTTAAATACTCCCATTAATGTACCCACCGAACAACTGATACCAGCAACCCAAACTGCTGATCCGCATACAAACAAGATAATCTTAGATAATTCTAATACTAACAATGCTGGGATCATTCCTTTTTTAACCTTTGCCAGCAACCACCAGAATACCATCAAGAAATTTTTCAGCCCAACAATAGGAAAAAGAAAACTAGGAGAGGTGGACGAAGTAAAAGAAAAAATAATAAAAAAGAAAGGGAGGGTGACATTTGCCCTGTAGAACAAAACAATAATAGGTTAAAGATATTGCTATCAGATCATGTCTTCACGAATGAAGAGATAACTGTCCTAAATAAAGGATTATCCTTTTGTCCAACAAATGATCCTAATGACTTGGATTTATTTGTAGACCTGCAGAAGTTCATTAGAAAGTTGACTTTGAGGAGACATTTTGAAATAAACACCGTACTTCCACCAAATACAACCTTGATGCCTGACATATATTTTCACCTTAAGGTTAAAACTAATAGCAAGTTTTATCCCACAGAGAGCAGGGGACACATTTTAGAAAAGTTCCAAGAATTAGTGCAAAATTATCTGAATGCACTTAATAAACCAAATCCATCTAATAAAAACAATCTAACCATAAACGAAAGGAAAGCTCTCAAATACCTAAAAAGGAATAAGGATATTGTAATCAGAAGTGCAAACAAAGGGGGTGGTATTGTGGTCCAAAATTATTGTGACTACTTAAAAGAAGCTAACAGAATTCTATCAGACACTGCTTACTACAAAGAAATGGATGATGATCCCTTTCCAAAGTTAATAAAAGAATATAATATGTGAATCAAAAAGGCTTTTGAGGATGGGCTAATTAATAACACTGAAAAAAAGTTTCTACTCAATGCAAATCCTGCTGTACCATTTTTTTTACCATCTCCCAAAAATACATAAGAACATTGTCAATCCCCCTGGGAGGCCCATAATTTCTGGGATCGACTCCCTCACTAGCAATATGGCGAACTACATCGACAAGATCTTACAACATCAGGTGTTCTCTTTGGAAAGTTTCCTGAAGGATTCCACACAACTAATTAATATATTGACTGAATTTGAATGGAAAGACTCATATTGCTTTCTAACCCTCGATGTGGCTTCACTCTATACAAATATCGATCATGCTATGGGGATCGAATGCACTAAAGCATATTTACTTTCAGATGATAGAATTCCACAACAACAGAAAGACTTCATCCTACAAGGGCTCAGTTTTATCCTTTATAACAATTTTTTTTTACATTTTTGGGTACATTTTACCATCCGACCAAAGGTACTGCAATGGGGTCAAAGGTCGCTTGTTCCTACGCTAATTTCTTTATGGGACAGTTCGAAAAAATACATGTATACAATAGCACATATTCTGGAGGCTTAAAATTGTAGAAAAGGTATATAGACGACATTATCATTATATGGGATACTGAAAGTGCTGACATTTGTGATTTTCTGATGGAATTACAGAATAATGTATGGGAAATTACTTTAGAACCACATATTGATAGGGCTAGCATTAATTTTTGGACCTCACGTTATATCTTGAGAATAATAGAATCATGACTAAAACATACTTCAAAGAGACTGATAAGAACAGTTATGTTCAATTTCTGAGTGGTCATTATAACAAATTAACCAATTTAAAAGAATAAAGAAAAATTGTTCTGATATACGTTTTTTTCAGAACAATCATCCATTTTGAAAACAGATTTGAGCAGAAGAAATATCCTAAAGAATTAATTTCTTATGCGTTCAACCACTGTAAAGGGATCACACAAGACAGTTTATTAAAAAGAAACATCAAAGAAGGAAATGATAATAAATTTGCGTTCAATTTCATTACAACATTTAATAGGAGGAACAAAGAAATCAAAAATATTCTAAGAAAACATTGGCCGTTATTACAGAATGACGCAATACTAAGTAAAATCTTACCCATGAAACCGGGCATAACATATCGACGTGCACTTAATATCAAAAGTATTTTAGCACCTAGTAGATTAAAAGAGTGTAATGTGAAAAACATCCCTGAACAATCCACTATAAAAGGATCTAGGAAATGTGGTAGCAAGAGATGCCTCTGCTGCAGAATAATGCAGACTTGTAATGCTTTCAGTTCCACAATCGCCAAAGAAACATTCCCTATCATGTATGACCTAGATTGCAATTTTGCTTATGTGATTTATCTCTTGGAATGTCCATGTAACATCCAATATGTGGGAAGAACGACTCAAAACCTACATTGCCGCATAAATAAACACAGGTCGAATATAAAATTGGATTCAAACATGGTGTTTCAAATCACTTTGACATAGCACATGGTAGAGATTTTACAAAACTTAAATTGATTGCAATTGATCATGTTCCCACACATATTCATAATAGACTGAATGCCCTAAATAGAAAGGTGAGATACTGGATGTATAAACTCAATACTTTGAAGCCCAAAGGATTAAACATAATGTCTGAGATGATATCATGATATGTTTCACAAAACACTGTTTTTTGAGACAAACAGTCTGTTATTATTTTATTTTTTGGATATTCAGAACACAAATATATAGGGATCTGCAACCCCTCTATAAATATAAAGATGGGCAAATATACCCTTTTGTATATCTCATATCACACAAATCTGGTTTCTCTTCCACTTTCTACTGGATATTATGTTGAATAATAACATAATCACTATGACTATATGTCTATTTAGTTTATTTTTTATTTATTTTATACCATAATCACTAGAATCTCCTTAGTGTAATTGGCTGCTAATTACACTATCTAATACTGGGTTTGATTCCTTAAGATTGTCTTAATCCTACACCATATAATAAACTAACTTGATGTTTTATATTTCCTATTTATATTTTATAATTTAAATTTGGAGACCCTGAATTACAATACATGAGGTACTTGTGTCTTAATCACCGACGCGTGCCATTTGCTACATTTAATCACAGGCACGCGCCGGGTCCCTGCCTCTAAACCGCTGACATGCACTAGGCTTCTATCCTAAGTGCGGGCACGCGCCGACAGTTGTTTTCAATCAGCGGCACGCGCTGAGCCGAACTTTTAAGCACTAACAAGCGCAGGATATTTGATTCTCTCTAAAGAATAAGCACAGCTTGTTATTAACACTATATTCACCTTCCTATTTACTTCCTCATGCTAAAGATCGTACTTCCCTCAGATTAAAACACTAACATAATGACAAATTAGAGCATCTTTTAATTAACAAATCCATCCTAATACAGTCCAGCGAATCCTGAACCTTCTGGGTCCTGGTGTAGCCTGGACAGATTCGCCTCAGTTTTCAGAACATCATAGACTATGAATCATGGGTGAACCGGACCGATTGCAACTGGTTCTAATCCTATTTTGAATTAAAAGCATTTAATGCTACAAAAGATCCCTGAATTGTCAGTAAATTAAATTAAAACATACCTTCTTCCAGAAAGGATTTTTTTCATGAATACATCTGGAGAACTTTTATTGATCCAAAACAATTTTTATCAAAAGATTTTTTTAACATACGGTAATACACATTTTTATTAACCATTTTTTATTTATTTTCTAGATATTGATGAACTATATATTATTTTTATGAAATAGTCTGAATAAATTATATTTTTATTTGAATACTTATGTCTTTATAAAAAATATATAATATATATGTGTATGTGTGTGTGTATATATATATATAATGTATATATGTATATGTTCTTGTTGCTTGATATAGATGAATAGTGGATCTGATCACTCCAGCACCTCTGGTACATCCTGACAATATAACACAGAATCCCATTAGTCAAATAATTTTTTTAATAATATTAATAAAAATAGTAATACATTTTTGTAATACTAAATATGACAAATAGGAACAAAATTATAAGATACTAGCTGTAGTACCCGTCTACGCCCGGGTTAATAAATAACTGATGTTAGCTATAACAAAATAGAATTTGAATATGTCATATTAATGACCTGTAAGAAAATAGAAGCTGAGCTGTGATTGATTGCTATAGGCAGCCTAATAAATCTCCAGCCAATAGTAAACCCTCCCCCTGGTTGGGCAGTATATGTTACCTAACACATACACATAATAGACAGCTCATGTGACTGACATCTGCCTTAATTCCCTATATGGCACATGTTTTGCACATTGGCTGTTTTTAATCAGATGTTTGTTTGGAGATTAAAGATAGCACACGTATGAGGCGAGTTGTGTGAGGTGATTTGTGCACATCTGTGTCTGTCTGTGTGAATGTGTGTGTTCCTGTGGGGTGAGTGCATGTGCCCTTATAGGGTGTGTATGTGTGTGTGTCCCTGTGTGTGGGGGGGGTGTCTGTGTGGGGTGTGTGTCTCTGTGTTGTGTGGTTCACTTTGTGGTGTGTGTGTGTCGCTATAGGATGTATGTGTGTGTGTCCCTTTGGGGGATGTGTGTCTCTTTGTGGTGTGTGTGTGTTCGGGTGCGTGGTGAGTATCCAATGTTGGGGCTGCACCTTAGCGACTATACACTTGCTGTTACTCTTTGTGTGCGTGAGGTGTGTATACATGTCCCCGTGCGTGGTGAGTATCTCATGTTGGGGCCCCACCTTAGTGACTATATGCTGGTATGTGCTGTTAGTCTTTGGCGCTATCATTAAGCCCCTCTCATTCACAACTGTCAACTGGTAACTGTCACTTTTTTCCCCATTATGTAGATAGGGGCAGAATTGTTTGGTGAATTGGAATGTGCGGGGTTAAAATTTCGCCTCACAACCTAGCCTATGATGCTCCCGGGGTCCAGACGTGTGACTGTGCAAAATTTTGTGGCTGTAGTTGCGACGGTGTAGATGCCTATGCCGGATACACACACACACACACAATCAGCTTTATATATTAGTTTTAACTCTTAATTATTTTACATTTTTATAATTTTTCACTATGCCCTAAGCACACACTTGTAAATACACAATTTTTGGAAGTTTGTATATAGCACATTTTCACGGTCCTAAAACACGAATAAACAGATGGCGCAATAGGTAGCGCATCCACACAGTTAATGCCACAAAATTTTATAGGCCCTTTGTTTTATAGGTTCTATTCAGCACCATGTCACTTTATACAATTTTTTTCCTGTCTTTTTAATATATTTAGATCGACTTTCTGATATAGTAACTGTATAAACTTTATATGATTAGAGTTTGTTTTTCATTTTGACCATTTTTGATAGCATCTGTATGTACTACGTAACTTTGATGATCAACAATGTGACGTCATTTTGTGATCCTCCCTATTTGCTGAGGTCATTGTAATTATATTTTGGCGCCTTTTCTCTGATAAATACAAATCTGCTCAGTGTAATCTTGATGTTCCCTGAGGAAGGAGCTCGGTATGTGGCTCTGAAACGCGTCGGAAAATAAATCTATACCACCAGTACCCAGACGTCTAGTGTCGTTGGTGTGTCCATATCTTCCTGGGAGCAGCGCGGACTCAAAGGTACTTTGTCCGAAAAACTTGTGATTACAGACTCCCGGGCACGCTTCCTAGCCGTTGATATTGGGGCCTATGGGAGAACAAATGACTCCTGTGTTTTCAAGGAAAGTGCCATTGGTTGGGCACTGTACAGCGGGGCATTCAACATTCCTCCCCCTCGCCCATTGCCAGGGACAACAGCTCCCCTAGTTCCACATGTACTTGTTGGCGATGATGCCTTTCAACTAAATGTTAATTTAATGAAGCCGTATGCTAGATGCACACTCACACCTGGGCGGTGTAACTTCAACCTGCGCTTAAGCCAGGCCAAACAATATGTAGATTGTGCCTTTGGCATATTGGCTTCAAGGTGGCGGGTCTTGTTGACCACAATTCAGCTTAAAGAGGACCTGTCACCAACCATACATGGTGATCTAATTACAGCACTGGATACAGCATGTCTGCAGCATGCAGGCAAGGGGTCCCCCAGCACTTGAGCAGCCCTGTACCCCGAGATAATACACTTAGAAAACTTACATGCTACAGCCACTAAGGAGGTGGCTAGAGGCTGGAGCTGAAGGGCAGATTCACACCCCCTGCCTGTGTAATCTGCCCACCGCTGCCAATCATTCTCTCCCTGTCTGCAGCATTTAAACAGTTTTTTTTTTCCCTCTCCCATTTAGCCCCGCCCCTCAGGGGGCGGGGCTAATGGACTTTCTGGGAGAGAGGAAAAAAACCTGTTTAAATGCTGCAGACAGGGAGAGAATGATTGGCAGCGGTGGGCAGATTACACATGCAGGGGGTGTGAATCTGCCCTTGGCTGCAGCCCCTAGCCACCTCCTTAATGGCTGCAGCATGTAAGTTTTCTAAGTGTATTATCTCGGGGTACAGGGCTGCTCAAGTGCTGGGGGACCCCTTGTCTACATGCTGCAGACATGCTGTATCCAGTGCTGTAATTAGATCACCATGCCTGGTTTTGTGACAGGTCCTCTTTAAACCGGCCAATGTCGACAGTGTTGTAAAAGCTATAGTGTGTCTCCATAATTATGTGGCCACTCAAGACCACACAGTGGTTGACCCATTTGATTGGGATTTTGTAGCCTATGCAAAGGGGAAAACCAATGATTGTGCACTACTTGCTGCCATGCGAGTCTGTGAACAATATACTGAATACTTCTCAAGTGATGCTTGTTAATGGCTTTTTAAGTTTCACCATGTTGGATGATGGAAGAACTGATTGCTTATGTTGTGTCTCATTTCTTTGGTGTGACATAATGTTCCCCAGCAGCTTGCTGTGTATTTTGTTTCCAATACATTAATGTATGATGCTGCTTATGTGTGTGCTCGACTGTTGCACGAACAATGGTTTATTTAGGCTTGAAAAACAAAGCCTCCTATCCGCCAAATACTGTATTGGTGTCATGTGCATTGTGTTTTGGTAAGCAATAGAAATACATTTTTCCATGGTGGCCACCATTTAATGTCCTATGTTCACACACTTGTCAGGAAAATGGGGCTCACAGTATGAGGCTTAAAATTCCCCACATTACATTAAATATCCATTTTGGACAACATAATTACGTTGTGAAGAATTTGTTTACTTAACATAACACATTTGGGAAAAACAGTACTTCCCATAAGGATGTGCTTACAATGTAAAAAAAAACTGAAGAGACTGACAAACGGGGTAATTACGGCAATATTCTCTTGGGGATGAGACCTAGTCATACACAACAGTTACATTAATGGGGATGGGTACACAATACTCTTTATGAGGTTATGTATCTCCCCCTTAAGTTTAGATCTATCATGTGTGTTCAACCTGTCAAGGTCAGAGAGATAAGACCGAATGAAGTGGAGCCAATCACTCTCTGGCCTCTCTTGTTCCTGGCTTGCCAATGCCTCCAGTCTTTGCTCCATGAACAACCCAAACAATCATGAATGCGCTTCAGCCCATTCACGATGATACTGTCTGCCTCATCCCTGAAATTTCTGCATCTTTGGCGGGTCACTCTTGCTGGTGCTGTGGATGGTGGGTTTCCCAAAGTAGCTGCAGTGGTCGGAGTTGGTGCAGGAGCTGCTACTGTTGCTGGAGGGGGTGTGGTTGCACGAAACACCTTTGCGCTAAATTTCGTGATCCTCAGCACTTATGCCCCCCAGGTTGACAATTGTGTGTGTGTGTCCTGTGTTGCAAATGATCATAAATACAATTTAAATTAGACAACAGTTACACACAATTTAAACCACCACCTTAATTAAACTTACGTTCGGCCCTCTGCTGTCCTTTGCAGGAACATAAGCTGGTCATGGTACTTGTATCGTATGGGGGGTTTGGCCACTGCACCACTTTTGTATCGAGCCATGTGCCGCACATCCCGCACAAATCTGTCTTTCAGCAATCTCCAACAAACGTGGACCTTCTCCTCTACATAAGTTTACAAACAAAGAAGGAGGATACTGGATGAAGGGCATATTGACATTACAACCATGTTCCTGTGTGTACACACCTGCATGTTAAAAAACCCTTACCAGTAACTTGGTGCAAAATCAGGGGCATTGAATCAAAGTCGGGGTAGAGCTGGTGGAGTATGCGATCCTAATAATGACTCCTTTTGATGTTCATGTGCCTGGTCCCAAATTGGCACAGAATCCTCCATAATCAGGATCAAAGCATCATTGTCCACACGTACCTTGGGCACACTGGGGGCACTAGCACCGGCACCTCCTCGCCTGGATGTCTAGAGGCAAAAGGGGCACTTTCTGGTTAATGGTTCCCCAATCGCATTACACATGGGCAGCACACACATGTCAAAACATTGTTACCTGTTGCCCACAACAATATAAAGGAGACGTGTTGATGTTGCACAATTCAACAATGTTTACTGCACCAACAATGTCAATAGCATTATCTCAAGGATGACACAACAGGTCTCTTAACCTTTAGGCCGCTGCGGTGGTCTTGCAAGACCCAGATGCATTCTTCTTTTTTCTGCCTTTGGCAGGTTGCTTGCCCTGTGTGTATCAAAGCACATGATTTTTTGACTGGGCAAGCGAAGAGTGGCTTCACAACATGCAAAAATCACATCCAGACAGCTCAATTGGATAGCCAACACGATTGAAGCGGCTTACTGCACCATAGTATCCTATGTATGAGACAGGAGCGTGATGGCACCAATGGTCCATCTGCCATGAAATTACAAAATTGAGAGGCACAATCTTGAATAATACCCGGTGGTCTAATGGGGATTAATTGTTAGTGGCAGAACTCGCCACTCACCTGGACTGGTTGTGCTGTCCGTGCACAACCACGGTGTAAGCGTGTAACTGCTGATTCCTATGTATCGCTCCAAGCGTCGCCACTCCCAGCCGCCTCCTCAGGTCACGTGTTCTGCCTAGGTCTTCTGACCAAGGATTTTTGTGAAATCAGGGCAGGTTCTTTAGTTCTCTAACTAAGCTTCCTCACTACTGTGCAGCCCCAGCCAGATCCCATAAGGCATAATGGTAATGAAAGGCAATAATTCTGGTACTATTTAGGAGCACTCAGTAAAGATAAGCATATACCAATAATTAAAGTAGACCTGTTTATTCTGGCTTGTAAACTATGCGCGTTTCAACAGCGGCCTGCTGTCTTCCTCAGGTGGGGGTAACAATGTTACATAAATAATGACTACGTGGGTAAACTCAATAATGCCCGAGCAGGGCCAGGAGCCACATATGTATGTTTATGGTGTTGAAGAGCAGTTGTGCATTTTCTCAAACAGCTGCCTGTAGGCAACCATGCAAAAGGGCCATGTTGAGCTGGCTCGATGCGGAGGCCAGCCTGAGGATAGTGGCCACGGTCCAAAGTGGAATCTCTGCAGTGGCCAAAATATTACAATGAAAAACCATAGGAGTACAACAAGCGCCAGCCAAGGTGAAAGGTAAAAAAAAAGTGCGACATACCAAATAACAACAACATGAGTAGCGCATGTGGAAAAGCACCGAGAACATCAAATGGGACATCACATTGTTACATAAAAACAGGCGGAATATAAACAACACCATGTTGCTGCTATGTGCATGACAATTTTTGCCATTGATTTTTAATAATACACATAAAGACAAAAACAACTGATACTAACAGTAGAAATTAGGCACTGCGATGGGCGCATCCTGCGCACCCGCATACGCTAATCTCTTCCTGGATT
>JARQOC010000005.1:380191682-380355802 GCA_033576535.1 Allobates femoralis | reverse complement strand
CCATAATGTTTTTATCAAGACCAGATGATACCAACTTAATTGATTAAAAAACTTTATTAGAATCAAAGTTAAAAAGTCACACCTACAAATATAGACAAACTTAGCACACTTGAATGGGGGTCAGAAACATATTGACATGCAGATGGAGACTGCTTTGATAAGGAAGGTCAACCTTGTCCCACAATAAATTATGGGTATGCCACATTAAGGAAATTTATTTTATATAAATGTTCCGGTGTCATAGATAGATGTCCGTCACCAAAACAATAATCATGTATAAAACACAATACATACAATAACGTGGTCTGATATAATGATTAGACAGTATCGTGAGACAGCAAAATTTGTTAACCTTCCTTTAGTTTCATGAATTCACAAAGTAGTATCAATGAAACACCCAACGCTTGACGCGTTTCGCCTTTCCAAATGTTAGAAGGCTCATCAGAAGTCTTATTGGGGTACAAATGTAAAAATTGGTCTAAAAAAAAAAAAGAAATTGGCAAAGTATTAGTTTACAAAAAACAAAAACAGATGGCAGTGTGTAGACATAGTCTCAATTAACAAGTACATAACAGATCAAGAGTCCCCTCAAGGTATATATTTACATTACAGAGGAACCACAAAACAAAGATCGAGATGGTCAAATGTGGATACTCCTTATGTTGGCACCTTTATGTAAATATGGATGGAAACATACCTTATGATTCTATTGATCAACAAACAAATGGTGTTTCAGTAGGATAAGGAAGACCATGTGGAAGAGAATGCTCAAATGAAATGGTCATAAGCTTCTTCTAAAAAGATCAAAGTAAAAAGGTATTAAGTATAGGGATGAGAGTACATCTAGGCCTATTAGTATCCTAAAGGGATGTGATTTAATCTTACCCAGAATATGACAGATGTCATACAGCAGTAGTCATCCAGAGAATGGGCATTTTTGAAGCCTTATATGTGAGGCTATATGGGGATAAAGAAAAAGGATATGCAACAGATATATTGGGGAAGGATGTAGATATAGAAAAGGAAGAAACAAGGGAAGGATAAAGATTAGTGAGAAAAAAAAAAAAGGGGGGGGGGGGGGGAGAAAAGAGGGTAGAATTTACTCATTACCTTTCATTAGGGTGTCTTATTAGACTGGAAAAACATAACATCCAATTCTGATATGGATAGAAAAGGATGATCCAAGATGAATCCTAGATTTACAGGGGACCTAACATAGAGAGATAGTCTCATGTTATAGTATCACATACAATGACTTATCCGGAGGGTAGAAATAATAATATAATATTTATTCATTTATATAGCGCTATTAATTCCATAGCACTTTACATACATCAGTGATGCAGTCCCCATTGGAGCTCACAATCTAAACAAATATGCACCTATAGCTAAGGGTTAGTCAGGTGCTATATATTCACACCCAGAAAGGTCATGTAAATGAAAACAGATAGAATGTCTCATCATATCAGGATCTCATAAATGTGAAAGATCCAAAATAGACAAAGGAAATGTCAAAAGGGACATAGTAACTTATCCTCCATATGACCACCAATACCTCTGGATGCCTAGACAAAAATGAGCTAGACACCTCTATTTATATGGACTGGCCAGTTAGTTTAAAATGGATGAGTGGGAACAGGTGGTACTTAATCGTTTCCACCTGTTTCTCATGCATGCAATGTGCATCTTGTCCTGTGTGAAATCAAAATCCTCTACCATGACAACTTCAGCATGTCATGTGAGATCAAAATCCACTACCATGACAACTTCAGCTTGTCCTGTGTGAGATCAAAATCCACTACCATGACAACTTCAGCTTGTCCTGTGTGAGATCAAAATCCACTACCATGACAACTTCAGCTTGTCCTGTGTGAGATCAAAATCCACTACCATGACAACTTCAGCTTGTCCTGTGTGAGATCAAAATCCACTACCATGACAACTTCAGCCCTGCTCGCTAAATGCGAGACAAAGGGCGCATGCGCGATCGTGTCACAAGACGTCGAAGCGTCTAGTAATGATGACACGTAAGCTTGCGGTTCACGGCTACGTTCATGGAACGCAAGCGATAGAAGGAGCGCATGCGCGTGCGGTGTGGCGTCATCATCCAACATCCAGACACCCAAACGTTTTTGCCTACTACCAGTGTTTGGCAAATCAGGTGTGCTGCATTCACATCCCCAGATGTTTTTTGAGCCTGCAGTAGCTTATTTGCAAATCTGTTACCATCAAATGAGTGGTAAAAGCTGTGGTCATGGTGGAAAGGGGAATAGGTGTGGTGGTAAGTTGAAAATGCATGGCATCATGGGATAGGTGGTAAAGTAACCCAAAGCTCAACAAACACTTGTTTCTAGGCAAAGAAAAATGTCAACTTTTTTAGTGGACAGTCTGGTATCATCCCATTCTTAGGCAGGCGCACATTGCTATGACTTGTAGATGAGGCCCAGAAAGTGCAGATGCTACAATGAATATCAAGCTCTCCATCAAGTCGCCTTTCCTCCACGTCAACTTTAACAGCACACACAGTGCAGTGCTCACAGGTATCACAACAATCTAGTCTCTAACTGCCCTACTGACTGTGGGTCAACACAGATGGCTGAGTCTGCAGAGCTGTTCATGCATACTATAGCCTGAGAATCAGAGGTCAGACTCGGCTCCAATGCTTCACTGAGTCAAGAGGAGGAACTGATCTGCACTGATGCACCAAATCTTTGTGAGTCAGATCCAGGGTCAGACACATAAGGGTGCAAGCATAATCTATACCCTCATTATCAAACTTTA
This sequence comes from Allobates femoralis, assembly GCA_033576535.1. Taxonomy (NCBI): domain Eukaryota; kingdom Metazoa; phylum Chordata; class Amphibia; order Anura; family Aromobatidae; genus Allobates; species Allobates femoralis. Next base: position 380,353,021 of record JARQOC010000005.1, on the reverse strand, counting down.
ACCCTTTTTGGTGCAGACAATGAGGCTGGTGATGATGACACTCAAATACCTGAGGTGAACGCCTACTTCACTTTGTGCACAGGGCAGGAAGAAGGTAGCTCTGAGGGTGAGGAGGGACAACACAGAGGGTGTTAATAAGGTTACAGATCCCACTTACTGTCAACCCAAATGCATGCAATTGATAAGCTCATTATAGGATGTGTAAGAGGAGGATGATGAAGCTGATGAGGTTAGGTTGCAGCTTTCTGGACAGAGACAGAATGCTGCAACCACACTGAGCACTGCATCCTCAGCCACAACTCTGCCTTTGTGCAGAAGCCATGATGGCTCTGCAGTTTGCATGGGCATTAAGCCTTGCCTAGCCTGAGACTTTTTGCCAGATTGCAAATGATGACCCAACTCATGTTATCTGCCAAATATGTAAGCAAAATCTGAGTAGAGGCAAACAAATCAATAATTGAACTAACGTATGCATCAACCCCTATGGAGATGCAGCATAAGTTACAGTGGGAAGCTCACTGGGCTACAATGAGGCTTAGCGGGCCTGTCCAACCAACAACCATCCATTTTTAAGCACATCTGTGGGTTCTTCACCCTCTGAGACTGTGAGGATTGGTGTAGCTGTTACCAGCAATTTCTAGGAGTTGTTTGACCTTTTTTTTAGACCATCCTTTGCAATGCCAGAAGAAAGGACAAGTCTGACATATAGTTAACGCCTAGACAGGATGGTAAAGGAGTATCTACTACTCAATATTGATGCCATGACTGTGGAACTGGACCTTCATGCATTTTGTACTTCAAAACTGGAAAAGTGGCCTGAGCTCGCCACTCACGCCTTGGAGATTTTGTCGGGCCCAGCAACCATCGTTCTCTAAGAATGTGTATTCAGCTCTGCTGGTGGTGTCCTAACAGATAACATAGTTTTTTTTTAAGGTTGAAGGAAGACTTTAAGTCCATCTAGTTCAACCCATAGCCTATCATGTTGATCCAGAAGAAGGCAAAAAAAAAACCATGTGGCAACACTAAGCTCCACATTGGGGGAAAAAATTCCTTCCTGACTCCAGATATGGCAATCAGACTAGTTCCCTGGATCAAAGCCCTATCAAAGAATCTGGTATATATAACCGATAATATTATAGTTTTCAAGAAAGGCATCTAGGCCCTTCTTAAATGTTAGTAGTGACTCTCTCATTACAACATCATGTGGCAGAGAGTCCCATAGTGTCACTGCTCTTACAGTAAAGAATCCGCGTCTGTGATTATGATTAAACCTTCTTTCCTCCAGACGTAGAGGATGCCCCCTTGTCCCAGTCTCAGGCCTAAGAGTAAAGAGATCATTAGAAAGGCCTCTGTACTGCCCCCTCATATATTTATACATTATTATAAGATCACCCCTAAGCCTTCGTTTTTCCAAGCTAAATAACCCCAAATTTAATAACCTCTCTTGGTATTGCAGACCCCTCAGTGCTCTAATAACCTTGGTCGCTCTTCTCTGGACCCGCTCTAGTTCAGCTATGTCTTTCTTATACACCGTAGACCAGAATTGTACACAGTATTCTAAGTGTGGTCGCACTAGTGACTTAAATAGAGGTAAAATTATGTTCTCCTGAAAGCATCTATGTCTCTTTTAATACATCCCATTATTTTTTTTTTGCCTTTGCAGCAGCTGCCTGACACTGGCCACTAAATCCAGAGATTTCCAGGGACAATGTGCTGTCGGTCCGCGCTGCCACAAATAACTCGAAATCCAAACTTCACTCTATAAGTTTATTAGATCCAACCAACGCGTTTCGGAGCCTGCTAGGCTCCTTCATACACTCCCTTATGATGGAACATAGCAGGCACCGAAACACGTTGGATGGATCTAATAAACTTATAGAGTGAAGTTTGGATTTCGAGTTATTTGTGACAGCGCGGACCGACAACACATTGTCCCTGGAAATCTCTGGAATTTGACCACATAGCACGTGGAGGTGTGGGTCCAGCAGCAGCCGCCATTACATGCCTTCAATACTGGTTGTGTGTAACACAACTTCATAAGGTGAGCAGTGACCATTACAGCTCTTAAGCCTCCGATTGTCTACCTATGGCACTACCTGGTTTATTATAGGTGTTATCCAGGCTAGCCAGGTTAGGTAGTGCCATTTCTGCATTCTGTAAGCCCCCCTAATGCACTGTACTTAGCCTCCATATCTCCAGGCACCCCAAAACAGGGTCCAAGGTTCCCCCATATCCTTCTACTACAAAGGTAAACAAGCATAATAGATCTTTATGTGTAATAAATTACCACCAGTAAAATTGACTGATGCAATATATTATCCATGACAGTTGAAAAAACGAATAGGGTAATTGTCCCCAAACCCACACAGGAGTTCATGTTAACAGAGGGTAATTGAACAATTTTTGATCTATACGTAAATGAATTTTGTTTGGAATTATGGATAACTCGATTGATCAATACAAGTTTCATGTTTCCTTATATCTGTCTATCTATTATAATAAAACCCTAATAGCCACTTTACACGCGGCAACAGGAAGATAGAAACTGGCAGGTGTCGGAGACAATTGTACCTATTACCTTCAAAACACCTTGAAGTGGCTGCGTGTAATTCAGGTATCTGCAAGGTGTTTTGAAAGTAAAAGGTACAATTGTCTCCGACACCTGCCGGTTTCTATCTTCCTGTTGCCGTGTGTAAAGTGGCCATTAGGCAACTTCCGCCACGATGTAACGGTATGGTACGTCACATCCTGACTGAAGTTGCTTGTACACCCACCCTGGGTGCTCCAATATGGCCGCCCGTTGCCGGGAGCGGGGCTTCCAAAGCCTCACTCCCGCCATCGGTACAAGCTGCGGCCCCATACATACTCCGGTCACACTCCTCACTCCTCCACACACCTCCGACACTACACTTCTCATCACACCCCCCCCCTCAGTTGCCATGTCCACGTCCCCCCCCCCACTCTCCTTGCACCCCCCTCCTCGCTCAGCACCTCCACACTCATACCCCCATGCACTCTGCCTGCCATACTTACCACCGGCCCATCGCCTTCCCCGCCGCCGCCGCCTCCAGCCAATAATCTTTGCTCCGCCGCCGACCCCACCATTTTGGCTCCACTCCTCCGTCCCGATGACATGTTTCCTCCAAAATGGCGTCCGGGAACTCTCGCAAGATCCTAGATGCCGTCCGAAAAGTCTTGCGAGACTTCCCGGACGCCATCTTGGATGAAGTATGTCACCGCCACAGAGGACTGGATCCAATATGGCATCCGGGAAGTTCACGAGCCTTCCTGGACGCTATCTTAAATGCCGCACTTTTTGAAAATTTACTTCAGCCTGCTATTCGCCGACGTCTCCTGCAGCTGCGTCATAACTCCTCCTGCTCTCTTCACTTACTCCGCCTCCTCAGTTAACCTCTTCAGTGCCCTCACACCTGCTCAGTATATCTAAGAGGCTCCATCCTGCCCCCCCGGCTCCATCCTGCCCCTTGCATCCATCCTGCACCCCGACTCCATCCTGCCCCTCGCATCCATCCTGCATCCCCGCATCCATCCTGCATCCCCGCATCCATCCTACCCCCCCGCATCCATCCTACCCCCCCGCATCCATTCTGCCCCCCCGTATCCATCCTGCCCCCCGCATCCATCCTGCCCCCCACGGCTCCATCATCCTGCCCCCCCCGGCTCCATCCTGCCCCCCACCCGGATCCATCCTGCCCCCCCTGGATTCATCCTGCCCCGCTCACTCCATCCTGCCCCGCTCACTCCATTCTGCCCCGCTCACTCCATTCTGCCCTTCCACCTCCATCCTGACCCCCTGGCTCCATGCCCTGATGGCTCCATCCTGCCCCTCGGCCTCCATCCTTCCCCCCTGGCTCCACGCCCTGCCGGCTCCATCCGGCCCCTCGCCTCCATCCTGCCCCCCCTCAGCTCCATCCTGCCCCCCGGCTCCATCCTGCCCCCTTGCATCCAACCTGCCCCCCCATCCATCCTGCCCCCACCCACCCCCCGCATCCATCCTGCTCCCCCCCACATCCATCCTGCCCTGCTCGCTCCATCCTGCCCTGATCGCTCCATCCTGCCCCCCGCCACCATCTGGCCCCCTGGCTCCATGCTGCCCCACTCACTCCATGCTGCCACGCTCACTCCATGCTGCCCCTGCTCGCTCCATGCTGCCCCCGCTCGCTCCATCCTGCCCCCCTGCCTCCATCCTGCCCCCCTGCCTCCATCCTGCCCCTTCCCCCCATCACCATACTCCCCCCATGCTCAATCCTGCCTCCCTGCTCCATCCTGGCGCCCCGGCAGTTAGCAGTCATGTGACCGATCATCTGATCGTTTTCCCAGGCAACGAAAGGTCCTAAAGGCCTGTAGGACCTAGAAGACAGAGGTGGAGCGAGCCGGCGGACGGGTGAGTATCCTCACTGAGGATTTTTTTATTTTTACTTTTACTGTGGTGGAGCGGGGGCCAGAAGGAGCAAGGGGGCTGCGGGGAGCAGAGGGCCGCTGGGAGCGGTGTATCGCCATATACCATAGTGCTGTAATGTGCTGTAATGTACCGCCATATACTATAGTGCTGCTATACATGTACTGTAATGTACCGCCATATACTATAACACTGCCATACATGTACTGTACCGCCATATACTATAGCGCTGCTATACATGTACTGTAATGTACTGCCATATACTATAGTGCTGCTATACATGTACTGTAATGTACTGCCATATACTATAACACTGCAATACATGTACTATAATGTACCGCAATATACCATAGCGCTGCTATACATGTACTAAAATGTACCGCCATATACCATAGCGCTGCTATATATGTACTGTAATATACTGCCATATACTATAGTGCTGCTATACATGTACTGTAATGTACCGCCATATACTATAGCGCTGCTATACATGTGCTATAAAGTACCACCATATACCATAGTGCACCTGTATATGTACTGTAATATACCGCCATATACTATAGTGCTGCTATACATGTGATGTAATGTACCACCATATACCATAGCACTGCTATACATGCACTGTAATATACCGCCATATACTATAGTGCTGCTATACATGTGCTGTAATGTACCACCATATACCATAGCGCTGCTATACATGTACTGTAATGTACTGCCATATACCATAGTGCTGCTATATATGTACTATAATGTACCGCCATATACTATAGTGCTGCTATACATGTGCTGTAATGTACCACCATATACCATAGCGCTGCAATATATATATATATATATTTATATATGTGTAGTTCACTCATGTTGACTGAACAGGTTCTGTCAGTCACAGTATGTCAACTACATACATATTCTAGAATACCTGATGCATTAGAATCGGGCCACCATCTAGTATATATATAAAGATGTAAAAATGTTGGAATGGGACCAGATAGAATTCCTCACTAATACTCTCTCCTGGGAAACCTACCATCTTACCAACAATATAGAAATATAGTACTTGAGAATATAAGGAACTCTACTCTATGTATGAAATAAAGAACAGGTGTCTACTGACACCTATCTGGGTATTGTCATTGTGGAATGTATAATATGTAAGTATTTTCTTGGCTTGTATATACTGATTTTTTTCTTTGTACATTTAAAATTTACAGCAACTACCGTGATCAAGGTCCAGTGTGGACCGAAACTTTGGTTTCTCGTTGCTCCTCAATATTAAAAAGACTCTATTTTTGCAAAAGAATCTGTGAGTGTGCAATTGTCATTCATCCTAATAAACTTTTTGTGTGGCACAATATCAAAAGCTTTTGAAAAGTCCATATACACCACGTTTACTGCATTTCTTCAGTCCAGTCCAGAACTTCCTCTTCATAGAAGATTATCAGATTAGTTTGACAGGAATGGTCTCTCTTAAACCCATGTTGATATTGGGTCATGAGGTTATTTTTTTTCAGACACTCCAGTATATCATTTCTTAGAAAACCCTCTCGGATTTTACCCACGGTAGCGGTTAAGCTTACTGGCCTATAATTTCAAGTTCAGTTTTTGTCCGCTTTTTGAATATTGACACCACATTTGCTATACGCCAGTCCTGTGGTTCAGACCCTGTTATTATGGAATCTTTAAAGATTAAAAATAATGGTTTATCTATGATGGTACTTAATTCCTGCAGTACTCTGGGGAGTATCCTCATTCGGGTGTGGGGATTTGTCAACTTTAATGATGTTTAGACGGTGCCATACTTCCTGCTGGGTTAGGCTGGTCTCACACCGCAGATTTTCCCTGATCAGGATCCATCAGGTTTTGTGTGCCAAAACCAGGAGTGCCTCCAAAACACAGAACAGGTGTCACTCTTTCAATTATACTTTTTCTCTGCTAGTTCCACTCTGGGTTTTGGCACCCAAACCTGATGGAACCTGATCAGGAAAAAAACTGTGGTGTGAAAGCAGCCTTAAAAAGGTGTCATTTAATGGAAATTTTTGTTAATCACTAATCATGTTGTCTGTCATGGGATTTTCTTGTGCAAATACTGTTGAAAAAAAGTCATTTAGCATATTGGCTTTTTACTCATCCTCATCCACCATTTCACCCAGACTATTTTTAAGGGGGCCAACACAATCATTTTTTAGTTTCTAACTATTTATGTACTTAAAGCATATTTGGGGATTTTTTTTTACTTTCTCTGGCAATGAGTCTCTCTGTCTCAATCTTTGCTGCCCTGATGTGCTTTTTACAGATGTTAATTAATTTTCTGGATTTATTTAATGCCTCATCACTACCTACTTGCTTTAATTCACTAAATGCTTTCTTTTTGTCACGTATTGCGCCCTTTACATATCTATTTAACCTTAGTGGTTCTCCTCTTATTTATAGCATGTTTATTCCCATAGGGTATATATTGCGCACAGGTCCTATTCAGGATGCTAATAAACATGTCCCATTTGCCTTATGTATCTTTATGTCTCAGGACATTGTCCCAGTTTATTGCACTAAGATCATCTCTCAACCGTTGAAAATTTGCCTTCTTGAAGTGTAGTGTCCTTGTAGCCCCTCTACTACATATCTTATTAAAGGATATATGAAAACGTATTATTTTGTGATTATTACCCAAGTGACCTCAAACCCGTATATTTGACATGCAGTCCGGCCTGTTGGTTAATATTAGGTCTAACAGTGCCCCCCTTCTTGTTGGGTCCTGAACCAGTTGTGAATGGTAATTGTCTCTCATAGTTGTCAAAAACCTATTACCTTTGCTGGGACTGCAGGTTTCTGTTCCCCAACGTATTTCAGGGTGCTTGAAGTCCCCCATAATAATGACGTCTTCCTGAGTTGCTGTGTCATATATGATACAGTCTATCTAGAGTCTAATGCATGGATATAATGAGACGCATGAGACATGCACTTCTTAAGTATTCCTTGTATTGCGTCATACAAGTCAGTGCATTAAAGAATGTGAAATAAACGTAAATTATGGAGTGCAAGCACTAGAACAAGGATATCAGAGGTAGAGCTTTAAAGCATAGCACAAGTCTCAAGGAGAATATTCAGAGTCTCTGTACTTTCCTGGTAGATGGTGATGGTAAGCAGAAGGGTCCGGTATCCACAAATGGTTCCAGGGTTCCAAGCAGAGTAAATCCAAGGCTTCCAGAGGCCAACTCACAGACAGATTGCAGACCTGATTCAGGAGCACAGGTTAACCAGCTGAAGTTGATTAAAAGGGCAAATGGCAAGAAACAGGGCGGGAACACCAAAGCTGAGAACTCCATATTGTTTGAGGGCAAAAGTCAATGCAACAGGACAGGAAACAAGATGGCCGAAAAAACACTCTAGAGTCAGGGATAACAGCGGATGTGGCAAAAAAGTCTGAGAACCTCACACGCTGCTTCACCTATTTGCATTATAAGGATATTCTCCTCCACTTAAATTATTGTTGGAGACTGATTACAAACCCATATCAGTAATTTATTATTTTTCCCCATCCTCTTATCTCCACCCATAGGGACTCTACATTTTCATTAGATACACATATATTATTACGCAGGATGGGTTTTAAAGATGATTTTACATATAAACACACACACCCTCGCTTATTTGTACAGTCATTTCTGAACAGACTATAGCCCTGTAAATTAACAGCCCAGTCATGGCTCTCGTCCAACCATGTCTCTGATATCCCCACCATGCCATCATTATTTTCCAACAAAATACATTCTAATTCCTCCATTGTGTTAGTGAGGTTTCTGGCATTAGTGTACATGCACTTTATGCATCTCTCTTTAACCTCTCTTCCTTCTTACTATATTGACTATTCTAATCCCTCCCCCCATGCCACCCCCAATTTCATTATTTGTGCCCAAGTTACTATTTACACTAACCTGCCCTCCTGTACAATGAATACCCTCCACACAATCCCTAGTTTAAGCACTCCTCCAACCTTCTAGCTATTTTCTCCCCCAGTACAGTTACACCCTCCCCATTGAGGTGCAGTCCGTCCCTAGCATAGAAACTGTTGCCAACAGATAAGTTAGCCCAGTTCTCCAGGAACCCAAACGCCTCCTTCCTACACCAATTCCTGAGCCACTTATTTATCTTCCTAATCTCACCATTGCTTCTCTGGCATGGCACGTGGTACTGGCAGTACTTCAGAGAATACTACCTTGGAGGTCCATCGACAGTGTAGATTGGTGGATCAATGTAGTTATCAAGATGAACAAGTCATGGATATTCAAGGACATTTCCACCCAGGATCAGAATGAAGAAACTAGGCACTGGTGTACTTGTTTGTTAACTTTACCATTTACAAAAAAGTTTGCCTCATCACTCAACTGAAGGCAATTGTCTATGCTGTGAAGATATGAGATGTGCAACATCTGAAACAATGGATGCTGGAAGGCTGTGCTAGCATTTCTTCTACAGTGTTGCTATCAGTGTGTCAAGGGTGGGAGAAGAGGGTTGCATTGACAATCCAACAAATTGGGTGCCTGTACTTATTCACACCTCGATGGGCGTGCTAAGCCATAGTGATCCTTCATATCCCCTTACATGGGCGGTATAGCCGGCATGACACTAATCACGTCATATCCGGCAATCCTGACTTCTGTACACCCATGTGGGTGCACTGTGGACCTCGCAATGCGCATTGCGCATGCGCAAGGTTGCTTTATGGCAGCTTATCTACATCACAAGGTCCACTGTGCACCCAAATGGGTGTACTGACGTCAGGATCGCCGGATTATGGATATGACGCGATTAGCGTCATACCGGCTATACCGCTCATGTAGGAATATGGGAAGGATCACTATGGCTTAGCATGCCCATCAGGGTGTGAATAATTGAAGTACAGGCGGCGATGAGAAGCCACAGGGAATGCCCTGTGTGACTTCTCAAGAACTGAGAAGCCGCAGAACTGCAGGTATAAAAAGCACTTTTATAAACTTTATAAATACGCAATTTATACACAGAGGGATGGCTAGAATACAATACTGATGGTGCAGGGACAGGTATTAATAGGCTGGGGGTGATTTTTAGGGGTCAGGTTCCCTTTAAATGGGTACTACTTTGCTGATATGACACAAATTTTTGGAAACATTGGGACTCTTGTTAGGGTCTCTATGCTGTGTGGTGCATTAATTAAGCAGGGCTCTCTTAGTGACATGTCTATGGGGCGCCCCTGCAACCAGGTGGCCACAAGAGGGAAGTGCAGCCAGGTAAGCAAGGTTGAAAACATACCCACACCGCACAAACACCGACCCTACGCCTAGGACTCTAGGATGGGCAAGGGGTGGCAGGGTGTAGCACAGTGGTGGAGTGTAGGTAGGACACTGACAAAGTGGGTGGAGTGACTCAAACAAAACCCAGGGGTACAACACACAGGGTTAGACAGTGAACAGAAGAAGAACAGAGAACAGCAGATCAGAAACAGAAAGACACTTCCCAGACAGTTTCGGGCACCCATGAGGCGCAGAATCCTGTGAGGCACAGACCACTGGAGAGAAAGCCCGCTCCACAGCCTGTAAGTGAAGGGAAGGGGAAAGACTGGAAAGAGACCCCACAGCTAAGGATGGTGGGAGGACAAGGGCCCGGTAGCCTGAGACCCGTGCTGCACGGAGGAACCCTTAGCACAGTGACTGAAGGAAGGAGCCTAGTGTGCCCAAAGACAGCAACCTGGGACACTGGAGGGCTAGGCTGACACCAGAGAACCAGCTCTGATGAGGTGACTGGGGATTCTATACCCTAATCAGGAGACAGACCAGTGGGGGTAGAGACTTTATGTGCTGCAACCTAACTTATCACTACGGCAGAGGAACACAGTTGTCACAATAGGACTGATGACCCTGATTTTAAGTGAAAAATCTTCACCCGTGAGTCCGAGATAGCCAGACCAAACCCGTGAGTGAGGCACTACGTGAAAGTTGAGAGAAGGGCCTGAAAGGACTTTGAGGGAGCAACACAGAAAAGCTACCTGAGCTGCATAGTGTGGGTAACCCGGAGCAGTGCTGAAATGTAAAGTGTTAACTGGAAAGAACTATAAACTGTACTGAAAGAACTGTGACCCGTTGTAACTGCTACTTGAGACTGAGTAAAGTACCCTGCGAGCTCATTTGTGTGTGGAAATTGGATTACTTTCACTCCTGCAAGAAACTGCTTTTGTTTTCAGCACCTCGTCCAACACTGAGACAACCTGGATACTGGCTGGAGAAGCTGCAGCAGTACAGTAAGTGACTAGTACCCAGCACTGCCTCTCAATACATCCATCCATCCCAACTACTCCTGCCCTGGGGACCTTCAGCCCTACCCGAGGAGGGCTCACCATCCACGCTGCCCCAAGTCACCGTCCCCAGCAGGAATACGGCAGCGGTGGTTTTACTAACCACATACCCCGGGTGGCGTCCCGACAAATCCCCTGTCAATACCCCCTTTTTGGACTGATCCCAGGCCATGGGACCGGGTCACGACTAACGTGATCCCCGAGAGACCGCCACTGGCCCAGTTCCCGAGTACCCCATAGCCTGGGTGTGCATCATCTACATCTGCCACTCATTCTCTTTTTACTCCTCTTGCTTCTTTTACTTAAAGGGAACCTGTCACCAGGTTTTTGCAACTTAATCTGAGAGCAGCATAATATAGGACCCAAGATCCTACGATTTCAGCAATGTGTCACTTAAGGCCCCGTATCACGGCACAACGTTGAAACGATGCCGTCAATGATCTCATGGACGCGCAGTTGTTTTTGGCATCATTTCAATATCGCTGGTGACATGTCACACGTCTAGATATCGTGGACCACTCACCAACGATGTAGCGAGCAGGTATTGTTCTCAAACCCCACTAATCCCTGCTCATTGCTGTGAATGGGCGAAGTCGTGCACGACATCGTTATCGCGGTGTCACACGGAACAATGCAGCAGAGTGCTGGAGTTTAGTTCGTCAGGTTTTACAACATGTTGGTAAGCCTGCCAACTCCGATTCAACGATATATCGTTACAACTTGCCAGAGTCACACGCAACAAGGTCGCAACGACGTCACTGGTGCGCCTCCAAACCCGTGATGCATCAGCGATGTCATTAGCAATGTTGTGCCGTGTAACGGGGCCTTAACAGGGATGCTCAGTGTAGTTTTGATAAATTCACTGTTTAATCATCTGGAGATTATCATTAGTCTGTGCACACACTGTTACATATTGAAGGGCATTGGAAGGAACAATAAAAGTATATTAAGTACTTTTTTTAAGAATGGTATAACCTTTTAAAGGATCCTTTTAGAGGCTCTGTAATGGATGCCCCCACACCTTACGGGTGGGCTGTCATCTCAATTGTCTGCCGCCAAATTGGATGCTTTGTCTGTGTGTGTGCACGTCACCGAAAGAACCACACTAACACACAAGTCAATGTAGAGCTTAATGACAAAGACCTTTATTTTAGGAGGGGTTAGCAGTTTTGTTACTTATCATTAAAGGGATGTTAAAAGGGGTGTTACTAGGTAATTGCATCATATTATGCTGAATCTACATTTTATTCTGAAAAAGCATTCAATTATATTCTGTGTGTGTTAGTTAGTTTAAACTAGCCTTGACGTGTATATTCAGTCCAATGCTGATAAGAATGGTTCAGCATAGCTACATTATCTGGAGACAGAAGAATTTCCTGAGGAGGGAGGAAGGAAGGGGAAGACTAGAGAAAAGAGCAAGGCTTTTTTCTACAAACAGGTCTCTAGCCTGAAAGATGTCTGAATGACTTCTATGAACTAATATAAATTATTAACTATTTATTGCCATAACAGCTCCTTCTACATCCTCTGGTTCCTTGAAGTCAGTCTCGTCTTCAATAATGATGTCTGGCTCTGTAGGAGAAGTCCGCGCTGTCTCCAGCCGGAGATAGATGCTGGTACGGGACGGTGGTGATACCGAGGGTTCAGTCTGGACCCCCATGTCCCGGGTCTGGAGGGTGGTGGTACGGGTGGTAACGAGGCATGGTACTCCACAAAAGCCTGCACCGCTACCGCTGCCTCTCGCGCTTCTCGGCCTTCCATCATGGTTCTCAACTCACAAACCCTCTCCGCGCTCCACCTTCTGCACACCCACGTTAGGGCTTCTTCCATGTCCTGGCAGAGCCGTCCAAATGCGTCCCTCCAGTAGTCGGCATCCCCCTCTAGTGTCAAGAGGGACGCCGCTGCCGGGTCTCCTTGCGCGATTCTGGCCTGCTCCTCGACCTTGCGCACGATGTCTCTCCAATGGGGTGCCACCATGCTGCCGGGTATAAAGGAGCCTTGATTGTCCTGTCCTTCTCTTCCGGTTTGTCTCTTTATTGGCAGCCACTCCCGGAGAACTTCCTGTGGGCCGCCCCCCTGATTGATTGATGGAAATTGGGACGGCCACACTTTTTGGCACCCCCGTCTTGGCCCTCCTTCTTCTAGGGGCTGAGGCACACCCCCAGCCTGCACATGGTGTTTAGTACATGGCTACGGCACCATCTTGGGTCCTCCTGCAGTGATGGCGGGAACCCATTTTTGGCACCAAGCAATGGCGGGAAAAGTTTGTTTTAAGCACAGTTCAAATGTCCAAGGCGCACAGTACACAGTAATATCGGACACGAGATGCTGTTCGTGACGCCAGAAAGATATTTCGAGCCCCAGGCCCTGGGGTACTCTGGTATCAGGATTGGTGGGTGATTTCACGGGGATGTCACAGGTGGCAGCGCCTGAGCCCGTGGCCTGGGTGACACTCCAAAAAGGGGTTATTTACAGGGGATAAGAGTTTGTGATGTGGTGCCACCTGTAGTACCTGGTGATGGGTCACCAGCGTTGCCACAGTCCACCGGAGGTAGATGGTAGTGTGGCTGAGATGGCAGACCTCCCTAAAGGCAGAGCTGGTCCTCCTGGGCAGTGTTCCTGAAAACAAGCAGGTTGATGGAGAGAACCACACACAGGCAAAGTCACTTTCTCCTGGGTACTTTACTGTAAACCTTTAGCAGCAACATGCAGAGTCCACAGTTCAGCATCTGATGTTAGAATAACAGGTAGCTCAACGGATGGCTGCAAGTGGATCCCAGGTGGTATGGTGGGACCCATGGTGTACCTCAGTTAACGAACCCGTGTCCTTTCTTCCCCGCCTATGATGAGTCTATACCCAATGGCTCCGTGTAGGTAGTATTGGGGGTCCTCTCCCTCGTGGTGAGGAAGCAGACTGAGCGCTCCGTCTGGCAGGGTGCTGTGGTGATATACGGACCACAGCAGCCGGTTGCCGACTGCAAAGCTAGACCTTGGCCGGGTCCTCAGGCCCGGTGTTCCCGTGGTGGACTCCACGCTGGGGTTCCCCCATTCCTCTGTAGGGCCCAGACTCCTCACGTCGTGCGCCCTCTTTCAGGATCTCCTCAAGACCCTCTTTCTCCTTTCCTCCGGATCAGCTTGAAACCATCCGGGTAAACCTTCCGCCTCATTCCACACTCTTTCCTCCTCCTTCTTCGACTACCCCGCTCTCTCAGACGTCCGTTTTTTGACTATCCTCTCTCCTGACTCTTCTGCTGACCTCTTTTGTTACCCCTCGAGGTGAATCTATCCCCCTCTCCGGGTAACCTCCCACCACTCAGCTAATGTGGGAGTGCAGGAATAAGTCCCACCCACCAACCTAGGGTCCACTTGCAGCTGGGGAAATTACACCTCTTTTACAGGTGCAATACGCCTCTGTGACGCCTGACTACGTGGGGTGCCACAACAATCATCTTCATTTCTTACTAGTGCACACTTTATGTGTTAAAGTGTGCTGCAAATATTTCATAGTTTCCTAGTTTTTAAGGCTGAAGGTAGACTAAAAATCAATCTACTTCATCCCATAGAAAAACATGTTGACCTAGAGGAAGGCATAAAAACCCATGTGGCAAACACTAAGCTCCACATTGAGAAAAAAATTTCTTCCCCACTCTATAGTGCAATCAGACTAGATCCCTGGTTTAAACGCATTATCAAAGAATCCAGTATGCATTACTGGTAATATATTTTTCAAGAAAGGCATCCATACCTTTCTTAAATGTTAGTAGTGAGTCACTCATTACAACATCATGCGACAGAGAGTTCATAGCCTCACTGCTCTTACAGTAAGGAATCCGTGTCTGTGATTGATTAAACTTTCTTTTCTCTACATTTGCAGGATGCTCATTTGTTCCCATCTCAGGCCTAGCTGTAAAAAGATCATTAAAGAGGTCTCTGTACTGCTCCATTATCTATACATTATAATAAGATCACCTCTAAGCCTTCATATTTCCAAACTGAATAACCCCAAGTTTAATAACCTGTCTTGGTATTGCAGACCCCTCAGTCCTTTAATAATTTTGGTCACTCTTCTCTGCATTTCAGCTATGTGTTTCTTATACACTCCCTGACAGAAGTTATGTCTCTTATCTATGTTATGTAAATAAAAGCTTGTAACCTGATGTTAAATTCATCCATTGGTTGTATAAATTACTCTTTTAAAAGCTGAAATCCTCCAAAATTCAGTTTAGGTTAAGAAAATAAATTGGCAACAATTCTGTAATATTGATCATCTAATGAACACAGAATGGTCAGATTTTAGCAAAACAAAAGTTTTGTCGCCTGGACATATAATGTACCCAATCCTAGTTTACATCCTCACTTGTGCTCAGTAAATGATCAGTTAATTAGTGGGTGTGTATAAAAAGAAACCCAGCACCCCAGACCTTCACTTGAACTGCAACTTGAGCTCTGACAACATGCCAAAAATCCACCCTGTGACAAAAGCCTTGATTATCAAGAGGCTGAAGACCAGATCTACTGCATAGGTGGCTGGCACCTTTAATGTGTCTCATCATCAAGTACAAAGAATGAAAAAAGATTTGAAGAAACTGGAGATATGTTTGACAAGCCCAGGTCTGACAGACCCCGCAAGACAACTGCTCTGGAGGAACGTTTGTTGGTTAGTAAACCCAAAGCAAGCCCCTCTTCCACTGCGGCAGAGCTCCAACAGGCCTGGTCACCTCAAGTCTTTGTGTCAACTAGAACAGTTTGTAGGATTGTGTCTCAAAATGGCCTCCATAGTCGAATCAGTGCCCAGAAGCCAGCACTAAACAAAAGGCAAATAAAAAACCATGTAGCATTTGCAAAGTCCCACAGCCTGCTAAACAGATGGACGCTGGAAAAGTGTCAGAAGGTGGATTTCTCTGATGAATCTTCAGTAGAATCACACCACAGCCGCTGCAAATACTGCAGGAGACGTACTGGAGCCGTATGGATCCAAAATACACCCAGAAAACAGTTAAATTTGGTGGTGGAAAGATCATGGTCTGAGGTTACATTCAGTATGGGAGTGTGCAAAATATTTGCAAGGTGGAAGGCAATATCAATACCCTAAAATATCAAGAAGTATTAACTACCTCATCAAATCATAAAGGGGACACATTCTGCAGCAGGATAGTGCTCCATCTCATACATCCATCTCTACAACAAAGTTCCTCCAGGCAAAAAAGATCAAGGTGCTCAAGGACTGGCCAGCCCAGTCACCAGACATAAACATCATTGAGCATGTTTGGGGTAGGATGAAAGAACAAGCTTGGAAGAGAAAACTAAAGAATCTAGATGAACTGTGGGAGGACTGCATTCTTTGCTATTCCTGATGACTTCATTAATAAATTGTATGAATCATTGTTGAACTGCATGGATGCAATCCTTCAAGCTCATGGAAGTCACACAAAATATTAAATATGACTCTAATAGCACCACAACTTCATTCACCAATGTTATGCAACATATATTTGGATTTTAAGTTATTTTTTGTTTGAAAATCACATTACTTTCTGTGGGCGACAAAACTTTTGTTTTGCCAAAATCTGACCATTCTGTGTTCAATAAATGATCAATATTTCAGCATTGATGCCAATTTATTTTCTTAACCTATGAGCTTATTCCTCATAGATAATGGTCTCCAGTTTTTTTTAATAATCTTGGCCTTTCCTGCTGCAATGGCCAGGGCACTGTAATAGCAATTCCAGAATCCTCTAGGATCTCTTTTGAACTCAAGCAATGGTGTGATTTGAAGTATATTTGGGATTGATGTCCTGTTGGAAGGTCCAATAGCTTTAGCTTCTTGATAGAAGGCATGACATTTTCTTCATTGGATTTTCAGATACCCGTATATACTCGTGTATAAGCCGACCCGTGTATAAGCCGACGCCCCTACTTTTGCCCCCAAAATCTGGGAAAACCTATTGACTCGTGCATAAGCCGAGGGTGGACCCCAGCACAGGTACACAGCCCCCAGCAGTGTGGTATACAGGCCCCCGCAGTGGTGTACAGGCCTCCCCAGTAGTAGTATACAGCCCCCAGAAGTGTGGTATACAGCAGCCTCCCCAGTGGTACATACAGGCCCCAGCAGTGTTACAGCAGCCTCCCCAGTGGTAGTATATAGCAGCCCCAGTGGTAGTATACAGCAGCCCCAGAGATATATACAGCAGCCCCAGTGGTAGTATACAGCAGCCCCAGAGATATATACAGCAGCCCCAGTGGTAGTATACAGCAGCCCCAGAGGTATATACAGCAGCCCCAGTGGTAGTATACAGAAGCCCCAGAGGTAGTATACAGCAGACCCAGTAGTAGTATACAGCAGCCTCAGTGGTATATACAGCAGCAGCCCCAGTAGTAGTATACAGAAGCCCCAGTGGTAGTATACAGCAGCCCCAGTAGTAGTATACAGCAGCCCCAGTAGTAGTATACAGCAGCCCCAGTGGTAGTATACAGCAGCCCCAGGGGTATATACAGCAGCAGCCCCAGGGGGTATATACAGCAGCAGCCCCAGGGGGTATATACAGCAGCAGCCCCAGGGGGTATATACAGCAGCAGCCCCAGAGGTATACAGACCCCCCCATAAGTAGTATACAGGGGCCCCAGCTGTATACAGCAGTCCCAGCTGTATACAGCCCCCCGTGGTATCCAGGGCCCCCCTTGCTGCACACCTGTAAAGGAAGATGTCAGTATACTTATCGCTGCCGCCGCCGCTCCGCTGCTCGATCACTGCGCTGCTCCGGGTCTTCATGCTTCCTGTTCCTTCTCCGGCGCTCGAACAATGACGTCATTTCCTGAGTGTTTCTTGCAGTGTTTGGAGAACAAGGTCAATTCAGTAAAGTACCGTATATACTCGTGTATAAGCCGAGGGGGGACTTTTCAGCACATTTTTTGTGCTGAAAAACTCGGCTTATACACGAGTATATACGGTACTTTACTGAATTGACCATGTTCTCCAAACACTGCAAGTTTCTAATTACAACACTTAAAAGAGAAATGGAATTCACGACCACGCTATTATCCATCCAAGAAACACTAAGGGTAGTGATTAATAATTGTGATTTTGTATTCAATGTGTTTCATGACACTCAGGCCCCTTCTTCAGGAAAATTCACAGATATGCCACCTTACATAGATAACACCCTATGTAGCACCATTTTCTTTTCCAGCTTTTCAGTTTCTAATTCCAGAGAGAGCAAAACAATCCTGCATCATTACCGAACAATCACCATACTTCACTACAAGCACTGTGTTCTTTTCAGTGCATGCTTCATTCTTCCTTCTCCTGAGATACAGTTGAGCCAAAGGTAAAAAAAAATTAGTTTTGTTTTATTGCTCTACTTGGGTCAGTGTGTGCTCTTGGACTACGGACATGAAGGCCTCACTTGTTAGTGTATGCCTTACTATGTCTTTCTGTGTGAACAGAAACCTCAGTGCCTGCTACCACAACATCTTGCTTCAAGACTTTTTGTAGTCACATGAGTGTTTTTAACCAACTTCCTCATCAGGATTCTGGAGCCAGAAGTAGATAGCATCATCCTTCCTTCATGTATAGTTAATGTATCCAGTATTCTTTTTATTGTGAACGTGCCAATTAGGCTTACAATTGTATCACAAGCAATATTAAATGTATTTTCTATATTTTTGTATCCATTTTCTTATTTCTGCAAGA
This sequence comes from Allobates femoralis, assembly GCA_033576535.1. Classification (NCBI taxonomy): domain Eukaryota; kingdom Metazoa; phylum Chordata; class Amphibia; order Anura; family Aromobatidae; genus Allobates; species Allobates femoralis. The sequence continues at coordinate 380,334,583 of JARQOC010000005.1, read as the reverse complement.
CAATGATCTCTTAACGTTTTGGACAGATTGGTCTTGACAAACCAAGAATATTAGAGAATCTGGAGATCAATAATTCTGAGACAGCAGCAGTTACCAAAACTGACATTTTTTGTTGAATTTGGCAAAACAATTAGCTTCAGTGGGGAAACAACTATTTAGTCAGTCACCAAGTGTGCAAGTTTTCCCACTTAAAAATAAGAGAGAGACCTGTAATTGACATCATAGGTAGACCTCAACTTTGAGAGACAAAATGAGAAAACAAATCCTGAAAATCACATTGTCTGATTTGGATCCACTTGGAGAAATTAGAACCGGATGGATAGAAGCCGCGCTGACCACAATAAGAGTAATAGAGTAACACACACACTCTGTTTATTCAGCCTACGCGTTTCGTGGCAAACAGGCCACTTCATCAGGGCATCAAGACTCAACAGCACATCCAGTTATATATACACACAGGAACAATAAAAAAAAAAAATCACAAAAAATGAAGCTCCACCCCCCTCTGATGAAAAGTCCCCCCTCGGCTTATACACGGGTCATACGGTATGCTGTGGGGGGCTGTGACCGGGGGCTGGAGGAGGCAGGAGGGGGCCGCGGTGACCGCAGGCGGTCACGTGGGGCCGCCTCATTAGTGCAATGAATATGCACGGCATCCCCCCGTCCATCAGCGGCGGGGGATGCCGTGCATATTGCACTACACAGCCCCCCTCCTTAATATGGGTCCCCCATTGGTAATAAACAGCCCCCCTCCTTATCATGTCCCTCCCAGGCTGCGGCAGCTGTCAAAATAACAAACACTTTATACATCACCTTCCGGCGCAGCTCCTCCGCTCCTCCGGTCCTCCGCTCCTCCGCTCGCCGGCTTCTTCTTCCTTGTTGTGCCGGTGTCATGTGACCGGGCGCAGGAGATGACGTCATTTCCTGCACGCGGTCACAGAAGCCGGTACAACAAGGAAGAAGAAGCCGGCGAGCGGAGGAGCGGAGGACCGGAGGAGCGGAGGAGCTGCGCCAGAAGGTGATGTATAAAGTGTTTGTTATTTTGACAGCTGCCGCAGCCTGGGGCGGGTCATGATAAGGAGGGGGGGCTCTTTATTAATACTGGGGCTGCTGGATACTACACTGGGGCTGTATACTACCACTGGGGCTGCTGGATACTACACTGGGGCTGTATACTACCACTGGGGCTGTATATACCTCTGGGGCTGCTGGATACTACACTGGGGCTGTATATACCACTGGGGCTGCTGGATACTACACTGGGGCTGTATACTACACTGGGGCTGTATATACCTCTGGGGCTGCTGTATACTACCACTGGGGCTGTATATACTTCTGGGGCTGCTGTATACTACCACTGGGGCTGTATATACCTCTGGGGCTGCTGGATACTACCACTGGGGCTGTATATACCTCTGGGGCTGCTGTATACTACCACTGGGGCTGTATATACCTGTGGGGCTGCTGTATACTACCACTGGGGCTGTATATACCTGTGGGGCTGCTGTATACTACACTGGGGCTGTATATACCTGTGGGGCTGCTGTATACTACACTGGGGCTGTATATACTTCTGGGGCTGCTGTATACTACCACTGGGGCTGTATATACTTCTGGGGCTGCTGTATACTACCACTGGGGCTGTATATACCTCTGGGGCTGCTGGATACTACCACTGGGGCTGTATATACCTCTGGGGCTGCTGTATACTAACACTGGGGCTGTATATACTTCTGGGGCTGCTGTATACTACCACTGGGGCTGTATATACCTCTGGGGCTGCTGGATACTACCAATGGGGCTGTATATACCTCTGGGGCTGCTGGATGCTACCACTGGGGCTGTATATACCTCTGGGGCTGCTGTATACTACCAATGGGGCTGTATATACCTCTGAGGCTGCTGTATACTACCTCTGGGGCTGCTGTATACTACCACTGGGGCTGTATACTACCTCTGGGGCTGCTGTATACTACCACTAGGGCTGCTGTATATACCTTTGGGGCTGCTGTATACTACCTCTGGGGCTGCTGTATACTACCCCTGGGGATGCTGTATACTACCACCGGGGCTGTACTACCACTGGGGCTGTATATACCTCTGGGGCTGCTGTATACTAACTACTGGAGCTGCTGCTGTATATACCACTGGGGCTGCTGCTGTATACTACCACTGGGGAGGCTGCTGTATACTACCATTGGGGGGCCTGTATACCACACTGCTGGGGGCTGTATACCTGTGCTGGAGTCCACCCTCGGCTTATACACGAGTCAATAGGTTTTCCCAGGTTTTGGGGGCAAAAGTAGGGGGGTCGGCTTATACACGGGTCGGCTTATACACGAGTATATACGGTACATTAAAACACAATAATCAGTATTTAAAATCGCATATGTTCTTCAATAAATAATTAAAATATTTTTGGTAAAAAGATAAACGAGGATTAGAACTAACCCTGACAAGGGCATAAAGCTCTCCTCTGGAGATTAAACCTCCGCCTTATACCACTTAACCATCTGGTCGTCTTAGGTAAGAGCAACTGTTTAGTCAGGATCTACCAACTCAACCCATCCAAGCAAATAAATATCCACATTTACTTAGTACACAAAACCTTCTTTTTTACATAAAAAGTAAACAAATAATTATAAAAATATAAATTTCTTGTCTATAGGGATCTTTCAAGGTAAATGACCACAAAATTTTGTGTCTATAATATGCTCACTGAATAATTTATATTCCTTGGTTTGTTGATTGATCTATGTAAATTGCAAGTCACCCATATATACAAACTCACAATTAAAAACCTCTCAATATAAAGAGGAAATGCAGGCAGGATTTATGAGGTAAAGGATGAACAGAGAAACCGAAAAAAAATGAATTACAATGTACTCGAATCACAATTACATAAAAATAAAGGGTTCATCCAGAATATGAAGCTATTATGTCTACGGGTAACCACAAACTGATTAAGCAGCGCCTTAGACCGGTAAGCTATCTGAGCTTATGGGGAATAGCGACTACTACGGTCATAATATCTCGCCACATTGTCACATAAAAGAACTCCATCTAGCAAGATGGTATGAGAGAAACCATCACAGATAACTATCAGTATTATAAAAGTCTTCGATGGAATCAAGAAGACATTAACAACTCATGGGTTCTTAAAAAAGGTCACTTACCTCATTAAGCCCACCAGGGCTTAAAGTGCCCAGCTTAAAAATCCAATATGTTTCTCTTTTACCCAGGACATCCAATCTCCTAGGAGTATTTTCAGGCACATAATCAATAGGGGTAACAGATAATTTAACATCACCATGATGAACTACGGTGCAATGTCGCGATAATCCATGTTTTAAAAAACCCTGAGAATGTTAAACCTATGGGAATTTACACGTTTATGAAGAGGTTGAGAAGTTCTTCCCACATACTGTTGACCACAGTTGCACTGGATCAAATAGATCACATGATCCGTCTGGCATGTCATTCTGAAGTTAATATTAAAAACCTTCCCTTCATTCGTAAATGACATGAAACTGTCCACGTCATTACTAATAGACCTACAACATTTACACCCACGTCTATTGCATCGGTACGAACCCCTACGGCCAGTTTGTTCATTACCTGCTTGTGTACATCCAGAGCTAGGAATCTTAACTACACTAGGTGCCAAGACATTTTTGATGGTAGGAGCCCTTTTAAATGTCACTGTCGGTTTCCTGGGGACCACCTTATTGAGGAACGGGTCATTTAAAATCACATTCCAATGTTTTTCCAATATATTTCGTACTTGTAAATTTTGTGACGAAAAAGTAGTGATAAAATTTGTTTCAAAAAGGTTATTCTTTACACCCTTGTTCTTGTCAGAATTTATAAGCTCATTCTGGGTACAATGTTTAACAGTTATAGGCGTTTTTGACAAGCCTCGGGGGATATTCTTTTTCTTGAAATCTCTCCCTCAATATTTTGTTTTGATCCCTAAATACTGCATCAGAAGTGCAATTTTTCCTAATTCTGTAGTACTGATTCCTTGGGATATTTTTATGCCATGGTCTGTAATGGTTGCTTCCATAGTGAACATACCCATTGGCATCAACTTTTTTAAAATGATTTTTTGTCATAATCTTACCCGAATCATCAATATAAATGTTCAGGTTTAAAAAGGTAACATTTTTTCTTTCAACACAGGGGGTAAGCTCTATTCCCCAATGATTCTCCCTTATAACATCAAGGAAATCAAAAACTGTATTGTCTGTATTATCATAGATGATGAATATATCGTCTATGAATCGTTTATATAGGATGAGATTCTGTTTATGTTTGCATTGGAGGACATACCAGGACTCGAAGGCAGCCATGAATAGATTTGCATACGTAGGTGCTGCCCTCGAGCCCATGGCGGTCCCCCGTAGCTGGTGGTAAATAGTCTCCCCAAACGTGAAAAAGTTGTTCTCAAGAATAAAAGTCATACTTTTTATCAGAAACTCTCTTTGGGCCATAGTCACGTCGGATTATCTATCAATATATAATTTAAAACATGGTGTGGTCAATATTAGAGTATAAACCAGTAACGTCTATAGTTACAAACAAATAATCCACACCCCATGTTATTCTTTGTAATTCCTATATTAGGTGGGTGGAGTCCCTGAGATAGGAACCTAAATTTCTGACAGACTCATTCATAAAGGAGTCAACAAATGCTGCTAGGTTTGATGTTAAAGAATTGATCCCCGCTATGATAGGTCGTCCGGGTGGATTGAACTCATCCTTATGGACCTTTGGGAGATGGTAATATATTGCCATCTTAGGGTTTTTTACTCCAAGGAATTTCATCTCACTCTTATTCAAAATCCCCATTTCATCAGCAGTTTTAATTTGCTCTTTATATTTTGTCACCGCATGGGGGGTCTTTATGAGGACAAAAACATTGAGGTTGAATCGGTGTTTACTAAAGAAGAGACTGTTGAGATGAAAAAGAACTTTAATAGGTTTGAGAATTTGTTGAAGGATGAATTACATTATCAATTAGATGCACATTTTTTTATCCATATATATGGACGAGAAAATTTGTCCGAGAGGTCTGAGGGTGGAACGGAGATCCCCTTTCCTCATGATGTTGCATTCACTGATGAGTGGGACACTATTCTTAGAGAATGTATGTTTAATTTATTAGGATGTCTTTTTCATAAAAGAATTACCGTATATACTCGTGTATAAGCCGAGTTTTTCAGCACAGAAATTGTGCTGAAAAGTGCCCCCTCGGCTTATACACGAGTCAGTGACGGCTGACTGTGTGGGGCCGGTGTCCGGGGGATGGAGGAGGCAGGGGGAGGCTGTATAGTGAGCGGCCGGTCACGTGGGGCCGCTCATTAGTGCAATGCAATATGCACTGCATCCCCCTGTCCATCAGCGGCAGGGGGAGCGGTGCATATTACATTGCACTGTCAGTGCTCTCCCGCCCCCCTGTGGTAGTATACAGCAGCCCCCCCGTGGTAGCATACAGCAGCCCCCCGTAGTATATACAGCAGCCCCCCCCTGTGAGAATACAGCAGATCCCCCGTGGTAGTATACAGCAGCCGCCCCGTAGTATATACAGCAGCCCCCCCGTGGTAGTATACAGCAGCCCCCCTGTGGGTATATAGAGCCCCCCCCGTTGCTGCCGCACACCTGTAAAAAGAAGATCTTTCATACTTATCCTCCTGCTGTCACGCGATCATCCTCCGCTCTTCTTGCTTGCACCCGGCGTCCATCCACGTGACCGCGCACAAATAGTGACGTCATTATTTGTGCGCGGTCATATGGATGGACGCCGGGGCCCGGGTGCAAGCAAGAAGGAGAGCGGAGGATGATCGCGTGACAGCAGGAGGATAAGTATGAAAGATCTTCTTTTTACAGGTGTGCGGCAGCAACGGGGGGGGGCTCTATATACCCACAGGGGGGCTGCTGTATACCACCACGGGGGGCTGCTGTATATACTACGGGGGGGCTGCTGTATACTACCACGGGGGGGCTGCTGTATTCTCACAGGGGGGGGGCTGCTGTATATACTACGGGGGGGCTCTATATACCCACAGGGGGGCTGCTGTATACTACCACGGGGGGCTGCTGTATATACTACGGGGGGGCTGCTGTATACTACCACGGGGGGGCTGCTGTATTCTCACAGGGGGGGGGCTGCTGTATATACTACGGGGGGGCTCTATATACCCACAGGGGGGCTGCTGTATACTACCACGGGGGGCTGCTGTATATACTACGGGGGGGCTGCTGTATACTACCACGGGGGGGCTGCTGTATTCTCACAGGGGGGGGCTGCTGTATATACTACGGGGGGGCTGCTGTATACTACCACAGGGGGAGGCACTGCTGTATACTACCACAGGGGAGGGGCTGCTGTATATACCACAGGGGGGGACTGCTGTATACCCACAGGGGAGGGGCTGCTGTATATACCACAGGGGGAGGCACTGCTGTATACTACCACAGGGGAGGGGCTGCAGTATATACCACATGGGGAGGCACTGCTGTATACCCACAGGGGGGGCTGCTGTATACTACCACAGGGGAGGGGCTGCTGTATATACCTCTGTGGCTGCTGTATACTACCACAGGGGGAGGCTGCTGTATACTACCACAGGGGGAGGCTGCTGTACACTACCACAGGGGGAGACTGCTGTATACTACCACTGGGGAGGCTGCTGTATACTACCACTGGGGAGGCTGCTGTATACTACTACTGGGGCTGCTGTATATACCTCTGTGGCGGCTGTATACTACCACAGGGGGAGGCTGCTGTATACTACCACAGGGGGAGGCTGCTGTATACTACCACAGGGGGAGACTGCTGTATACTACCACAGGGGAGACTGCTGTATACTACCACAGGGGGAGACTGCTGTATACTACCACAGGGGGAGACTGCTGTATACTACTACTGGGGGAGACTGCTGTATACTACTACTGGGGGAGACTGCTGTATACTACCACAGGGGGAGACTGCTGTATACTACCACTGGGGAGGCTGCTGTATACTACCACTGGGGAGGCTGCTGTATACTATCACTGGGGCTGCTGTATATACCTCTGGGGCTGCTGTATACTACCACTGGGGCTGTATATACTTCTGGGGCTGCTGTATACTACCACTGGGGCTGTATATACCTCTGGGGCTGCTGGATACTACCACTGGGGCTGTATATACCTCTGGGGCTGCTGGATGCTACCACTGGGGCTGTATATACCTCTGGGGCTGCTGTATACTACCAATGGGGCTGTATATACCTCTGAGGCTGCTGTATACTACCTCTGGGGCTGCTGTATACTACCACTGGGGCTGCTGTATACTACCTCTGGGGCTGCTGTATACTACCACTGGGGCTGCTGTATATACCTTTGGGGCTGCTGTATACTACCTCTGGGGCTGCTGTATACTACCTCTGGGGATGCTGTATACTACCACCGGGGCTGTATATACCTCTGGGGATGCTGTATACTAGCACTGGGGCTGTATATACCTCTGGGGCTGCTGTATACTAACTACTGGAGCTGCTGCTGTATATACCACTGGGGCTGCTGCTGTATACTACCACTGGGGAGGCTGCTGTATACTACCATTGGGGGGGCTGTATACCACACTGCTGGGGGCTGTATACCTGTGCTGGAGTCCACCCTCGGCTTATACACGAGTCAATAGGTTTTCCCAGGTTTTGGGGGCAAAAGTAGGGGGGTCGGCTTATACACGGGTCGGCTTATACACGAGTATATACGGTACTCTGGTAGAGAAATTTGCAGAGAAGATTAATGTTACCTCTAAGGAGTTACTAGAGTTCAGTACTCACCCTGAATTTAGTAGAATAAATTCTGATATAGCAAATAGAATATTAAGATTAGAACAAGATATTATAGGCAGAAAATCAAAGAAATTACAACGTGACAGAGAGGATTACAAAAAGATGAAAAAGTTAACCAAGAATTCCTCTGATTCACAAAATCAATCGGCTCATTATGTGGAACCAGTTCCTAGTACCACATCAGGGGCAGGTTTGATCCGAGTGGATAAAGAGCCTAGCTATAGTGTGAATTTGAATGGTGGTGCAACTGATGTTCTCAGTGTTTCCAGATCCCTACAGGGTGCCACTCTGGATGGGGGGAGTTCAATGGCCAACCTGGTTGTGTAACCACATGAAGGGAATATTGAGAGTGGTACACTGATCATTGAAAAAAAGATAAATAGGAATAAAAATAAAAGAAAGAAAAAAATGCCACACCCACAGGATCTCAGTAAAGATCAGGTGGATGAAGACACATCAAGGGTATCGTAGATGAAAATGATAAGATCTGTAATTAAGATCTCTCTGACCATTTGGAGCAGGTCAAGCTTCAAATAGAAAAGATAATTTATTGGATTTGAATTCAATAGGTCAAACCAGTCCATTGGGTGTATTAGTCTCACTTGCTAATGAAGTCAAAGGGGGTGGGACTAACCTACTTGACCACCTGATAAATGAGGAAACTAACCATGAGGTACTTCCCCAAGTATTAACACCTAGGGTGGAGAGTGATTTTAACCTAATAGATATTCAGGGGGATGAATTACAATCAAATAAAATTAAGAAGAGAATAGTTGTGGATAACTCCAAGTCTGGATCTTCCTCTGTTTGTTTTTTACCCAAGGCTGTAGAAAACAACAACAGCATAATAAAATACTTTCTTCTAAAACCACAATAAAGAAAAAACTTAGAAGAGGAACCCGAGGAAAGAAAAAGAACAAAAAAGCATACAACACTGAGACCGATCTAAATACTATGGAGAAACAGGTGCAGTTTTTTGTAAATAAGAATGGATGTGTGCTAGAAAGAAGAGGTAATATTTTTAACCTCTCAAAACACAAACTTACCCTAGGTGAAATAAAAGTTTTAAATAGGAGCTTGTCATTTTGCCCTAATAATAAATCTAAAGATGTGGAGCTTTTTATGGATCTTCAACATTTTGTCCGTAAATTAACCCTAAAACGGCATTTTACCATTAATAATGATAAAAAAGAGATAGTTGAGATGGATAGTGATAATACTAAACATTGTCAACTAAGGGATAAATCTAAATTCTACCCCATCCAAAGCCAGGGCCACCATCTGAAAACCTATATAGATTTGGTTTTGAATGATTTTGAGTCCTTAAATTTCAAGCGAGAGGTAACAAAAAATCTGACAGCAATTGAAATTGAGGGTATTAAGACACTCAAAAATGATTCAAATTTGGTAATAAAATCTGCCGATAAGGGTGGGGGAGTGGTATTACAAGATCTAGACACTTACATCTTAGAGGCAAATAGAATTTTGTCAGATGAGGGGACTTATAAAATTTCCAATATGGCTGAATATGAGAATGCGGTGACAAAATATAAAGAGCTAATTAAAACTGCTGATGAAATGGGGATTTTGAATAAGAATGAGATGAAATTCCTTGGAGTAAAAAACCCTAAGATGGCAATATATTACCATCTCCCAAAGGTCCATAAGGATGAGTTCAATCCACCCGGACGACCTATCATAGCGGGGATCAATTCTTTAACATCAAACCTAGCAGCATTTGTTGACTCCTTTATGAATGAGTCTGTCAGAAATTTAGGTTCTTATCTCAGGGACTCCACCCACCTAATACAGGAATTACAAAGAATAACATGGGGTGTGGATTATTTGTTTGTAACTATAGATGTTACTGGTTTATACTCTAATATTGACCACACCATCGGCCTCCAATGTTTTAAATTATATATTGATAGATTATCCGATGTGACTATGGCCCAAAGAGAGTTTCTGATAAAAAGTATGACTTTTATTCTTGAGAACAACTTTTTCACGTTTAGGGAGACTATTTACCACCAGTTACGGGGGACCGCCATGGGCTCGAGGGCAGCACCTACGTATGCAAATCTATTCATGGCTGCCTTCGAGTCCTGGTATGTCCTCCAATGCAAACATAAACAGAATCTCATTCTATATAAATGATTCATAGACGATATATTCATCATCTATGATAATACAGACAATACAGTTTTTGATTTCCTTGATGTTATAAGGGAGAATCATTGGGGAATAGAGCTTACCCCCTATGTTGAAAGAAAAAATGTTACCTTTTTAGACCTGAACATTTATATTGATGATTCGGGTAAGATTATGACAAAAAATCATTTTAAAAAATTGATGCCAATGGGTATGTTCACTATGGAAGCAACCATTACAGACCATGGCTTGAAAATATCCCAAGGAATCAGTACTACAGAATTAGGAAAAATTGCACTTCTGATGCAGTATTTAGGGATCAAAGCAAAATATTGAGGGAGAGATTTCAAGAAAAAGAATATCCCCCGAGGCTTGTCAAAAACGCCTATAACTCTGTTAAACATTGTACCCAGAATGAGCTTATAAATCCTGACAAGAACAAGGGTGTAAAGAATAACCTTTTTGAAGCAAATTTTATCACTACTTTTTCATCACAAAATTTACAAGTACGAAATATATTGGAAAAACATTGGAATGTGATTTTAAATGACCCGATCCTCAATAAGGTGGTCCCCAGGAAACCGACAGTGACATTTAAAAGGGCTCCTACCATCAAAAATGTCTTGGCACCTAGTGTAGTTAAGATTCCTAGCTCTGGATGTACACAAGCAGGTAATGAACAAACTGGCCGTAGGGGTTCGTACCGATGCAATAGACGTGGGTGTAAATGTTGTAGGTCTATTAGTAATGACATGGACAGTTTCATGTCATTTACGAATGAAGGGAACGTTTTTAATATTAACTTCAGAATGACATGCCAGACGGATCATGTGATCTATTTGATCCAGTGCAACTGTGGTAAACAGTATGTGGGAAGAACTTCTCAACCTCTTCATAAACGTGTAAATTCCCATAGGTTTAACATTCTCAGAGGTTTTTTAAAACATGGATTATCGCGACATTGCACCGTAGTTCATCATGGTGATGTTAAATTATCTGTTACCCCTATTGATTATGTGCCTGACAATACTCCTAGGAGATTGGATGTCCTGGGTAAAAGAGAAACATATTGGATTTTTAAGCTGGGCACTTTAAGCCCTGGTGGGCTTAATGAGGTAAGTGAACTTTTTAAGAACCCATGAGTTGTTAATGTCTTCTTGATTCCATCGAAGACTTTTATAATACTGATAGTTATCTGTGATGGTTTCTCTCTTACCATCTTGCTAGATGGAGTTCTTCTATGTGACAATGTGGCGAGATATTATGACCGTAGTAGTCGCTATTCCCCATAAGCTCAGATAGCTTACCTGTCTAAGGTGCTGCTTAATCACTTTGTGGTTACCCTAGACATAATGGCTTCATATTCTGGATGAACCCTTTATTTTTATGTACAGTGCCTACAAGTAGTATTCAACCCCTGCAGATTTAGGTGGTTTGATAAGATGCCAATAAGTTAGAGCCTTCAAATTGCAAACGAGAGTAGGATTTATTAACAGAAGCATAAATCTTACAAACCAAAAAGTTATGTTGCTCAGTTGAATTTTAATAAATTTTAAACATAAAAGTGTGGGTCAATTATTATTCAACCCCTAGGTTTAATATTTTGTGGAATAACCCTTGTTTGCAATTACAGCTAATAATCGTCTTTTATAAGACCTGATCAGGCCGGCACAGGTCTCTGGAGTTATCTTGGCCCACTCCTCCATGCAGATCTTCTCCAAGTTATCGAGGTTCTTTGGGTGTCTCATGTGCACTTTAATCTTGAGCTCCTTCCAAAAGTTTTCAATTGGGTTAAGGTCAGGAGACTGACTAGGCCACTCCATCACCTTGATTTTTTCCCTCTTGAACCAGGCCTTGGTTTTCTTGGCTGTGTGCTTTGGGTCGTTGTCTTGTTGGAAGATGAAATTACGACCCATCTTAAGATCCTTGATGGAGGAGCGGAGGTTCTTGGCCAAAATCTCCAGGTAGGCCGTGCTATCCATCTTCCCATGGATGCGGACCAGATGGCCAGGCCCTTGGCTGAGAAACAGCCCCACAGCATGATGCTGCCACCACCATGCTTGACTGTAGGGATGGTATTCTTGGGGTCGTATGCAGTGCCATCCAGTCTCCAAACGTCACGTGTGTGGTTGGCACCAAAGATCTCGATCTTGGTCTCATCAGACCATAGAACCTTGAACCAGTCTGTCTCAGAGTCCTCCAAGTGATCATGAGCAAACTGTAGACGAGCCTTGACATGACGCTTTGAAAGTAAAAGGTACCTTACGGGCTCGTCTGGAACGGAGACCATTGCGATGGAGTATGTTACTTATGGTATTGACTGAAACCAATGTCCCCACTGCCATGAGATCTTCCCGGAGCTCCTTCCTTGTTGTCCTTGGGTTAGCCTTGACTCTTCGGACAAGCCTGGCCTCGGCACGGGAGGAAACTTTCAAAGGCTGTCCAGGCCGTGGAAGGCTAACAGTAATTCCATAAGCCTTCCACTTCCGGATGATGCTCCAACAGTGGAGACAGGTAGGCCCAACTCCTTGGAAAGGGTTTTGTACCCCTTGCCAGCCTTGTGACCCTCCACGATCTTGTCTCTGATGGCCTTGGAATGCTCCTTTGTCTTTCCCATGTTGACCATGTATGAGTGCTGTTCACAAGTTTGGGGAGGGTCTTAAATAGTCAGAAAAGGCTGGCAAAAGAGATAATTAATGCACACATGTGAAGCTCATTGTTCTCTGTGCCTGAACTACTTCTTAATACTTTAGGGGGACCAAACAGAATGCTGGTGGTTTGAGGGGTTGAATAATAAATGACCCTCTGAATTAAGTTTTAAAGCTTTAAAAAAAAAAAAAAAAAAAAAAAAATTATTGTGGCTGCAGTGCATTTCCCACTTCCAGGCCGATCTACAGTCCAAATGTCACAATGCCAAGTTAATTCCGCATGTGTCAACCAGCTACATCTGCAGGGGGTTGAATACTACTTGTAGGCACTGTAATTGTGATTCGAGTACATTGTAATTCATTTTTTTTCGGTTTCTCTGTTCATCCTTTACCTCATGAATCCTGCCTGCATTTCCTCTTTATATTGAGAGGTTTTTAATTGTGAGTTTGTATATATGGGTGACTTGTAATTTACATAGATCAACAAACCAAGGAATATAAATTATTCAGTGAGCATATTATAGACACAAAATTTAGTGATCATTTACCTTGAAAGATCCCTATAGACAAGAAATTTATATTTTTATAATTATTTGTTTACTTTTTATGTAAAAAAGAAGGTTTTGTGTACTAAGTAAATGAGGATATTTATTTGTTTGGATGGGTTGAGTTGGTAGATCCTGACTAAACAGTTACTCTTACCTAAGACGACCAGATGGTTAAGTGGTATAAGACGGAGGTTTAATCTCCAGAGGAGAGCTTTATGCCCCTGTCAGGGTTAGTTCTAATCCTGGTTTATCTTTTTACCAAAAAAATTTAAATTATTTATTGAAGAACATATGCGATTTTAAATACTGATTATTGTGTTTTAATGTATTTTTAATGTATTGTAATCAATATAATGGGTATTTTTATACGTTTGACTTATAGTGGGCGTTTTCACCGGAAGTGACGTCAGAGGGGGGTGGAGCTTCATTTTTTGTGATTTTTTTTTTTATTGTTCCTGTGTGTATATATAACTGGATGTGCTGTTGAATCTTGAGTCCTGATCAAGTGGCCTGTTTGCCACGAAACGCGTAGGCTGAATTAACAGAGTGTGTGTTACTCTGTTACTCTTATTGTGGTCAGCGCGGCTTCTATCCATCCGGTTCTAATTTCTCCAAGTGGATCCTTACTTTTTGCCGGGAGCCTGCTGCGACCATACGTGCTTGTCCAAGGGAGTTGTGACCATTCACAACCAGACCAGGTGAGTCTGCATTGTGGGAGTCCGTGTGACCATCAAACCAGAAGGTATTACTCTATGTGCACTTCTTTTCCTTCTTATTTGTATTGACTGATTTGGAAAGAATTGTTTTCAAATTTTGGTGGAAAATAAGTATTTGGTCAATAACAAAAGTTAATCTCAATACTTTGTTATATATCCTTTGTTGGCAATGACAGAGGTCAAATGTTTTCTTTAAGTCCTCACAAGGTTGGTATACACTGTTGTTGGTATGTTGGCCAATTCCTCCATGCAGATCTCCTCTAGAGCAGTGATGTTTTGGGTCTGTCGCTGGGCAACACGGACATTCAACTCTCACCTAAGGTTTTCTGTGGGTTTCAATCTGTAGACTGGCTAGGATACTCCAGAACCTTGAAATGCTTCTTACAAAGCTACTCCTCAGTTGCCCTGGCGGTGTGCTTGGGGTCATGGCCCTGTTGAAAGACTCAGCCATGTTTCATCTTCAATGCACTTGGAGATGGAAGCAGATGTGCACTCAAAATCTCACAATATATGACCCATTCATCCCTTCATGTACACAGACCAGTTGTCCTGGTCCCTTGGCCGAGAAACAGCCCCAAAGCATGATGTTTCACCCCCATGCTTAACAGTAGTGTTCTTTGGATGCCACTAAGCCTTCTTTCCCCACCAAAGATGATGAGTTGTGTTTCTACCAAACAGTTCTACTTTGGTTTCATTTGACCATATGACATTCTCCAAATACTCTTCTGAATCATCCAAATGCTCTCTACCAAACTTCAGAAGCGCCCGGACATGTATTGGCTTAAGCAGGGGGGCACGTCTGCACTGCAGGATCTGAGTTCCAGGCAGCTGAGTGTGTTACTGATGGTAGCCTGTTTAACGTGGGTCCCAGCTCTATGCAGATCATTCACTAGGTCCCCCGTGTGTTTCTGGGAATTTTGCTCCCTGTTATAGATATCATTTTGATCCCACGGATTGAGATCTTGCGTGGAGCCCCAGATCGAGGGAGATTATCAGTGGTCTTGCATGTCTTCCATTTTCTAATTATTGCTCCCACAGTTGATTTCTTCAAACAAAGCTGCTTGCCTATTGCGGATTCAGTCTTCACAGCCTGGTGCAGGGCTACAATTTTGTTTCTGGTGTCCTTCGACAGCTCTTTGATCTTCAACATGGTGGAGTTCGGAGTGCAATTGTTTGAGGTTGCAGATAGGTGTCTTTTATACTGATAACAAGTTCAAAAAGGTGCCAGTAGTAAAGGTAATGAGTGGAGGACAGAGGATCCTCTTAAAGAAGAAATCACAGATCTGAGAGAGCCAGAAACCTTGCTTCTTTATACGTGATGTCACTAAGACTTAGTCCGGACCTGCAGCTCTCTGGTGCCCACTTGCCCTGCTGGACAAATTCGGTATTGACAGAGGATAAGAAAGGAGCCCAGCTGCCCTAATTTACGTCATCTATTGTGGCATGTGATGTGACAGGATGTATATATACACTACGAGTTCCTGCTAGGAACGTATATATACCTCAATCCAGTCACTATGAGGCCCACAATATCACATAAATGCAAAAAAGTTATGCTGCTATCACCGATCTCTTTCAGGTGGATCGGTCACCTGTCTGGTAACGTGAAAAGAATAGCAGGGAGGACGTGGTGAGGTCCTTCATAGAACAAGAAGAACGAAACTAGTAAATTATAATATTCTACTCCCAATAGTTGGCAGTGTTTACTATAGATATACAAGATATTACAAAAGAGACAATTTTCATATATGCATAAGACAGTTATTAAAGTAAGAAAGACTAAAACCTGTTCTGTGCGGTGGAGGTTTAGTGGGGGAAGGCATCCCGGAGATGGGTTAGGATTCAGGCCTCGTAGCACAGAGTGTTGCTACGTCCTTCACTTAAGCTGGAATGAAGCCAAAATGGATGCTTTGGTTCTAAGAAATTAGGCAGAACACTTGGACACCCCCTCTTTGCTTACCTCACCTCGGGGGCTCGGTTTTGTGGATCCTAACAGCTCCACCAAGACTTATCCTTTATTTTTCATATCTGGGTATGGGGTGGCCCCACACCCACGATAAGCACCTCATGTTTACGTTCATTCAATTCCAAGAATATTGATATCACATATGATATATTTATGATGTTCAGAAAGCCAGAACTCATTTCCTAGGTGTCTGATGGTTTCTCAGTTATGAAAGCGGTATCAGTAGAGGCACAAATCTAAATATTTTAAAAATATGAGTACTATATTTGTGATATGAACAGGTCTTATTAAATTTGACATTAACAAAATTATCCTTTTTGGACAAAGACTCTTGGAAGGAAAGAGAGAAAGTTTTGCTTTGCTTCAGGTATTTATGGCTCTGCCAGTCATAAATACCAGATATGGGAGGAGAGAGAGAGGGGGAGAGGGAGAGAGAGAGAGTTGGTTGCCTGCAGAATCTTATCTACAGAAACCCATCCTGAGAGAGAAAGCCTTATGTTAAGTTTTTGGCTGATTTTCAAACATCTTACAACAATGAGAACATTCATCTTTTCCTGACAGGTGACCAAATACTTATTTTCCACCAAAATTTGAAAAAAAATCTTTCCAAATCAGACAATGTGATTTTCAGGATATGTTTCCTCATTTTGTCTCTCATAGTTGAGGTCTACCTATGATGTCAATTACAAGCCTCTCTCATCTTTTTAAATGGGAGAACAGGCACAATTGGTGGCTGAATAAAAACTTTTTTTCCTCCACTGTATTTTAGTTTAATTGAGCTACTTATATTAGCTATGTTTATTAAAAGACTTTAATTTGCAATGGGGGTTGAATAATGTTGATTGCAACTTTG
Organism: Allobates femoralis; assembly: GCA_033576535.1. Classification (NCBI taxonomy): domain Eukaryota; kingdom Metazoa; phylum Chordata; class Amphibia; order Anura; family Aromobatidae; genus Allobates; species Allobates femoralis. The sequence continues at coordinate 380,317,857 of JARQOC010000005.1, read as the reverse complement.
CATGTGATGGGCAGTAATATGTGTATATTAGTTATACTTGATATACTCATCATTTACTTTTTTATGGGCATTGATAAACTAAAATGAAGTTGACATGTTTTCCTTCAATCATTTTATAGAAAGCTATTCAATGTCATCCATACCTTTAAATATGCATTCTGTTGCTACCTGTCTAAAAAAATGCTCTATTAATGCAAATGCAAACAAGGCATATGTGCTTTGAGTATGTCAACGCATGTCCTTTGTCTCCTCGCCTCCAAGTGTGGTGATAGCCAGTGAGTTGTCAGTCAAGGTGTGACTTTGATATACTCAGCTTACTCAGACCTAATTTGCATTAAATTAAAAAAGTGAGTTTTCATTCAGGGAGCAAAAGATTGCACAAGTAAGGTGACATGCACGCGTGGAGTATTTGGTGAGTTTTTTACTTCATTATTTTTAAGCTAAAACCAGTAGCAAGAACAATCAGAGGAAAAAGTATAATAGAAATATGTCACCACTTCTGCATTTTTTATTCACTCCTGGTTTTGTCTTATACTGAGGTTAATAGGTCACTATATACTCAATGTATGCAGGTCGCCTAAGGATATGGATGACATGTTCTTAAAAAAAACAAACATATTAAGCATTTAGAATTTTGGTGGGTGGATCGTGCTGACAGATTTGCTTGAAAATCCTGTACTGATTACCATATTTTTTTGGATTAAAAGACACTTTTTCCCCTCAAATTGGGAGGAAAATGGGGGTGTGTTTTATAACCTGACTCAAAAAAAAATATAATCTTAACTGGGGTGTGTTGTGGTGGTGTAGCAGGGGTGCCGGAGGTAAGCATCACGGGTCCGAGGATGGGGTAGAGCGGCATGACCGGATCTGCGGGGATAAAGTCACGGCAGTGGCATGTGGTGGGTGTCGCCATGTTCTGTGTGGCTGGATATATTCACTCACAAGCTGTAACTGATCACAAGAGATTAAAGGTACCTTTACACGCCGCGACGGCAGGCTGGATACATCCCACTACTTCACGTGCACGAGCACGCTCAAACGGTTACAAACGGTCAACGCACCCTCTTTACACACCGCCACAAGGTGCGCTACGCCACGCTACATCTATAGCTAGCTACATCGCCGGGTGTCTCAAGTAGCCAGCTGTAGCTCATTTACACACCGCTATAGCCAGCTACTATGGGCGGACCTGGTGCAGCAGGGCCAGCACATAGGCGTGCCACAATTGTGGATTACGAGCCGTCCGTACGCTGATAGGACGAAGCAATAACATCCTGATTGGGCAGGCAACGCAGGAGGCTGAGTAATACAGCACGCTCGAGCGATTGTGTAGTGTGAATCGTCAGCTCCTTAAATATGCCTCCCTATGCAGCGACTATCAATCGTCATGCAGCAGCTTCCACCAATGATCGCACATGGGGCGCGGTAACACGGAGCCAAGGTCACGCCTTAGCTACATTGCAGCTACATCGCAGGCTGTCCAGAGTTCCCTTCCGTTGCTTCTTTACACGCCGATACAGCTCGCTACCATCGGCGTTGTAGCCATCAGTTTTCGAGCAGAGCTAGGAAACAGATGTATCTGTTGCCGGCTGTAGCGTCACGTCTTCAGACGCCGCTACGACGGGCTACATTGGCGCTACAAGCTACATTTGTAGCCTGTAGCGGGATGTATCCAGCCTGCCGTCGCGGTGTGTAAAGGGCCCTTAAGACATTAAGAAAATCACCGTCTATATATATCAGGATGGGGGCATGTACAAAGGATGGAGGATTAGATACACCAGGATTGAGGATCATATACACCAGGATGGGGGATCATATACACCAGGATGGGGGACATATCCTCCTGAGACCTATAAGTCTTATAATTGAGTTGTTTTATGTTCAATGTAAAAATATAATAGAATAAGGCCAAGTAACATTATCTTTAGTCGTGCAATTTTAAAAAACTTCTCTGTTCTGTGTTCTATGTGCACTAAAGTTTCCACCAGTTCTAAACCACTTCAAGTTATCCACAATGAAATTATATAGTTTAAAACTTGTACACTACAGTGTACGCGAAGTCTGAGGAAGATTTATATATGAGGATGGGGACATATATACCAGGAAGGGGGATCATATATACCAGGATGAGGGGCTTTATCCCAGTATGGGGGGGCTATATCCCAGTATGGGGGATACACAGGGGTTGGACAAAATAATGGAAACACCTAACGTTTTGGCATCATAATCTTCGAACATGTTAAAAACATGCAAACCGTGACATATGTTAATGTTTTGTAGTTGATTATTTGTGTTAAGTGATATGTGTATGTAAATTAACTGTTTGTTTTGCCGAATTGTAAGAACATTGATGAGAACCCGATACCAATGGCTGACCTTTCGGATTTTCAAAAAGGCCATATTGTTGGTGCTCGTATGGCAGTCTCTAGTGTAACAGAAAGTGCCAGAATGCTTGGCGTGTCAAGATGTACTGTCTCCAAAGTAATGACTGCATTTGAAAGAGAAGGAAAAAATTCGGCAGTAAAGCACTGGTCTGGCCGAAAGTCGAAGTTGACTGAGAGAGACCGTCGGACTCTAAAGCGAATTATGAGAAAGGATCGCAAGACCACGTCTCCGAAAATCATTGCGGAGCTCAATGAACACCTACAGAACCCAGTTTCCACCAAAACTGTTCCTCGGGAGCTGCACAAATCTGGATTCCACGGAAGAGCTGTAATTAGAAAACCACTGCTCTCAATGACAAATGTTTCCAAGCATTTAGAGTGGTGTAGAAACCTCCAGAATTGGTCCCTCGAGCAGTGGAAAAATGTGATATTCTCAGACGAATCATCGTTTACCCAATTTTCCGACCTCCAGCCGAGTGTACATTTGGGGACAGCCGAAAGAAGCATTTCATCCAGACTGCCTTCTCCCAACCGTAAAACATGGCGGAGGTTCTGTGATGATCTGGCGTGCTATTTCGTAGAGATCCACTGGGCCAATTATATCACCTTGTATGAATCCATACCTTGGAGAATTGAGGCTGTAATCGCCGCAAAAAGTGGACCTACGCCATATTAAACTAGCTTTTGTTGATTTTTCCAGGTGTTTCCATGATTTTGTCCAACCCCTGTATATACTAGGATGGATTACATATATGCTGTTTGTAAGATGGAAACTGGCATTATAAGACGGACTCCATTTAACCTCAAAAATAATTTTTTTTTCTCTTTTTCGTCACCAAATTTGGGGTGCATCTTATAAAGCAAAAAATATGGTAATTTCATTTTACTATAGTTTTACACAAATTACTGTTTATATGGTTTTTCTTATACAAGACTCTAAATCTTTCATGCAGGAATGGAATGAGAACATGGAAAACCCCAGCAAGTGCAAGAACCCTCAGCACCTTGAGCGCATACTCTAAGCAGGTTTCAATGTGTGATATCTACAGCTCATGTATGGTGGATAAATACTGTATGAAGTGGGTTCAGGCACTGAGCTTACACCATACAGCACAGGTACTAAATGGGTTATACAGCCAGCACCCAAGTCTAGCTGTGATCGGAGATGCTCTGAGACTAGTGATGAGTGAGTAGCAAATTATTTGTAATCGCTATACATGAAACAAGTACTTTATAATAGTTTCATACATGTCCGAATAGCGAGTCTAATGTTAGTCAATTAGTGATAGGCTCTTCCCACACATTTCCAGGCATAAAATGAATACTTCTGGAACAGGGTGGGAGTGTGTGCTGGTATTCAGTTTCACTGAATATAACACCTTGTTTTGCCCCTACACAGCCCCTAACATTCAATCTGCTCTCACTGGGGTGTCAACTCCCTGTACTAAAGGGGTGCAGCAATATGTGTCAGATCGTTCGCGATCGCCACATCACGTGCGAGCACCAGCTATACACGACGAGTAAAAAGCATCATGAATACTATAATATCTGTGCAAATAGTAACGATTACACTCGCTCATCACTATCTGAGATCCATATCTAGATTGATAATTGAGTCTCATATTGCGTTGTCTGAAATAGAGTGGTGGATGCACTTTGCATTCATTTTTATGGTAAGTTAAATAATTGCTGACATCTGCAGACTTTTGTTCTCAGCGGTGATGATACCTCTTGACTGGTTAGGATAGTGATTTAGAAACTCTTTATTACAAATCCTGTGAGTGTCCCTCTCGGTAAATCTGAATATATGCCACTAAAAATACCTAGATGATGCTAATACTATTTTGTACTACTTCTTGACTGCTAAATTAATTTCCTCTAAAGATCAATTTAAGAAGTGTAGTTAACTTGTATCTGGCCACTCTGTTTCAACATAGTAAAAATTTGAAATGAACAAACACCATCTCATCACTGTACACATCATCATCCTCTGAAATCAAGCATTTACAGTCTGTTAAATCTTTGAAGAAATTATAATATGTGGTTGAGGATGTATCATGGCTGAGAAATTAGTACAGTTAAATGTATACTAATTATGGAAGTTGTATTTACTTCTCAGCATAGAATCCGGCTTTCAATCTTACCCAATTTAAATGTAGTTCCTTAGCGATGTGCTTGCCTAATGGGGCAAAATTATTTGATGAGCTCTTTCCTTAATAGACATTTCACAAAGTCACAAATATAATCATGTTATTTAAAAGGCATAAAACACTCACAACATAAAAAGCAATAAGAACTTTGATGATTTTAGAGTAACAAAGTAACATAGTAACATGGTTTTTAAGGTTGAAGGAAGACTTTAAAGGGAACCAACCACCCCAAATGACCCCCCCAGACTGTTAATATGTGTCCCTACACCCAGCACACACATTTGGGGTAATCGTTTTTGCTAAAAAAACTGTTTAGTAGAAGCTAAGATATAGCTTTATAAAGTTTAAAAAATGTTACCTAGCTTGTCCTCCTGCAGTGTTCATGTGCCTGTCAGCCTCCTCTCCCCCCCTCCCTTCAGTAAAGCCCTGCCCTTTCAGCCTCGTCACCGGCTGCTGCACGGAGTCTCATTGTTTATGTTAATAGAAGGCAAACCTGAAAGGCTGAAACCTGAGAGGCTGAAAGGGCAGGGCTTTACTGAAGGGAGGGGGGGAGAGGAGGCTGACAGGCACATGAAAACTGCAGGAGGACAAGCTAGGTAACACCCAGTTGGCAACATTTTTTAAACTTTATAAAGATATATCTAGCTTCTACTAAACATTTTTTTTAGCAAAAACGATTGCCCCAAATGTGTGTGCTGGGTGTAGGGACACATATTAACAGTCCGGGGGGGTCATTTGGGGTGGTTAGTTCCCTTTAAGTCCATCTAGTTCAACCCATAGCCTAACATGTTGATCCAGAAGAAGGCAAAAAAACTCAAGTGGCAACACCAAGCTCCACATTGAGGAAAAAAATACCTTCCTGACTCCACATACGGCAATCAGACTAGTTCTCTGGATCAATGCCCAATCAAAGAATGGCTGGGGTCACACTACTGTTATTAGTAGATTTTACCGGTCTGCGCTTATGACTTAGAAATTTTCTCCAGAAGCGCATAGCGTCAACGCTATGCGCCTCTGGAGAACGCTACCCCATAGCAACCCGCAGTGTACCTTGACAGTGGCCGCACATAGAGCTGCTGGGAGGCTGCTTTTCAGGAGCACACAGGAAACAGAGCACACAGGAAACGTTGCTAAGGGGCAGCATTCTCCAAAAGCGCATAGCGTTAACGGTATGCATTTCTGGAGAAAATTGCCAAGTCATAAGCGCAGACCGGTAAAATCTGCTAATAATGGTAATGTGACCCCAACCAATCTAGTATATATAACTGGTAATATTATAGTTTTCAAAAAAGGCATCCAGGCCCTTCTTAAATGTTAGTAGTGAGTCACTCATTACAACATCATGTGGCAGAGAGTTCCATAGTCTCACTGCTCTTACAGTAAAGAATCCACATCTGTGATTATGATTAAACCTTCTTTCCTCCAGACGTAGTGGATGCCCCCTTGTCCCCATCTCAGGCCTAAAAGTAAAAAGATCATTAAAAAGTTCTCTGTAATGTCCCTTCATATATTTCTATATTATTATAAGATCAACCCTAAGGGTACCTTTACACGCGGCTACATTTCTAGGGTGGCTACAGGTAACTTACTGGTTGCAGTGAAATCATGGAGACAAGGTTCTATCTTGTTGCTGTGTACAAATGGAATAATCTCTCCATGATTTCACTGCAACCAGTAAGTTACCTGTAGCCACCCAAGAAATGTAGCCGCGTGTAAAGGTACCCTAAGTCTTCGTTTTTCCAAACTAAATAACACCAAGTTTAATAACCTGTCTTGGTATTGCAGATGCCTCAGTCCTCTAATAATGTTGGTCGCTCTTCTCTGCACCCGCTCTAGTTCAGCTATGTCTTTCTTATACACTGGAGACCAGAATTGTACACAGTATTCTAAGTGTGGTCGCACTAGTGACTTGTATAGAGGTAAAATGATGTTCTCCTCATGAGTATCTATGCCTCTTTTAATACATCCCATTATTGTATTTGCCTTTGCAGCACCTTCCTGACACTGGCCACAAGATATTTGTTTTCATTAACACTTTACATGCAAATAGAGGTGTAGCTAGGTGCTCATTTTAGGGGGTGAAAAATCTTAGTGGGCCCCTAACCAGGTACAGTCATATGAAAAAGTTTGAGCACCTTTCTTAATCTTACTCTTTTTTTATTGTTTAAAATAGTTTTTTTGCAACAGCTATTTCAGTGTGATATATGTAATAACTGATGGACACAGTAATATTTCAGGATTGAAATGAGGTTTATTGTACTAACCGAAAATGTGAAATATGCATTTTTTCAAAAATTGACAGGTATGGGCATCCAACAGAAAAGTGACATTAAAATTCAATAGATCCACCTTTTGCAAAAATAACAGCCTCTAGTCGCTTCCTGTAGCTGTTAATGAGTTCCTGGATCCTGGATGAAGGTATTTTTGACCATTCCTCTTTACAAAACAATTCCAGTTCAGTTAAGTTTGATGGTCGCCGAGCATAGATAGCCCGCTTCAAAACATCCCACAGATGTTCAATGATATTCAGGTCTGGGGACTGGGATGGCCATTCCAGAACATTGTGATTGTTCCTCTGCATGAATGCCTGAGTAGATTTGAAGCGGTGTTTTGGATCATTGCCTTGCTGAGAGATTCATCCCCTGAGTAACTTCAACTTTGACACTGATTCTTGAACATTATTCTCAAGAATCTGCTGATACTGAGTGGAATCCATGCAACCCTCAACTTTAACAAGATTCCCGGTGCCGTCATTGGCCACACAGCCCCAAAGCATGATGGACCCTCCCCCAAATTTGACAGTGGGTAGCAAGTGTTTTTCTTGGAATGCTGTGCTTTTGTGGCACCATGCATAACGCCTTGTTGTATGACCAAACAACTCAATCTTTGTTTCATCAGTCCACAGGACCTCTTCCAAAATGAAACTGGCTTGTCCAAATATGCTTTTGCATACCTCAGGAGACTCTGTTTGTGGCGTGCATGCAGAAACGGTTTCTTTCGCATCACTCTCCCATACAGCTTCTCCTTGTGCAGTGTGCGCTGTATTGTTGACCGATGCACAGTGACACCATCTGCAGCAAGATGATGCTGCAGGTCTTTGGAGGTGGTCTGTGGATTGTTCTTGACTGTTCTCACCATTCTTCTTCTCTGCCTTTCTGATATTTTTGTAGGCCTGCCACTTCTGGCCTTTACAAGATCTGTCCCTGTGGTCTTCCATTTCCTTACTATGTTCCTCACAGTGGAAACTGACAGGTTAAATCTCTGAGACAACATTTTGTATCCTTCCCCTGAACAACTATATTGAACAATCTTTTTTTTCAGATCATTTGAGAGCTGTTTTGAGGAGCCCATGATGCCACTCCTCAGAGAAGATGCAACTAGGAGAACAACTTGCAAGTGGACACCTGAAATATCTTTTCTCATGATTGGATACACCGGGCTATGAAGTACAAAGCTCAATGAGGTTACCAAACCAATTTAGTGCTTCGGTAAGTCAGTAAAAAGTAGTTAAGAGTATTCAAATCATGAAAATCAGAAGGGTGCCCATACTTTGGCACCTGTCAAATTTTGAAATAATGCATATTTCACATTTTTGGTTACTACAATAAACCTCATTTCAAACCTGAAATATTACTGTGTCCATCAGTTATCTATTATATAATCACGAATGCAGCGAGTGCCCCTTTTGAGACCGCACTCGCTGCGAGTCAGCGTGGTCATGTGGATACGAAAAATGCATTGGCCGCGCAGCGGCCAATGCGAGCAGTTGTAAGGCGACTCGCTATGCCCGCGCAGCGGGCATGGCGAGTCGCCTTAGCACCGCGAAGCATTGGCCGCGAAGCGGCCATTGCGAGCAGTTCTAAGGCGACTCGCTATGCCCGCGCAGCGGGCATGGCGAGTCGCCTTAGCAGCGCGAAGCATTGGCCGCGAAGCGGCCATTGCGAGTCAGAGACTCGCTCGGCTAGAATCCCGATGCATTGTGCATCGGGCACCCATCTAGTTACATATATCACACTGAAATAGCTGTTGCAAAAAAACTATTTTAAACTAAAAAAAAGAGTAATATTAAGAGGGGTGCCCAAACTTTTTTATATGACTGTAACCCTGACTACATTTATGGTGGTGCACTCTAATAGTGAGTATAGGGAACTTCAGCAGATGATTCCCCTGTTTCTGAAAAGAAAATCAAAATACAAAGACCAACACTGATATAACTGCCATACACTGACCCTATAGCAGTAGATATCAGTCCTGTAAAACATGTAAGAGATTACAATACAAATATAGATAGTGATTTACAGCTGATGTTCTTTCTTATGGAGTCCATCACTTTTCCTACTTTTTCCATCTGCCCAGACCAACATAACAGCTTCTCCAGCCACAGTTTATCTGCAGAGATTACAGCAAAAACACGTCTGACTTCTCACATGTTTAGCCTCATCCCCATTTATTCCCAACCTGTACAAAGTTTTCATCATACTGATACTACAATAATGAGCTGCTGCTGTATGTGTCCCTTTTACTGTACCTGCAGTTTGGCACAAAAATAGTACTCAATTAAGTGCCCCATATTATGCCTTCCATTGTGCCCATTACACAAAGCAAAAAACTGGAGCTGGAGCATGAGCTATACTATACATGTAAACCATAAGAACATGTTTAAAATGGTAAATAAACAGAGAAAACCCACTCCCGGTGTCAGGTTATTCTCCTATCATGCACCGTGGCCTCCGCCAAATTTGGACACCCAAGTAAAGGCTGTGCAAATATGGCATCTGCTGCCACAGCCAACCGTACCTGCTGACACACGAAAATTACGACACACTTTCGCTGCTCCTCGCTGCCACCCCATCCCAACCGCACCTCTCCATATGAATAACTGTGCATGCATGGACATGCACACTTACTCACACTACCGCCATCTTTGTACACCATAGGAGAGAGAGACAGCATAGAGTGGGAGGGATCACAAGGGGTCATAGAGAGTGCATGGGGGGCACAGAGAGCACATAGCGGGCAGCACAAGCACATAAAGGCAGAGCGAGCGCACACAGGAGAGCAGAGAGAGCACACAGAGGGGCAGAGAGAGTGCACATGGGGGCAGAGAGAGCACACAGATGGGCAGAAAAAACCCACATGGGGGTAGAGAGAGCGCACACAGGGCAGAAAGTGCACACAAAGTGGCAGAAAGATTACACAGGGGGCAGAGAGAAGGCACAGGCAGCACACTGGGGGCACAGAGAGCCCGCAGAGGGGGGACACAGAGAGTGCACAGATGGACAGGGAGCCCACAAGGGGCCAGAGAGTGCACAAGGGGGAATAGAGGTAATGCATAGGAGGAAAGCGATAGTGAACAGGGAGGCAGAGGGCGCACACAGGGAGGCAAAGAGAGATAAGCGGGGAAAAGAGGCCGCACGGGGGCAGAGAGAGTGCAGAGGTCGAGGGGAAAGTGAACAGGAGGAGGGGTGAGCACACAGGGAGGCAAAGAGAGTGCACAGGGGCAGAAACTGCTGCCCACACCACTACCGCTGACACATCACCACCTGTGTAAATGTGTATGCATGTACTCAGCATGTGTGCACTTACTCATATTGCCACCATCTTTAAACACCACGAGGGGGAGAGAGCACAAGTGGGAGAGGTAAAGCACGGGGGACAAGCACATGGGGATGCAAAGAGATTGCACATGGAGCAGAGAGAGTGCACAGGGGAGGGGCGAGCACACAGGGAGCCAGAGAGAGCATACGGGGCATAGAGAATTCACAAAGGGGCAGAGAGAGCACACAGGGGAAAGAGAGAGTGCACAGGGAGAAGAGAGAGTGCACAGGGAGAGGGGTGAGTGCAAAGGTGGAGAGAGAGCGCACAGGGGGAGACAGCTTAAACGAGAGAGCACAGAGGGGAGAAGACAACACAGTGGGATGAGCGACCATATACATGGTGAAGAGCGCACAGGGGGAAGGCAGCTCAAATGTGTCATGTTTTGACTGCTTTGCAGTCAATTAGTGCTGTTGCTGTGTTTAGATAGAGCTTTTTTTCCTTAGTGTATGCTGTGTGCTGCAGCTCTGCAAGTGGTGGAGTGAGTCATAGCATTTGGGTGGAGGTGGAGGGATGTGTCTTAGTATTCAGATATCCACTCCCCCAGCCTTAAAATTGCTCCACTACCCTCCACTAGGTGTCGCAGAAAAACTTCATTTCAGACTCTGCTTGAACTCTGTGCATTAAGGACTTGCTGTGCTGTGCTTGCTTCTGCTGCTGTTTGCTTCCATAGGAAATGCTCGGTTTTCCGAGCCGTGGGTGAACGTAGGGACTTTTAACCTAGGGTTGATCAGGAGTGAAGGGCTGGGGTGGAAGCCTGGACATCCTCACCTGTGACGAAAGAAAGAGCACATAAGGGGAGAAGACAGCACGGGGGAGAAGACAGCACACAAAGGGAGAACATACAAGGGAGAGAGAGAGCGCACGGGAGGAGACAGGTCAAAGGAGAGAGGAGGGGACAATAGAGCTTAGCTTAGAGGGAGAGAGAGAGGACAGGGAGAGAGCGCACAGCTGGGAGAGACAGCCATTGCACCTACCACAGAGCCCACCCCTATCATGATGTCACCGCCCTCCTGATGCAATTGCATTAGGCCCCCATCTAGTATATAAATAAAAAGAAAGGGCATTTAAATAACATAAGGTACTGTAATTTGTAACCATTGTTTTTGATCATAAAAGCATGAAGCCATCCCACTGCAACAAGAAGTACCCATAGCAGGACAATACCTATCCATGCCCTAATATTAAAACCTTACCATGTGTCAGAACAGACCTCAATATGAATAAGAGTGAAGAGTGACTGTGTCCTGATAGAGGACACACAGCAATGGGAAGCATTTTAAATGGAATGCCCAGCACAATGGGAGGGGGGGGGAACACCCTTTTTGTATAAATACAAATGTCTAAAGCAAAACAAAATGTATGTATATAGTGTCTGGCTCAAACGGTAAATTTATACCACGGTGCCAAGGGAACAACTTAATCAATATATAAGAAAAACCCTTGCACACGAAAAAGGAAAAATATGGTTCATAATGGTTTGTAAGTATCCTAATTGGCCCAGTATTACATCTATATAATATTTACGATCCAAGACCACAATCGCCCCACCCTTATCCGCCGGTTTAATTATTATTTGTTTATTATCCTGCAAACTCCATAAAGCCTGTCTTTCAAAGGTGGTTAAATTGTTTATATTATGTAGAAAACCTCCATCATTCCACTGTGTCACCAAAGATGTAAACGTCTCTATAGGGTGATGGATCTTCGGAGGGTTAAAAGAGCTAGAAAGACGGAGGTTAAGTCCCTGAAGAGTAAACCCATAATCTGGGTCTGGACCAGTAGAGAGCAGAGGAGGGGTTTTGGAACCAACGGGAGGAGAACCCTTATCATCTTTAAAATGTACCTTCAAACGTAACATACGAAAAAAATGTCTTAATTCCTGATCCAGACCGTGTGGGTTACAGGGATTATGAATAAGGCATGAGTTAATGCCGAAACGTCAATCAATGTGATACAATTCTTTTTGCCTTGATCTCAATAATGCCTTTGGAAAAAAGAGAGTCTATTTTTCCTTTTTCGTGTGCAATGGTTTTTCTTATATAATGCAAAACAAAAACATTGAGCCGGGGCATGAGGTGATATATATGCAAACCATAAGAGCATGTTCATACTGGCCATTAAAACAACAAAAAATAAGATGAAAATTATATGAACAAATACACTAATGTCAATAAATAAACAAAAAGGAAGGGTATTTTAAAAACATAGTGTGGAGCCCACTGGGATGGGGTACTCGGTACCGGACCGGAGTACTGCTGAGGATATCACGGCAGTCTTGGTCCAGACCGTGTCCCGGGTTTCGCAATAAATGGGGGGATATTTACAGGGGAGTTTGTCGTGATGCCACCCACGGGTTGTGAGAGGAATCAATGTTCGTTGATGACCAGCGCTCAATTCAGGTTTAGGTTAATGGTGCTACTGGAAAGGGTCAATGATCCACACTATCAGGAAAGTTAAATCGAAGCACTCATTCAAGTTGTTCGTTTGCTTACAGGTGATTTATTTTGAAGCAACATAGGTGCAGTTGGTGACTAGCAGGATAGACAACGTTTCGGCCTCCAATTAGGCCTTGTTCACATAGTCACTAAGAATAAAATCAGAGATGTACCATAAATAGTTTGTACAATGATAAAACATGCATAAAGTTATATACAAATTTACAATGGCGTCATGTCCAGTATGGTCTTGTAATGATTATATGAGTGATAAGCTGGTATTCATATGGATTAAGGAAAGTTGGAGACATCAAACATGAAAGAACGTAAAAGGTAAGAGAAGTAGATATGGGCTTACGGGAGTAGAAAGGCTAACAAATTTACCTGCTATAGTTTTTTCAGGAGATCACTGGTATAGGGTTTTTTGTAGAAACAGTATGGTTTCTGCAGGTTGTGGTCCAAGGTTATACCTTAAAAGAGATAAGGGGAGGAAGGTGATTGATTTTAAATAACTATGTACTGTGATCAGATCATAGGGGATTGTATACCTGTATATTGGTATAAGGATGTTTCCTGTATGTCATCAAGGGTTATGTTGAATAGATTCAATATCCAGTATAAACTGCTGGTGGAGTATAGAGTTGTAGATGTGATGGACAGGTCATCCAAAATATACCCTTTAGGTAATGCCTACAGATACATTGTATTTCTAAGGTTAATAGTCCATGTGAGCTTATAGGTATATAGCTGACCAGCTGCAGAATTACCTTGTGTTATGTATATTAAGTCCCTTTTAGTGAACCCCCTTCAAGTGTTGAGGCTTCTTGTTATCAGTAGCTAGAGGTGTAAGATAATCCTCTTAACTGTGTAAATACATATAAGTGTCAAAGTGTGAAGCTGTAGCGTATACTTAGCTTATTGGTGCCTGGAGACATCTTGCTCACATTGGTGTCAGTGGGTGCCAGCACGTCCAGTGCCTTGGCAGAGACTGTGCTGTATTCCCAGCCGCCGCCGCAATATGTGCGATTGGCTGGTCATGTGACCGGAAGTGATCTCACAGAGTGCGCATGCGCAGTCTTGCACATCGGCCCTCAGTGTGTCTATTATGTTTGGAGGTTGCTGTAGCAACCTTTCTGCCAATGGGGCGGCGCGGTCAGTGCGCAAGCGCAATGACGTATTCCCAGAGGCTGGATGTAATAGTCTGCTTTCATTTTGGCCATGTCGCAAGTATGTGACAAGTGTGCGCTTGGTCACTGCGCACTAAATCAAAAGCAATGTGGTGGTTAGGTACTTAGTGAGGTTTAGATATATATGCAATACAGATAGGAGAAGAAAAAGGATTAAGCACTGCATATAGTATTAGAAAGCCCTAATGGTGTGATATGACATGTAGACCATTATGTGTAACTAGATGGTGGCCCGATTCTAAAGAATCGGGTAGTCTAGAATCTATATATAGTTTATTTAGTAATAGGGGAGTGCTGTGAAAGTAATTGTGAGTATACGGTGGCTCAGTGGTTAGCAGTGAGTGCGGTGGCTCAGTGGTAAGCAGTGAGTGGGGGGCTCAGTGGTCAGCAGTGAGTGCGGTGGCTCAGTGGTTAGCAGTGAGTGCGGTGGCTCAGTGGTCAGCAGTGAGTGCGGTGGCTCAGTGGTCAGCAGTGAGTGCGGTGGCTCAGTGGTCAGCAGTGAGTGCGGTGGCTCAGTGGTCAGCAGTGAGTGCGGTGGCTCAGTGGTCAGCAGTGAGTGCGGTGGCTCAGTGGTCAGCAGTGAGTGCGGTGGCTCAGTGGTCAGCAGTGAGTGCGGTGGCTCAGTGGTCAGCAGTGAGTGCGGTGGCTCAGTGGTCAGCAGTGAGTGCGGTGGCTCAGTGGTCAGCAGTGAGTGCGGTGGCTCAGTGGTCAGCAGTGAGTGCGGTGGCTCAGTGGTCAGCAGTGAGTGCGGTGGCTCAGTGGTCAGCAGTGAGTGCGGTGGCTCAGTGGTCAGCAGTGAGTGCGGTGGCTCAGTGGTCAGCAGTGAGTGCAGCACAGGCTGGAGGGGGAGGAGGCAGAGGAGGGAGGAGGCAGAAACTGGAGGGGTTAGAGGAGGGAGGGGTCAGGGGAGAGCGGAGGCAGGGGAGAGCGGAGGCTGGAGGGCAGAGGAGAGCGGAGGCTGGAGGGCAGAGGAGAGCGGAGGCTGGAGGGCAGAGGAGAGCGGAGGCTGGAGGGCAGAGGAGAGCGGAGGCTGGAGGGCAGAGGAGAGCGGAGGCTGGAGGGCAGAGGAGAGCGGAGGCTGGAGGGCAGAGGAGAGCGGAGGCTGGAGGGCAGAAGAGAGCGGAGGCTGGAGGGCAGAGGAGAGCGGAGGCTGGAGGGCAGAGGAGAGCGGAGGCTGGAGGGCAGAGGAGAGCGGAGGCTGGAGGGCAGAGGAGAGCGGAGGCTGGAGGGCAGAGGAGAGCGGAGGCTGGAGGGCAGAGGAGAGCGGAGGCTGGAGGGCAGAGGAGAGCGGAGGCTGGGGGGCACAGGAGAGCGGAGGCTGGGGGGCACAGGAGAGGGGAGACTGGGGGGCACAGGAGAGGGGAGACTGGGGGGCACAGGAGAGGGGAGACTGGGGGGCACAGGAGAGGGGAGGCTGGAGGCCAGAGGGGAGAGCGGAGGACAGAGGGGGAGAGCGGAGGACAGAGGGGAGAGCGGAGGACAGAGGGAGAGCGGGACGAGGACAGCGAGACAGAGGAGAGCGGAGGACAGAGGAGAGCGGAGGACAGAGGAGAGCGGAGGACAGAGGAGAGCGGAGGACGGAGGAGAGCGGAGGACGGAGGAGAGGAGGCGGAGGACGGAGGGAGAGCGGAGGCGGAGGAGAGCGGAGGCGGAGGAGAGCGGAGGCTGGAGGGCAGGGGATAGCGGAGGCAGGTGGAGAGCGGAAGGCGGAGGGGGAGAGCGGAGGCAGGGGGAGGCGGAGGCAGAGGACAGCGGAGGCTGGAGGCCAGAGGACAGCGGAGGCTGGAGGCCAGAGGACAGCGGAGGCTGGAAGCCAGAGGACAGCGGAGGCAGGAGGCCAGAGGAGCAGCGAGAGGCGGAGGCAGAGGAGAGCGGAGGCTGGAGGCCAGAGGGACAGCGGAGGCTGGGGGGGCAGAGGAGAGCGGAGGCTGGAGAAGAGCGGAGGCGAAGAGGACAGCGGAGGCTGGAGGCCAGAGGAGAGCGGAGGCTGGAGAAGAGCGGAGGCTGGAGAAGAGCGGAGGCTGGAGAAGAGCGGAGGCTGGAGAAAGAGCGGAGGCGGAGAAGAGCGGAGGCTGGAGAAGAGCGGAGGCAGAGGAGAGCGGAGGCTGGAGAAGAGCGGAGGCAGAGGAGAGCGGAGGCAGAGGAGAGCGGAGGCTGGAGAAGAGCGGAGGACAGAGTAGAGCGGAGGCTGGAGAAGAGCGGAGGCAGAGGAGAGCGGAGGCTGGAGAAGAGCGGAGGCAGAGGAGAGCGGAGGCTGGAGAAGAGCGGAGGCTGGAGAAGAGCGGAGGCTGGAGAAGAGCGGAGGCTGGAGAAGAGCGGAGGCAGGGGAGAGCGTAGGCAGGGGAGAGCGTAGGCAGGGGAGAGCGTAGGCAGGGGAGAGCGTAGGCTGGAGGCCACAGAAGAGCGGAGGCTGGAGGCCACAGGAGAGCGGAGGCTGGAGACCACAGGAGAGCGGAGGCTGGAGGCCACAGGAGAGTGGAGGCTGGAGGCCACAGGAGAGCGGAGGCTGGAGGCCACAGGAGAGCGGAGGCTGGAGGCCACAGGAGAGCGGAGGCTGGAGGCCACAGGAGAGCGGAGGCTGGACGGCAGGGGAGAGCGGAGGCTGGAGAAGAGCGGAGACAGAGAAGAGCGGAGGCAGAGGAGAGCGGAGGCAGAGGAGAGCGGAGGCTGGAGAAGAGCGGAGGCAGAGGAGAGCGGAGGCTTGAGAAGAGCGGAGGCTGGAGAAGAGCGGAGGCTGGAGAAGAGCGGAGGCAGAGGAGAGCGGAGGCTGGAGAAAAGCGGAGGCAGAGGAGAGCGGAGGCAGAGGAGAGCGGAGGCTGGAGAAGAGCGGAGGCAGAGGAGAGCGGAGGCAGAGGAGAGCGGAGGCTGGAGGAGAGCGGAGGCAGAGGAGAGCGGAGGCTGGAGAAGAGCGGAGGCAGAGGAGAGCGGAGGCTGGAGAAGAGCGGAGGCAGAGGAGAGCGGAGGCTGGAGAAGAGCGGAGGCAGAGTAGAGCGGAGGCTGGAGAAGAGCGGAGGCAGAGGAGAGCGGAGGCAGAGGAGAGCGGAGGCTGGAGAAGAGCGGAGGCTGGAGAAGAGCGGAGGCTGGAGAAGAGCGGAGGCAGGGGAGAGCGGAGGCAGGAGGGCAGGGGAGAGCGTAGGCAGGGGAGAGCGTAGGCAGGGAGAGAGCGTAGGCAGGGGAGAGCGTAGGCAGGGGAGAGCAGAGGCTGGAGGCCACAGGAGAGCGGAGGCTGGGGGGCAGAGGAGAGCGGAGGCTGGGGGGCAGAGGAGAGCGGAGGCTGGGGGGCAGAGGAGAGCGGAGGCTGGGGGGCAGAGGAGAGGGGAGACTGGGGGGCACAGGAGAGGGGAGGCTGGAGGCCAGAGTGGAGGCTGGAGGCCAGAGGGGAGAGCGGAGGCCAGAGGGGAGAGCGGAGGCCAGAGGGGAGAGCGGAGGCCAGAGGAGAGCGGAGGCCAGAGGAGAGCGGAGGCTGGAGGCCAGAGGAGAGCGGAGGGCAGAGGAGAGCGGAGGCCAGAGGAGAGCGGAGGGCAGAGGAGAGCGGAGGCCAGAGGAGAGCGGAGGCCAGAGGAGAGCGGAGGCCGGAGGAGAGCGGAGGCCGGAGGGCAGGGGATAGCGGAGGCAGGGGAGAGCGGAGGCAGGGGAGAGCGGAGGCAGGGGAGAGCGGAGGCAGAGGACAGCGGAGGCAGAGGACAGCGGAGGCCAGAGGACAGCGGAGGCTGGAGGCCAGAGGACAGCGGAGGCTGGAGGCCAGAGGACAGCGGAGGCTGGAGGCCAGAGGACAGCGGAGGCTGGAGGCCAGAGGAGAGCGGAGGCTGGGGGGCAGAGGAGAGCGGAGGCTGGAGGCCAGAGGAGAGCGGAGGCTGGGGGGCAGAGGAGAGCGGAGGCTGGAGAAGAGCGGAGGCAGAGGACAGCGGAGGCTGGAGGCCAGAGGAGAGCGGAGGCTGGAGAAGAGCGGAGGCTGGAGAAGAGCGGAGGCAGAGGAGAGCGGAGGCTGGGGGAGGCACAGGAGAGGGGAGGCTGGGGGGGCACAGGAGAGGGGAGGCCGGGGGGCACAGGAGAGGGGAGGCTGGGGGGCACAGGAGAGGGGAGGCTGGGGGGCACAGGAGAGGGGAGGCTGGGGGGCACAGGAGAGGGGAGGCTGGTGGGGCAGAACACTCACCGGGCTGTCGGCGGGGCTGTGTGCGGGACAGGTGGCGGAATGGTGGTCCCAGATGGAGGAGGAGAGTGGGCGGTGCCGGCGGAGGCCGCACACCGGAGTGTGGGCCGGGCCGGTTCCCGGATGTGGGTGGGACTCAGGGTGCATCTAGGCACCCTGCCGCCGGAGCCGATCGGAGGGCGGGGGGGTGCTGGCGAGTCTGAGGGCCACCGCCCCTGCAGCGTCCGCTCGGCCCCGCCGCCCTGCAGCCTACAGTGCCACAGCGTCCGTCTCTCCTGAGGGCGGCGCTGATGTTGGTGGCCCCGCCCCCTTCTGTGATGCCGCTCCCCCTGGCTGCCGGCGCTCTGGACTCAGGGCTCACACTGTCCAGTGGACGGTGCGGCCCTGGGTGGGAGCACACGGCACTGTGTGGGGGTGGCGGTGGCGCTTTAGCGCCCACTGCGAGCCGCTATTCAGGTTTGACAGCGGCTCGCGGTGAGCGCTACGCGCTCACCGCTCGTGGGTCTGGAACTTCCGTTTCCGGTCTGTGACACAGGGCGCAGGCCGTCACGGAAGTTGCCCAGATTCCACAGGAAGTGGCCTTCGGGTTTTATATAGTAGATGTGTATAGAAAGATTTTAATCAGGGTACAGAAATAGAAGCCAAACATAAA
The DNA here is from genome assembly GCA_033576535.1 of Allobates femoralis. NCBI lineage: Eukaryota > Metazoa > Chordata > Amphibia > Anura > Aromobatidae > Allobates > Allobates femoralis. The sequence continues at coordinate 380,299,301 of JARQOC010000005.1, read as the reverse complement.
ACATAGATCCGCTTATATGATATGTGTAAATGGGCAAAATTAGAATACATAAATGAAGCAGTTATTTTGTCATTATCATAGCGTGATGCAAAATAACAGAGGAATTTTGTACTATACAGCATTATTTGGTCACATATAGGTTTGTGGGGTCCAAATACCATTTAAAGTATGCAGAGTCAGGAAAAATGAAAAAATAAGAAAAAATAACCCACGGGTTGTGGTCAGTGAGGGGACCACCGCTGCTGCAGAACCTCCGGGGATAATGTTTGGCAGTTGGAGATGTAATGGCTCTCCGTGTGTAGAGCTGGGTTCCCCGGGCAGCGGTAGTAATAGTCTATAGATGGTGCTATGGATGTTGCAGGATTGGGGTAGTAGTAGAGATGATAGCTGCTTGTGAGGGAACGCAGGATTTGAGCACAAGGATTACACAGACTCACGGTTTTGTAGTTTTCCAAGGCTTTACTGCAGATGATATTTGGCAGAGTACTGTCCACGGAGTCTGTACTGGGGTCGGGTTGCTCCCACCCTGTCCGGGTCCTCAGCTTACTACTCCTGCGCCTTGTGTGTGGCCCTGCTGCTGCTTTAGCTGAGCTGCTGGCCCTGTTTCTCCTCACAGGTACCCCTTTGCTAGGCAACCTGAGCCTTTCCACGTGCTTCTGGCCCCGCCGTGTTGCTTTGCTGAGGTACAGTGTAGATATACAACCTCCACTATCCCGGTGTTTACTGTGCTGCGTGTATCAGTCACAGTTTCGGATCCGGTATCCGGTCTGTGCGCTCCTCCGGGGCGAGTTATGAGGTAACTCTGTCTCCCAGATGTGTTCTCCTGTTTCGTCGGGGTATAGGTAGGGACAGTCTCTAGGTACAGTTAAAACCAGAAGTTTACATCTCATATATAAAGCTGAATGTGTGTATGTATGTATATCCGGGATTGGCATCTACACCGTCGCAACTACAGCCACAAAATTTTGCACAGTCACACGTCTGGACTCCGAGAATGTCATAGGCTATGTTGTGAGGCGAAATTTTAACCCTGCGCGTTCCAGTTCACCAAACAATTTTGCCCCTATCTACATAATGGGGAAAAAGTGACAGTTACCAGTTGACAGTTGTGAATGAGAGGGGCTTAATGACAGCGCCAAAGACTAACAGCATATACCAGCATATAGTCACTAAGGTGGGGCCCCAACATGGGATATTCACCACGCACGGGGACATGTATACACACCACACGCACACAAAGAGTAACAGGAAGTGTATAGTCACTAAGGTGCAGCCCCAACATTGGATACTCACCACGCACCCGAACACAAACACACACACCACAAAGAGACACACACAACACAGAGACACACACACACACACCCTATAGCGACACATGCACTCACCCCACAGGGACACACACACACCACAAAGAGACACACACAAGACAGAGACACACACACACCACACAGACCCTCCACAGGGACACACACATACACACCCTATAGGGACACATGTACTCACCCCACAGGGACACACACACACCACAAAGAGACACACACAAGACAGAGACACACACACACACCACACAGACCCCCCCACAGACACACACACACATACACACCCCACAGGGACACACACACACCACAAAGAGACACACACAACACAGACACACACACACCACACAGACCCCCCACCTCCCCCACAGGGACAAACACATACACACCCTATAGGGACAAATGCACTCACCCCACAGGGGCACACACACACACACCACAAAGAGACACACACAAGACAGAGACACACACACACACCACACAGACCCCCCCACAGACACACACACACATACACACCCCACAGGGACACACACACACCACAAAGAGACACACACAGCACAGACACACACACACCACACAGACCCCCCACCTCCCCCACAGGGACAAACACATACACACCCTATAGGGACACATGCACTCACCCAGAGGGACACACACACCACAAAGAGACACACACAACACAGAGACACACACACACACCACCCAGACCCCCCACAGGGAAACACACACATAAACACCCTATAGGGACACATGCACTCACCCCACAGGGACACACACACACACCCAGGGACACACATACCACACAGACAGACACAGATGTGCACAAATCGCCTCACACAACTCGCCTCATACATGTGCTATCTTTAATTTCCAATAATAAACATCTGATTAAAAACAGTCAATGTGCAACACATGTGCCATATAGGGAATTAAGGCAGATGTCAGTCACATGAGCTGTCTCTTATGTGTATGTGTGAGGTATCATATACTGCCCGGCCGGCACTGTTGGCTGCAGATTTATCAGGCTGCCTATAGCAACCAATCACAGCTCAGCTTCTATTTTCCTACAGGTCATTAATATGACATATTCAAATTCTATTTTGTTATAGCTAGCATCAGTTATTTATTAACCCGGGCATAGCAGGGTAGTACACCTAGTACACTATATAAAAAGACACATATGCATGTTTTTGTCACTATCTGACATTAAATCAGAATAAACCTTTCCCGTTTTATGTCAATTAGGATTACCATAATTATTCATATTTGTCAGATGCCAGAATAATGAAAGAGAGAATGTTTTAAAGCATTTTTATTATTTTCTGTACAGTCAAAAGTATACACACATTTCATTAGTATTTGGTACCATTGCACTTAAACTCTATGATTTAAGTCAAAGGTTTTTGATATCCTTGCACAAGTGTGTCGCCCCGCAATGAGTGCGTCACAGGAGGGTACTGCACCCCTGACTGAAGGTGCAGTGTTCTCCGTCTCAGTGATGAACAAGTTAATCCCAAGGCTCCATGTACCACATGCAACATCTAGAGGCAGAGGACCAATTTAGAGACCTGTTTCCTGGCAACCGGTCCTGGTGGGAGGAGAGTTAGATGCATAGCAGTGGGGAAAGAGCAGAAAGAGTTAGAATGTTGGAGAGACAAGATCAAGAACAGATGTCGTGACTGAACAGCTAACAGGGAGGGCACCGAGTAGAGGTGACCCAGAAGTGAAGGGGGCCAAGTGAACAAGTAACGGGTGAAAAGACGATCCGAGCCCAGTCCAACCCGGAAGTACCGGCTCTGAGGTAGTGCAGATGCTCCATCGCCGCACTACAGAACCGGAGTGATTGACGGCTTCATAGGAGCGCAATACACACACCACCATCACCGCAGCTGTATCGGGAGGGGTACCCACCATTGAGGTCCAGGAACCCATCGGGAGCTGCCAGGCCTACGGCTTGGGTGCCCACTAGAAGTTCCTTGAAAGTGAAACCGTTATTCCAGTGTACCATGTGTGAACTAAGTAAAGACCCATGCAGAGGAGCATCGTGTCCGAGCCTTATTTCAGAAACTACTACTAACCGATTCACCCACAGAATCGACCGAGCTGCTGTATTCCATCACTACAGCTCCTGACCCTGGGGACTCCCGCTCATCCTGTAGGGAGCGGATCCATCTTGCTGCAGCCCATCCCCCGGAGGTCCAAGCAGCGTCGGTGCCATCACCGGACCCCTACAGGTGGCGTCACGAAACAGCAACTTTATCACTATATAATCTTATTTAACGCTTTTATTGACCACCGGGCCTCCACACCCTCGGGCACAGAACCGTGACCACAGTCACGCCTGAGACCTGAGAACCCGGCTTACGGTGAGTCACAAGCTTCTCACAATACTTGGTAGGAATTTGGACCCATTTATCCTGACAAAACTGATGTAGCTGAACCATGTTTGTAGGTTGCCTTGCTCTCATTTGTCTTTTCACCTTTGCTCATAAATTTTCAATAGGATTAAGATCAGAGCTTTGTGATGGCCAATCCAAAACATTGACTTTTTTATCCTTAAATCATTTTGTAACCAGTTTGGTAGTATGCTGTGGGTCATTGTCCATTTGGAAGACACATTTCCACCCAAGCTTTGACTTACAGGCTGATGTCTTGGGATGTTGCTTCAGTATTCCCACATAATCTTCTTTCCTCATGATGCCATCTATTTTGTGAAGTGCATCAGTCCCCCATGTAGCAAAACAACCCCACAGCATGATGCTTCCACCCCTGTGTTTCACAGTTGGGATTGTGTTCTTAGACTTCCAAAATGTCTCCCTTTTTCCTCCAAATATAACAATATTCATTATGGCCAAACAGTTACATTTTTGCTTCATCAGACCACAGGATATATCTTCAAAAATGTAGGTCTTTATTCCGTTGTGCATTTGCAAACATTAATCTGGCTTTTTTAGGTTTATTTTTGAATATAGGATTCTTTCAGGCAGAAACCAACCCATGTTGATACAGTAGTCGTTTCAATCTTACCAGCTTCTGTCATCATCTTGAGAAGGTCTTTTGCTTTTGTTCTTGGGTTGATATGCACATATTGGACCAACGCATGATTATCTTTTTGGACAAAGAACCCTTCTCCTTCCTGAGCAGTATGGTAGCTGCACATTCCCATCTTGTTTGAACTTGCGCATAATTGTTTGTACAGATGAACGAGGCACTTTAGGATGAACCAGACTTGTTTACGTCCACAATTCTCTTCCTGATACAGATTTTTGATTTCTTTAGACTTTCCCATGATGCTACATATAGAAGCAGTGTGTTTCAGGTGTGTATTAAAATGCATCTACAGGCATGTCTCTAATTAACTCAGATTTTGCCACTAAACCTATCAAAACTCTTCAAACACTTGACATCATCATATGGGCTTTCCCAAATTTTTAAAAGGCGTAGTAATCTTAGCATATGTGTTTAGCCCTCGACAGTGGGGCCAGTCTCTGCTAAGCAGGGAGATTAGTGCCCACCATGCAACACCGCTGGTTCTGTCCGTGGATCCATGTGGCCATCTGCTTCCTTCTCTGCTAGGAACCTGTACCCTCTTGGCAAGGTATCCTAGAAATGCTCTTAGGATGTGCTCGTCACTTTCTGCACATACTTAATGGAGCAGTTCACCTGTTCCCTATTAGGACTCTGACATAGTACTGAACTGCTCTGTGCATAAAAGGCATCCTCCCCTATGGGATGAGCCTAGGAACTTGTTCACTCATTTGGATTGTTGCCTCTCCCCAGTTCTCACTCTGTAGTGCTCTGCAATAGGAAGACCCACTTCAGGGTAGGGCGTGCTGGCCCTTTAAGAATCCTGAGCATGTTGAGTACATTAGTATGTTCCTGGAAGACCTGTGTAGTGTGCACATTCCCCAGGAGTAGGAGGCAGAAGATGGAGCCTAGGTAGATGCCGCGGGACCCCCTGAGGGGTGAGTGTGCCACAGCCGCCAATCACCCTGTTTATGATATGCCAATGTCACAGAGGGTGATACCTAATGGTACTTTGTAAACACTATTTTTGATCAAAAAAGCATCTTCTGTGGTATCCGTGTATGCTCAAGAGCACTAATGATGCATCCCTGCTCCTGCGCATGAGTTGTTTGCCTTGATGCAGCGGGAGGGGCCTGGGAATGTACACAAGTATGTGCATGCATTGTGCCACTCTGACTGTGCGCACATGTGCATGCCCTGTTGGAGATCCTGTGAATCTGGCGGAAAGAGAGGCAATGTTAGCCCTTGAGGAACTTCTGGATAATGAGACCACTTCAGTTACATGTGAGTTTCCAAAATCTCTGTTGCCGAGATCTAAACGCTTCCCACCCTTGTCCGTCTGTCCAGCAGTGGATATTTTCACTAGACTGGTGTCAGAAGAATTTAAACAAATATCTACATGTAGAAATTTTGATAACTTGACACATGAACATCGCTCAGCTTTACAACAATTGCGTGAGATGGACGATGTGGTTATAAAACAGGCGGACAAGGGTGGGAACGTAGTGATATGGCCAAAAACTAAATATGAGCGTGAAGTGTTTAGGCAATTGAGGGAGAAAGAAACATACCAGAAACTTTCTTTTAATCCCCTATCTGGTTTTTCTAAAGAACTAGGTAAGATCCTACATAGAGCTTTTGACCAGGGCATTATAGACAGAAAAATGAGAGAAGGACTAACCATTAAATCAGCACGTATCTCGACCTTCTATATTCTTCCAAAAGTCCACAAGGATGCCGTCAACCCTCCAGGCCGTCCGATCGTGTCTGGTATTGACAATTTATGCGAACTAATCTGTCGTTTTATTGACCATTATTTAAAACCTTTAGTGGAAATACTTCCTTCATATGTGAAAGACACGACGGACGTCCTGAGATGTGTTGACGGCATCTTTGTGGACCAGGATACTCTCTTTGCAACATTGGATGTAGAGAGCCTCTATACCTCGATAGGGCATGATGACGGGCTAAGAGCAGTTCGTTTTTTTTTTGGATGCTGGCGGTCGAGGCGGCAGGATGGGTGACCTGGTACTCGAGCTGCTCCGTTTTGCCCTGACACATAACTTTTTTGTGTTGAAAGATCAGTTTTACCTTCAGTTACGCGGCACTGCGATGGGCGCGGCCTGTGCGCCTTCGTACACTAACCTCTTTCTGGGGTTCTGGGAGAGGTTGATTTTTGGCGGCGGAGGCGTGCAGGCCGATGCCCATCTACAGTGCTGGTACAGATATATAGATGACATCCTGATCTTGTGGCAGGGCATTGCAGAGCAGCTCGATGCCTTTGTGGGTGAGCTAAATAATAACAACATGAACATTAAATTGACATTGAAATACAGCCCCACGGAAATTGAGTTTTTAGACATCAAAATTAAATTGGACGCATCTAGGATGATTCAAACTGATGTGTTTCGAAAAGAAACATCTACTAACGCACTCCTACATGCGTCCTCTGCACATACAGGGTCGACCATCAAGGCTGTCCCGACCGGCCAGTATCTGAGAATGTGACGTATCTGCTCGTCTACCCAGGATTTTGAGAAACAGGCGGGCGATCTGCGGAGTCGTTTTTTAGAACGGGGGTACACTAAACGTTCTCTGAAAAAGAGCTATGCCAGAGCTAAAAAGACAGAGAGGCAAGAACTCTTGCAATACCGTGGTAAACCTTCTGGTGAGGACAAAGATCAAACACGCTTCATCGGCACGTTCAACCAAGGGTGGGATGAAATGAGAAAAATATTTGATAAACATTGGTCTATTCTAAAGACAGATCCCGTCCTGGCTGAGACCATCTCTGACAGGCCATTGATGACTGCACGGCGCGCAAGGAATCTTAAAGATTTTCTTGTGGACAGCCATTATGTCCCACAGAAAAAATTACCATTTGGGCACCGAACTCAACGTTTGGGTTGTTACCCCTGCGGTGATTGTACCGCATGCCCCAATATCCTCCGCACGGGAACCTTTCACTCTAGTGACAACAAGAGGTCATACAAGATACGACATTACATCTCGTGCAGTTCTACTCATGTAGTTTACTTTGCCACATGTGGCTGCCCACGTATTTACGTGGGACTAACATCACGTGAATTACGAGTCAGAGTGAGGGAACACGTGCGGGGGATTGAGGCAGCTAAAGATTCCGAGGACATCACATTGCTCAAAACCCTACCTAGGCATTTTAAAGCCCATCATAATAGTGACGCTAGTAGCCTACAAGTTAGAGGCATTGATGTTATTCATGCAGGGTTTAGAGGGGGAGACCTGAAAGGTATGCTCGCTAGGTGTGAAGCGAAGTGGATTTCCACTCTCAACACCCTAGTTCCCAGGGAACTAAATGAAGTACCGTATATACTCGCGTATAAGCCGAGTTTTTCAGCCCAAAAATTGGGCTGAAAAGTACCCCCCTCGGCTTATACGCGAGTCAGTGCTGTATACCGATGTATACATCGGTACATACCGATGTATACATCGGTATACAGCAGCCCCCGCATCCCCAGTAATGCAGGGCCCCCCCAGGGTCTCTCCGGTCACCTGTAAAGCAAGCTATACTTATCAGTGTCCCGCTCGCACCCGCCGCTGCCGACATCCACGATCCTCCATCTTCATGCGACTCCTCTTCCTGTTTCTGTGCGCGTCGCCGGCAATGACGTCATTCCCGGCGACGCGCACAGGAAACAGGAAGAGGAGTCGCATGAAGATGGAGGATCGCGGATGTCGGCAGCGGCGGGTGCGAGCGGGACACTGATAAGTATAGCTTGCTTTACAGGTGACCGGAGAGACGCTGGGGGGGGCCTGCATTACTGGGGCTGCGTGTATACTATCGCTGGGGCTGCTATATACCTCTGGGGCACTGTATACTACCACTGGGGCTGCTATATACCTCTGGGGCCCTGTATACTACCACTGGGGCTGCTATATACCTCTGGGGCACTGTATACTACCACTGGGGCTGCTATATACCTCTGGGGCCCTGTATACTACCACTGGGGCTGCTATATACCTCTGGGGCCCTGTATACTACCGCTGGGGCTGCTATATACCTCTGGGGCCCTGTATACTACCACTGGGGCTGCTATATACCTCTGGGGCCCTGTATACTACCACTGGGGCTGCTATATACCTCTGGGGCCCTGTATACTACCGCTGGGGCTGCTATATACCTCTGGGGCCCTGTATACTACCACTGGGGCTGCTATATACCTCTGGGGCCCTGTATACTACCACTGGGGCTGCTATATACCTCTGGGGCCCTGTATACTACCGCTGGGGCTGCTATATACCTCTGGGGCCCTGTATACTACCACTGGGGCTGCTATATACCTCTGGGGCCCTGTATACTACCACTGGGGCTGTATATACTACCACTGGGGCTGTATATACTACTGGGGCTGCGTGTATACTACCACTGGGGCTGCTGTATCTACCTCTGGGACTGGTGTATACCACACTGCTGGGGGCTGTATACTTGTGCTAGGGTCCACCCTCGGCTTATACACGAGTCAATAGATTTTCCCAGGTTTTGGGGGCAAAAGTAGGGGGGTCGGCTTATACACGGGTCGGCTTATACACGAGTATATACGGTAATCAATTATGCTCCGTTCATCTAGTTGTGTGGTTGTCCTGCATTGTTTTCCTGCACTAGCCTTGCTTGACCTTTGGTGTTCTTTGTTTATGTGTTTATGTAATCAGAAAACTCTTTTCTGCCCCCTCTCTTTAGTTTGTGGATTAGCATGGCCTCTAATCTTATGTCCGCATCTGCCTTCATAATGGGATCTATTAATTACGAGAGAAATGGCCAGACACAACCCATGGATTCCTATGGACTATCAAGAACAAGATATCTAGTGTTACTTTATGATCATGAGATGTCACTGTCCTTTAGCAATCATTGCTGTGTTTTTCTGTGCTGGTTATTTTTCCCAATCACTAGGAATCACATGATCTTCTCTTCTCCAGTGTGCGCATGCGCGCTGGGGCCCGCTCTCCCCGGCGGTCCGGCCCGCGACCATCTAGTGCGCACGCGCATGGCGCCATGGCAACTGCCTGACTCCATGCGCGTCATCTTACCGCGCACTTCCGGTACGCGGGCGGGACTTCCGGTACGGCGATTTCCGCAGTGCGCACACGCCACTTCAACTGGTGAACAGGGAGGACAGGTGAAGTCCATTTGTGGACACCTATGGTGTATATAAGGTCATGACCGCAGGGTGTGCACAGGTTTTTCCCTGAGGAAGCAAGCACTGTGGTAGCGAAACACGTGTAGGATGACTGTCTTGTCCTTGTGTCTGTCCTGAACCTGGTATTCTTCCCACAAGCATTGGACAATATGGGTAACTTTATCTTTGAATGTTTACGGTTTGGAGAAACCTTTCTCTTTGTATTTAAGGATCTAGGAATGTATAATATCCATAGGTCTGTAGTCCAATAGCTGTGGGGAGCTTTATAGTCAATGCTCATGAACTATATGACTATGCACTAGTGGTTGTTTAGTATTGAAGAGAGTTGTATATAGATATCTCTGAAACCATATTGGGTGGAACTAATGAGAACAGCCCTCTAAAGATATACAAACTTACTTGTGGTTTACGGTTTGTTATACGGTCTCTCTTGTTGTGGTCACTGTACCAAACCTTGTGTTATTTCTATTTTTATGTTCAGAGAATTTTATTATACCAGGCTCTTTTAATGTTATATGTGTTCACCAAATGTATCGTCCTTGAATTGTGACTTTGTACTTTATGTAATTTTTGTGAAGAATTTTATATGATCTCTAATTGAATAAATTTTGATACGTTTTTGCACAAAAAACTCCTGTTGTTCTCCTGATATTCAAATTGATGCTTTAGAGGTGCTATATAAGACTAGCCGTATATAATGTTGATATTGGACTCTATGTATTTACTATGTGCACATGGTCCAGTTTACCTGGCCATATTACAAATTACACCCATGCATCTGCATCTGGCGTTAGGGACATTTAAAGCACTTTCCCAGGATCTTTGTATCAATGTTCGCCTTCCCCCTGAAGAAGCTTAATACCTACATTCAGAAATGTATGTTGTGGACCCCTCTTTTCTTAGAACTTTTGATTAAGATCCTCGTAGGCGTTCATTTACTTTTGTATGCTTTTCTACTCTAGATATAACTCTGTCTCTTGACATTTTGCAGTATTGTTGATGTAGTTAAACCAGATTGCATTTGCTTTTTTGTACATAGGAATTTATCTAAGTTACTTCACCTGCATCAGCACAGAATCATTAGTGCTACCTTTGGACTGTTTCCAGGAATCTATTCTATTAGTGTTCTTTTTTTTTTCTCTGTTTGCTATGTATTTTCTAATTCTTAAAAAGCACTTGGCATATATTCAATTTATAAAGGATAATTAATTAGCATTTAACACCCTGAAATAAAATACTGACCAAATACAGAATATGTGAATGTAGCATAAAGCCAATACATTGTAGAGGAGGTTTAGAGTTTAAGTGGAAAAGCTGGGAAGTGCAAGAAAGGCTGGGGTCACACATAAGCCCTTGGTCCGTTTTTGGCTTCATTTTTGTCATTTTTTTTTTCTAAGTCCAAAAACTGATAGAAAAACGGATTGGATGTAATAAACACCCTGTCCGTTTTTTTCTGCACCTAAAAACATTGCTATGTCCGTTTTTGAGCCAAAAACGTTGCTAGCAGCGTTTTTGGGGTCCGTTTTGCAAAAAAAAAAATTTTTAACATGGGCCCTATGGAAAAACGGATCCGTTTTTTTGAGAATTTTGGTCAAAAAATGACTAAGTCCAAAAACGTTCAGGGGTGTAGGAGGCTCAAATAGCACCCAAAAAAAAACGGATTGGTCATGGAAATCACTTCCAAAAACGGATTTCTATGTGTGACCCCAGCCAAAGAGGGATTTTTCATCTTTATCTTTCACAGGGGAGAAAAAATATTATGTAAAGCAGTTATGATATTATATATAGTTTTGTAACCATTTAAGAGTCCAGAAATTTATTTTTGCTTGTTCTTGAACCCTAAAATTTCACTCAGTAAGATTATAACTGCAGTGCACCAGAATGCCCATCACATAGCCTGGTGTTAGACTCTACCACCTGGTAATCCACATTGCAATATGGAGAACAGCTATAAATAACCGTGTGATTGCTTACAAAGATCTTATAAATAAAGATGACAACAAATGGCATCTCACTGAATGTAGTTGACACGCCCCTCTAGGGCCTTAGGATGCTCGAAACTGGGCTTTCTTGAGGCTTCATCATGGGGATCACAGGGGCCGATACCCGGCTCCATGACCCTGGTGGTGTCATTAAAAGTTCGGTGTGGGTGGCTCTCTCTCTTAGGGATAGGGATCTGGCGCAGAGGGTTCATTCTAGGCAGGGTTGAGTGGACCTGGGGATACTTGTTAATTTATACGTGACACCACCTGCAGGTTGCGGCTATAACTGTCCGCCGCTGCTCGACAGTCTTCCTATGGGTCGATGGTTGGGAGGCAGCAATGTTCTTAAAGGCAACCTGATCCCTAAAAATCACCCCCCCCAGCCTATTAATACCTGCCCCTGCACCATCAGTGCTAGCTATTAATTTGTGTAAAAACTGTATATTTACAAAGTTTATAAAAGTGCTGGGTGTACCAACGTCATGATAGCCAGATATGACGCAATTAGCATCATACAGGTTAAACCACCCATGGAGGAGGGCAAGGAAGATCACTTACGCTTATCACGCCCATCGGGGTGTGAATAATTGCAGTAAACACGGTGGAGAGAAGCTACAGGGAACACCCTGTGTGACTTCTCAAGTGCTCAGAAGCAGCAGTTCAGGAGGTAATAAAAGCACTTTTATAAACCTTGTAAATACACAATTTTTACACAAAGGGATAGCTAGAATAGCATACTGATGGTGCTGGGACCTATATTAATAGGCTGGGGGTGATTTTTAGGGGTCAGGTTCCCTTTAAGCCCTCTACGGGTAGGGCAGACCCCTAAGTTGGCCAAAGGTACCTGAGTAAGTTTGTAGTTGTGTTTCTGGTTCTCCTGACATGTAAAGAAAGTTCACAGACACAGCGGGTTGCAGTCTTCAGTTCTTTTACTTACAGTGTTTGTGTAACAGCCCGCTGAGCACTGGGTTCTTGGAGGCAGGGATCTAGCTACTCACTGGTAGTAGGTTGGTATATAGCAGGCACCCCTGCTCTTTCCAGGTTGTCTCACACAGCGACTTGACTCACCCGTTCTGCCTTGCGCCTCGCCACAAAGAGCTCTGAGCCAGTGACTGCAGCTTTTTCCTAGGGCTTCCCCTGCAGTGTCTCCTCTTAGCCCTATGGTTCCCATCTTTTCAGCAGGTGTCTCCCCTTAGCCCTATGGTTCCATCTTTTCAGCAGATGTGCACGGTTATCGACCATGCCACCATGAAAGTGTCACACAGTCTCTGGATTGCTAGCTGAGCCTAGTCTTTTCCACCAGCCTTTTGGGTTCCCAGTGCCCCTTGCGGCCTAGTCTCTCCCCTTGCCTGTGCCTGACAATGGATACGAGACCCACAAGTGGATTGCTCACTTCCCATGCCTCTGGGACCCCCTCTTCCTCCTGGAACCCCTTGAGTGATGTTCTGCTCTAGGGTTCGGCCTTAGGACGAGCTCCCACTTGCTCCAGTCCTTTGGACACTTCTCAGGTGTACGTTCTCTATCTGCCCAACTCAACCTTGGTGTTCAATGGGCTCTCCTCAGCTGTTCTACCGTCTCTCCTCACCTGGTCACTCTCTCTGTTAACTACCTTTCTTCTCACTGTCGTCTCCTGCATTCTAGATGTTTCCCACTTTTTTATACCCTCTGTCACGTTTCCCACATCATCTACGTGTGTACTTCCTGACCTCACTCCTCCCAGGTGCTTCCTCTAACTACTTCCTTCACCACCCAACCCCACTACAATCGTTCCTAGTGTGATCTGGGTGTCCCGGTACCAGTCTGTACCCCTCTTACCAGTGAGTGGGATACTACACACTAACAGGGGTGCAGTACCTCTGTGATGACTGGATCCACTGGGGCGCCATATAGGATTTGCCATTAGCCATCAAATGTGTGCCATGGACTTCATTTGTGTAGGAACCCATTACATTACCAAATGCAATTCTAGAAGTGAGATCATGGCAAACAGAGCAGGATGCTTAGTACAATGCATAGTTATGCCGATCTGATCACTAGTATGTAAAAGCCATTATATAAAAAAATGATAAAAAAATAATTAGAAACTAATGTAAACATTTTATGCGAATGCTTCACATAAACACATAATTGCACAGCCTAAATGATACCGAAACAGTGAGGCAGATTGACTTTTATAAACTGTTATAAATTATGGAATTTAGTTAGCTATGCCTAGGTTACCAGAGGGTAATATTACCCTTTCAAACCAAAGTCTGGTAATTAAAAAATGCCGTTAAATTTGCATTATAGTGATATTTATTCTGTTCATTGTATAACATTACAGATCTTCGTGTGCTATCCGGAAAGGTGTATAACTCAATTAGATGTTCTTGAAGTTAAATCTTCATACTTAATTGTTTTCTCCCCTGAATGAGGAGGATAATAAGCCACAGAAAATCAAACCTTTTGGAAACCCAGTTTTTACAACTTGCAACAGTTTTTATTGCAAACACATGAAAGGTTGAAAGATTTTGCAATTTATCTTTCTTAATGAACATGGCATTTTGTATGCTCATTCAGAAAAAATAGGGACATTGTGGCATTACTACAAGATTTGGAGTCATGGCCAAAAGTGTTGGCACCTTTGAAACTGTTCCCAAAAATGTATTTCTCCTAGAAAATTATTTCAATTTCACATGTTTTGTCCTTCACATGCTTTTGTTATTTGTGTGTATTGGGATAACACAAAAAAGAATACTGAAGAGGCAAATTAGACATATTTTACACAAAACCCCAAAATGGGCCAGATAAAATTGTAGCCACCCTCAACTGAATATTTGATTGCACACCCTTCGGAATAAATAACTGCAACCTACCGCTTACTATAACCAACAAAAAGCCTCTTACACCTCTCTAAAGTTTTGGACCAGTCTTCTTTTGCAAACTGCTCCAGGTCCCTGATATTTGAAGATTGCCTTCTCCCAACTGAAATTTTAATATCTCTCCACAGGTGTTCAATAGGATTTAGATCTGGACTCATTGCTGGCCACTTCAGAACTCTCCTGTGCTTTGTTTCTATTCATTTTTGGGTGCTTCTTGAAGTATGTTTGGGGTAATTGTCCTGCTGGAAAACCCATGACCTAGGAGTCAAACACAGCTTTCTGACAATGGGCACTACAATTCGACCAAATCCTTTTGTAAGCCTAAAATTGCATAATGCCCTGCCACAGATAAGGAAAATGGTGCCAGAGGCAGCAAAACAACCCCAACACACCTTAAAAACGTATGTGGTCCAGCGGCAATGAGTCAAATGAGTCTAAATCCCTCGAAACACTGTGGTATGGAAACCAGTTATGTTGTGAATGGCCAGTATGTATTTCACAGGCAGGGGTCTGCTGCATTATAAATAGCTGGTACCTGTTGTAATTTGCTGTGGGATTACCCAGGGATCTATTAGCAAATGGGAGCACATACAATACAATGAAAAAGTCTATAATTATCACTCATGGCAGATAAAGATATGTGTGGCAATAGCAAGTTCATTAAACAGGCAGCTACTAAAATTCTCAAGAAATAGTGCCAGCACGGCAAACGAGAGTACTCGGTTCCCAGCCATCACTATTTTACCTGCTCTGCCATCCCCTTTTATACCCAAGCACATATTAAACAATATCAACTGTGCTCTGACCAACGCCATAACTGGAAAGGTCCACCTAACAACAGACATGTGGACAACTTGTTGCGGACAGGGACTATATATTACTTTAATGGCACACTGGGTGAACCTACTGGAAGGTGGGACAGAGTCACAGCCTGGGACATCATACATCCTACCCACCTCAAGGATAGTGGGCCCAACTTCCATCAGGGTTTCTTTCTCCTTGTATGCCAGTTCTTATCTCCCCACCTCCTCCTCCTGCTGCTCATCCTCTGCTGAATTACCCTTCCATTATTCCCAAGCCTGGAAGCTCTGCAGCAGTGCCTCGGCAAGGTGGCAACATGCTCTGCTGAAGCTCATCTGTATAGGTCAAAAAACTCACACTGCAGCATAGCTGTTGCAAGGGATAAAAGAAGAGACTGATCAGTGGCTCTCCCCACTTAACCTCCAACCAGGTCTGGTCATATACAATAATGGGTGTAACTTGGTGGCGGCTTTAGAGCTCAGTAAGATGATACACTTTCCATGCATGGTTCACGTGCTGACCTTGGTTGTACAGCGGCTTCTAAAAATATACCCTGACTTGCCATACCTAGTAAGCAAGGAACGCCGTGTGAGCACACATTTCAGAAAGTCATTTCCTGGTTTTGCTGCTCTGGCGGAGCTGTAAATCACTTGAATTTGCCTCATCACCTACTGATTTGCAACCTGCCTACATGCTGGAACTCAACATATCATATGTTGGCAAGGATTAGTGAGCAGCAGAAGGCAGTATCTGAATATCATCTTCAACATGCCAGTCAGACTAACACTCAGCCACCGCATATAACAACTGTTGAGTGGGTGTGGATCGTTGACATTTGTGAGTTTATTGAAAACTTTGAGCACTGCACCAAGATCATGAGCAGCGATGATGCAGCATAACCATTTTGCTGCTCTGTCTATTGTAGCATTTGCTTCATGATCTGAAAGAGGAAGCTTTGAATGTCCAGCTGGTTGCTATGGTGCAAGATTTTTCAATGGGGGGTACTACCCAGTCCAGCCTCAGCAAATATTCTCAGCTCACATTGGGTAATGAGGAAGAGGAGGATGAGGAGTAACAGGTTATTTTTGTCTGTGCTACCGAGGGGACTCCCAACCCCCCAAAAATTGAAAAAGTGATTCAATAATATTTTGTTATGGTTACTGAAAAAAACCATTATACAAAAAACAGTGTTAACGACATGCTGTCATGGCTGAAAGCATTGTCATCCTTTAAATTGTTCCAGAAAATGAAGTTTTATCCCAGAAATGGTTGCAAATACACATGTTTTGTTATACACATGTTTATTTCCTTTATGTGTATCGTTTCAACACACAAAAAACTGAAAACAATAATGCAGATTGGACATAATTTCCCAGAAAACTCCAAAAATAGGCCAGACAAATTTATTGGCACCCTCCACTTAATTTTTGGTTGCACACCTTGGGAATAAATAACTGTAATCAGTCAGTTCCTATAACCATCAACAAGATTCTTATGCCATTCAACTGGAAGTTTGGACCATTCTATTTTTGTAAACTGCTCCAGGTCTCTCATATGTGAAAGTGCCTTCTCCTAACAGTAATTTTAAGATCTATGTATAGGTGTTCAATGGAACTGAAATCTGGATTCATTGCTGGCCATTTTAGAACTCTCCAGCATAATGTTTGCATTCTATTTAGGGTACTTGAAGTATTAAAGGGGACATGGTCCTGCTAGACGACCCATAAATGTATTCTTTAGTTTGTAGGTCTCATTCTGTTCTTGGTAAACAGTAGAATAATGTCCTTTACCAAAAATGTCATCTTCTTCATCACAACACATTCTCCCAGAAGGCCTTTATCTTACTGATGTACGCTTTGGCACACTGCAGTGTAGCTTTTTATGTCTCTGTGACAGCAGAAGGGTCCTCCTGGATCTTCTGACAGAGCTTTTCATTACAATTGAATCCCAATGTACAGTTGGCACTGACATTGATGCACCCTGAGCCTGCAGATATGCTTTAAATTCTTTGGAAGTTGTTTGAAGCTGCATATCTACCATTTGGACTATCCTGTGTTCAAGCATTTCATCAATTTTTCTCTGCCATCCACATCCAGGAAGATTAGCTACAGTGCCATGATTTATGAACTTCTTGATTATGCAGCAGACCGTGGACAAAGGATGATCAAGTTCTCTGGAGATGGACTTGTAACCTTGAAGATGGTTGATATTTTTCAACAATTTTACTTCTCAAGTCCTCATACAATTAATTTCTCCTCTTTCTGTTCTCTATACCCATTGTGGTTTTATGTGTGATTTTCATATTGGCAACACCTGTTATTGCCACAGGTGACTTTGAACGAGCATCACATGCAATTTTGAAAAGGTGCCAAAATATATTGTTGTATTTTGGGGGGTTGTGTGTGAAATTATGTCCAATTTGCTTCATTTTCTCTTTTATTTTTATTTTTTGCGCTAATCCAATACACACAAAAGAAATACAAATATTATGAGAAAACATTTTCTAACTGCAATAATTTTCTGTGAGAAATTCTTCACTTTCTGGGAAAAAATTCAAGGGTGTCAATACTTTAGTCCATGATTGAAAAGTGACATATGTGGCATTACATACCAATTTTAGGATCTGTGTGCATGTTGAAATTTTGTTGTGTTTTTGTTAGGTTTTTCTGTGCAGATTTGACTCAAAACCCCTAAGGTTGTGTGCTCATGATCAGCAATTGCAGCGTTTTGGATGTAGTGTCTTGCCAGTGCATCCAAAATATTGTGTTGTACACTACAATCATAGTCAATGGGATTTCAAGAAATCCCATGCTCACTATGCTTTTCCCCACGGCATCATGTTTTCAGCTGCGGTGCGGGTTTCCGCACTTCCGCACGTCCTCAGCATGTTCATTTAATGATGTGGAGTTGGAAGGATAACCATCTGGTGCACGCAGAGAGAATCTGAGTCTGGCAGGGTCCCTCCGACACAGCTGGCTGGCCTTCCTTTCCTGGTCGGGAAACATCACAATAGGTACTTTGTGCCTGGAACACAGGGCTGATTTCTGTAGTTTACACTTTGGCCAGTTAAACTGATACCCTACAATGTCTGCACTATTTGTACTCTTTACAGGAGACCACTAACTTTATTGTATTAGAACGTATTGTTATTTGCTTTCTTGCAGAGCAATTAAGCAGGTTAGTGCTTTTAGAACAGGAATATATTGCCACTACTGGCTCTGAATGAATCTGTGCATGTGTATTATTATGTGTAAACGTTATATTGTCTCTTATTGATGGGAAGTCTGTAAGGTTTGCAACTCACTTAAACTTACCATCTATTTGTTGTTGAATAGCTTTCTGTATATGCCTGCAACAATTGTATAACTTTTACCATTTACCATCTATTGGTTGTTAAATAGCTTTCTGTATATACCTGCAACAGTTGTATAACTTTTGACATACTTAACTGTGGTAACATCAGGAGGGATCCCAATACGTAGGCTGTACTCCTTTTTAATTGTTTTTATTCACAGTGTTTTGTTTTGTGTGGCTTTGTTCAACAATAAAAATGTGTATATTTCTGATACAGTGTTAGGCTACTTTCACATTACGGATTTTAGGGAGCCGATGCTGTCCGATATAAATTGGACAGCATCGGCTCCCTTCTGATGCCTGGAATCGGGTGCCAAATAGGCACCCGATTCCGGCATAAAATCGGCGCCTCCGGGCTGAAAAAAAAAAAAAAAAACTTATCCTCACCTCCCCCCGAGCCCCCGCCGTCTCCAGCCGTCTTCCTGAAGGTTTCCGGTGGCTCCCGCGGGCTGCAGAGGTCTTCTGCATGTGTTCAGGACCTGCGGTGATGTCACAGTCACGTGACCGCGGGTTCCACCATGGTAACCCGTGGGTCACATAACTGTGACATCACTGCAGGTCCTTTACACATGAAGAAGAGGACCTCTGCAGCCTGCGGGAGCCACCGGATGCCTTTAGGAAGACGGCTGGAGACGGCGGGGGCTCGGGGGAGGTGAGCATAAGTTTTTTTTTTTTTTTTTAACCCTTGTGCACCCAGGAGCAGCTTTACTGTACTGAGCATGCTCAGTACAGTAAAATGGGGTCCGAGGAGACATTAGATGTTTCCTCGGACCATTCTTCATAGGGCCCCATGTTATAGGGATCGGGTCAGATCAGATGTGCACTAAATGCCATCCGATTTGGTCCGATCCGATTCTGTCAGATTTTATTATCGGTGCAAAAATCGGTGCAGGCTCCGATTTTTGCACCGATAATAAAATCGGACAGAATCGGATCAGACCAAATCGGATGCCATTTAGTGCACATCCGATTCGGTCCGATGCCCATAGAGCTGCATGAGGCCAAATTCGGATCCGATGCTGTCCGATTTTGATCGGACAGCATCGGATCTGAAAAATACGTAATGTGAAACCAGCCTTAATCGCCCTACTTAGGCATGTCGTCTCTTTCTCTGATTTTTGCTGAGAAGCTGCCCTGCACCAACTGCAAATGGTGAGTACAGGGCAGCTGCGATCTCCATACGTGCACTCGCGGGTCCATCCAGCACGCAGTGCCTCAGGAATGTGAGCACACAGCCTAAGGGTTTCCTGATAACAGCAAAGTGAATGAAATTCCTCAAGCATCATGCTCAAATTGCTTATTAATTCTTTTCACATTTGCAACACATTTAAATATGCAGCATTTCCATTCTTTCAGCATTTTTTGCCTCAAATTTTGCTCAGGCTAATGAATGGGAAAAATATATATACTGGGATGGGAGACCATGTACAAGAACAGGTGACCATGTACAAGTATGGGGACATGTACATGAATAAGGGACTAATATGGAGGGATATATACACGTATTATTGATGTGTACAAGTATGGGGAACATATATACTAGGATGAGGGGCCATGTACAAGTACCAGGGACATATATACTAGGCAGGGGGTACATGTACAAGTATGGGGGACATCTAAACTAGGAAGGGGGGTAATGTACAGTACAAGTATGGGGGGCATATATACTAAGATGGGAGGGCCATGTACCAGGATGGGGGATATATACACCAGAATGAGGGACATATATACCAGGTGGGGAGCCATGTCTAAGTATAGGGGACATATATACTATGATATGGGGCCATGTACAAGTCTGAGGGACACATATACTAGGATGTGGGGCCATGTAAAAGTATGGGGGCATCTAAACTTGGAAAGGGGGCCATGTACAAATATGGGGGACATATATATTAGGGTGGAGGGCCATGTACCAGGATGAGGGACATATATACCAGGATGGGGTGGCCATGTACAAGGATGGGGGACATATATACTGATTGTAAAGCAAACACTGGCATTATAAGATGGACCCCATTTAATATTAAAAAGGATTTTTTTCTCTATTTCCTTCACCAATTTTGTGGCGCATCTTATGATCCAAATCACCCTATAAAATGAAAAATATGGTGTTTTTAAGGACATTTTGGTTGATTTACACATGCACACATCTCTTCCGAGTGCATACATCTTACTAAATAAAAAACAATATATTTTCTAGTTTGTGAAATGTTTAATATTGGTAGGATTTTACTAAACTTACTATCCTATTTCTTATAAACTGTATACAAATTGTAAATATATTTGTGTACTTCATTCAGATATTTCATTACTTCATTAAAGTTCCTTATATCAATTGTTAAAATATTTTTATGAAAACTGTGTAATATGTGAACTAGACTTGAACCATTGGCCTGAACAAGGTACTTTCTAAAAGAATTAATATAATTGAACTACTTTGAGATTTTCATTTAATTTCAAAACATTGAAGTATAAAAGTCAATTAAATCAAGTAAGATGATTGCATTCATATTCCCTACTTACTTGCATATAAAAAATATTTTATTGAAAACACAAACAGATACACATTTGTTTTCTTCCCTTTTATGTTTTGTCTGTGCAGTACTTTTACTAGATAACAGCAATTATATTGACAAGCACTTCCTAGCAACAGAAAGAAAGATCTAGCCTCCGGCTTGTACATATTTCATTCTCAGTCCAGCAGTTTTAGAGACTTCTTGCCATTATCCAAGAATTTGAAATCAGAAAAAGCGAACAATATAGATGAAATTTAGACTGGCAAATTAGAATAAGACAGATCTATTAAGACAAGTGCAGCTTAGCAAATGTGAAGCCTGAACACGTGTGGAAAACACATTCTCTCTGTTGGATAAAAATCACAAAAGTTTAGTTGCAAAAATTGTTACTTAAGCTGTATATTGTTCGAGGTCAACAACAGTAAAATGAAATATTGTCACACTTCCAATTTCCAATGCTAAATTGTAACTTAAATAACCAAAGTGAACTAGGATGTAATATAGTTTTAAAACAGAACAAACTATATGGCAAAAAAAAAATTCTTTAGACTTAACAAAATTTTAAATACTAGCTGTGAGCCCGATGCAAATGCATCGGGTGTCTAGAATATTTTTTTTTTTTTTTTAGATTTTCAAATAATAATCCAATATAGTAGATAGGAATTTTTTATTTTATTATTTATTTTGTTTTGTTTTTTTACTATTTTTATTATTATTAAATGTATTTATTATTTGTTATTTTAAGAAAATTTATTTGTATTAAAATTATTTTATTTTATTTAAAAACCGCATCTGCGGCGCGGTTGCGGTAATCCCCATAGAAAGTATAGGGGGACTTGCGGCAGGTGCGGCAAAACCGCACTTGCCGCACCTGCCGCAAGTCCCCCTATACTTTCTATGGGGATTACCGCAACCGCGCCGCAAGTGCTCGCACTCAGCCAGCGACTCGCAATGCGGCGCGGTTGCGGTAATCCTTATGGGGATTACCGCAACCGCGCCGCAAGTGCTCGCACTCAGCCAGCGACTCGCTGCCGCACCTGCCGCAAGTCCCCCTATACTTTCTATGGGGATTACCGCAACCGCGCCGCAAGTGTAGCGACTCGCAATGGCCTCGCGGCCATTGCTCGCGCTACACAGCGACTCGCAATAGATCCCCATTGAAAGTATAGGGGGAGTTGCGGCAGATGCGGCAGCTGAGGTAGCGACTCGCAATGGCCTCGCGGCCATTGCTCGCGCTACCTCAGCGGTAAATCGCTAACTTTGTAGCCGGGCCTCTGGTTCTATTTTCGGACAGCGACTCGCAATGGCCGCTTTGCGGCCATTGCTCCGCGCGTGGTGACGTCACAGCGTGATATAGCCACGGCATTTTCGGGGTCCGACACGATTTTGCCTACGGCAATTATATAGTAGATTATGATAATTTTAAATACCATGAACACTTTTCAATTTTTCAAGATTATGCAAATATTTCTCAAAATCAAGTTATTAAGCAGGTTACTATACAAACTAATATGAAGCTTGTCTACAGTATTCCACAATTCGTTTACAAAACAATACACACTAAGGCCGGCTTCTCACCACAATTTTTGGGATCTGGGGCTGCCCAGTGTGAACCGGACAGCCCCGGATTCGATTTAGACCCTATTATCTCCCTATGGGGCTGGATGGCAGTGATTTGCCATCCAGTTTTGTGCTGTCTGGCAGGATCCGTCTCTTTTCGCTTTTTTGCCCCAGACACAGAAGCATAGCATGCAGCATTTTTTGTGTCCGGTGCAAAAATTGGACAAAATCATATCCCCCAGATAATGCCGGATCTGGTGCGATCCGTCATCCCATAACAAGGGAGTCTATGGGCGCTGGATCACCCCAAATCCATCATAAAATTGGACCAGTTCCCATACGCCGGGTGCTGAACAAGCAGCGGCTTTGAAATTCAAGCTGTACTCATTCAGCACCTGGACAGCGAAGCTCAAAGAGCCGCCGGCTGAAATTTCAGCATCTGGAGAGCTCCACTGCTGAAATTTCAGCACTTGGACAGCGGCAGCCGCGCGCACTAATGATTCTGGCAGAAAACAGAATCGGAGGGCTGTCAGGTTCTGTCCGGTGCTTCCTGCAAAACACCGGACAGAACCTGACAACAAGAAACCGTGGTGTGAAGCCAGCCAAAGTTTAAAGGTTCTTATTAAAAGTTAATGGTGTCTTTTGCTGGTAAATCGAGTTCAGCTGTTTCACTCGTAACAAAAGTGCTGTAGGCATTATTTCTACTCTTAAATATACCTAAAAGATGATTAAAAAAAACATGACGGCTATGAGCACTTTTAAATCGAAAGCCTTAATCAAGCATTACTCAGAGCGCAAGAAATCTTTAAAAATTGGAATTCTCCAGCTTTGCTCAAAAATATGTCTTAAAGCGAATCCATTTTTTGTGACTACTGCAAAACCTCAAACGGACCTAGAAAATTGTATATAAGTTTGAGCTTTCCAAGTATTATTTTGAACGTTTTTAAACTCTTTAATGCAAAAACTACCTATTCAAAGGGATTTTCCAGGCGTATCTCAAACGTCTGCAGTCAATCTATAGTTGTGCTCAAAAGTATACATACCCAGGCAGATTTTTTGCTTTCTTGACATTTTTTCAGAGAATATGAATGATAACACAAAAAACTTTTTTCCACTTATGGTTAGTCATTGGGTGAAGCCATTTATTGTAAAACTACTGTGTTTTCTCTTTGTAATTCATAATGACAACCAAAAACATTAAAATGACCCTGATCAAAAGTTCACATACCACAGTTCTTAATACCGTGTATTGCCCCCTCTAACATCAATGACAGTTTGAAGTCTTTTGTGGTAGTTGTGGATGAGGCTCTTTATTTTCTTAGATGGTAAAGCTTCCCATTCATCTTGGCAAAAAGCCTCCAGTTCCTGTAAATTCCTGGGCTTTCTTGTATGAATTGCACACTTTAGTTCTCACCAGAGTGGCTCAATGATATTGAGGTCAGGAGACTGAAATGGCCACTCCAGAACCTTCACTTTCTTCTGCTATAGCCAATGACAGGTCGACTTGGCCTTGTGTTTTGGATCTTTGTCATGTTGGAACGCCCAAGTACATGCCATGCGCAGCTTCTGTGCTGATAAGTGCAAATTTGCCTCCAGTATTTGCTGATAACGTGCTGCATTCATCTTTCCTTCAACTATGACCAAGTTTCCTGTGTCTTTGTAGCTCAAACATCCCAAATCATCGGCAATCCACCTCCGTGCTTTACAGTAGGAATGATGTTCCTTTCATCATAGGCCTTGTTGACACTTCTCCAAATGTAACGTTTATGTCTGTGGCCAAAAAGTTTGATTTTGGTCTCATCACTCCAAATTACTTTGTTCCAGATGTTTGGTGCTTGTCTGTGTGCTGTTTGGCATATTATAGGTAAGATACTTTTTGGTATTTGCCCAGTAATGGCTTTCTTCTGGTGACTCAACCATGCAGCCCATTTTTCTTCCAGTGCCTCCTTACCAGTGCCTCCTTATTGTGCATCTTGAAACAGCCACACCGCTAGATTTCAGTGAGCCCTCTATTTCAGCTGATGTTATTTTGGGGTTTTTCTTTGCATTTGAACAAATTTGCAGTCAATCTGCAGTTGTGCTCAAAAGTTTACATACTCTGGCAGAGTTTTTTTGCTTTCTTGGCCTTTTTTCACAGAAAATGAATGATTATACAAAAAACATTTTTCCACTCACTGTTAGTGGTTGGGTTATGCCACTTATTGTCAAAATACTGTGTTTTCTCTTCTTAAATTTACCAGGGTATGTGAACTTTTGATCAGGGTCATTTGGATGTTTTTGGTAGTCACTATGATTTAAAAAGAGAAAACACAGTAGTTTGGCAATAAATGGCTTCACCCATCCAAAAACCATGAGTGGAAAAAAAGGTTTGTGTTATCATTCATTTTCTGTGAAAAAAGGCCAAGAAGGCAATTCTCTGAAAAATATTCTCTGAATATATTCTGAAAAAAAGGAAAATATCTGCCTGGGTATGTAAACTTTTGAGTACAACTGTATATGACTGCATCTAATTGCAAGTATGCAATATTCATACTCCCTCAATACAAGTGATGTCTAGCCAGGTTATGCTAGATGTGAGGACTCACAAGCCTGCAGTCACACAGAGCAGACTTTTGTGATTAGCCTGGACTGCACCTTTATGGTCTATGTGAACTAAACATATCTGGCTAGGGTCAAAAGAATGTTTACCATGTTCATAAAAAGGCAATGCACATGAAAAAGATGTGACTTTATCACAAGAGGTTGAATGTTAAAATTATCCCTGTTTGGAGTGTAGTTGTGTTCTTTGCTTAACATAGAAGCAATAAGGCTAGGGTCACACTTAAACATAGAATTGCATTCACTGCATCCAGATCAGGATGCGGTGAATGCAATTGTCTTCAAACAACCAGCAATCCTGGAACAGCGCTGCCCATAGATCTACTGTAAATGGCTTCAGAACCTCGGACAGCGCACATACTATAACAATAGCTATAGTATGTGCGCTGCTCTCAGAGGAGCCCGGCGCTTTCATTGATAAAACTGTACAGCAGCTGACAGGAGACGGCTGCTGTACATAAGTGCTTAAAGCATTATATGCCCACCTGAGTGGGTGGAAGGTCTCTAGGGGAGTGGGCATCCCCTAGAGACATTATAGGAACATTTAATAATAAAATTAACATTTTTCTACACACAGAACACTTTGCTTATCCCGGCTGCGGATAAGCAAAGTATATGCGGTAATCGCATTGCTCAGGATTACACATCCTGAGCAATCCGGTTCCCGCATTGCAGATATTACAACCGCTCCGAAAACTGCAGCATCATGCAAGCGGTTTTTATAATAGGCTCCTATGAGGAGCGTTTCCTGATCCGGATTTGAGCTTTTTAAAAGTTCAAAACCAGATCAGGTTTTAAAAAAAAAAAAAAACGGATGTGTGACCCTAGCCTAACTTACTTATAAGCCATCGAAAATATATCCATTTATTATGGAAGAAAGCACAGGTGTGCTTTTTAGAAATTGAAGAAGTAATTGACCCTTAACTGGGACTGTAAAAAATTCAATTTTTTATAATTTGCAAACATTTTGTTATTCTCAAAATGACTAAAAAATTATAACTGCTTTTTATCAAGCCACACAAAAAATATCCATTTATTTAAAGAACTCAAAGAGTTTAAATACCGGTACTTTTAAAATGAAGAATCTACTTTTTAGGGTAAAGGCACACTGGCGTGAAACTTGCGCGAGTGCAATGCGAGAAAAACTCGCATTGCACTTAAACCAATATTAAACAATCTATCAGGTTAAATTGTTGCATTTATTCTCCACTGAACTCCATTGCGAGTCAAACGCAAGTTCAATTGCAGCATGCTCCGATTATATGCGAGTTTCACGTGTGAGAGGTCAATGAAAGTCTGTGGGTGAGAGAAAACAAATCGCACCCAGACAGCACACTGTGTGAGTTTGTAGCATGGGCTTTCCCATGCTAGTAAAAGTTGGAATGAACAGAATAGCTAGATCGGGCTTATTAGTCTCCCACTGTTACTTCCGTTAAGTTACTTGCATATTACTGCACTGTCAGACAAACAGCCAATCACAGTTGCTCACACTCTGGAAGAGCCTGTTTGATTGGCTGTTGTAGTCAGACTGGATTTCCACAATCTGGACAGTGATTCTGCTTGGTTACCATACATATTAGTGTATGGCAACCAACCTGCCATCATAGGGTGTTAAATAAATAAATAAAAAAAGCGTGGGAATTAGCAGCATTTTTTTAGTCCAGCCTGATGAAAGCAGACAAATGTTGATGATTATGGCTTTCAGCTGATGAAAACCCAAAGGTCATTATCTCAGAAAATTAAAGTAGGGAGGATGATGGGTCTGAGAGATAAAATACTACCTAAATAGGTATCATAGGCTCAACTTGAGTGGTGGTGAGAGTCACGACCACTATTAAGAAGCAACGGCAGCAAGGGCCCAGGGTACTCGGTAGCTGGCCGGCGTTCTGTCAGAGAGGTCACGGTGGCTGTGGCCCAGCTTTGTGGCCCTGGCTATGCAGTGATATGGGTTTATTTACAGGGGATTATGAGTCTTCCATGATGCCACCTGTGGTACCGGTCATGGGTGACCAGTGCTGGTGTTTTGGACCTCTGGGCCAGATGCTGCGGCAGCTGGGATGTAAATCTCCCTACAAGTGGAATGGGCCCCACGCTTGGTATAAGAGTCCATAGGGATTGATGGGGTTGTTGGTTAGGGTGCAGGATACAGCAAGGAGGGCATGGGAAATGAGAGGAGGTCACGGAGGGTACAGTTCTTTATCTTTACTCGAAAGAACTTGGAGCAGTCCGGGAGGATCCGGTCAGCCTGAAAGCAGTCAGATTCCACTCTGCCAGGTGGGTTTGGAGGCCTGCTCACTGCGCTTCTCCATTTGAATCCCTGCTGCCCTTGAACTACTCTGCGGCCCTCTTCCTGCTTTCTTGCCCTCGTTCCATATGGCAGACAGCACGACCCTATGACAGACACTGCCGTTCTGATGGCAGCTCCGGGCTCTCGCTATGCTATTGTGCTGAAAGGTCTCTGATGCAGCCAGGAAACCCGAAGTCTTCTGTCCTCCAAGATCAGTTGCTGGGACGTGCAGTGCCCGCACAACCCATGACTCTAGCATCCTATGTATTGCTTCTCTGGGGTGAGCTCTTCAGCAGCTCTGCTCCCCTGAGCTCTCTCCTATGTCTACTCCTCTCCCTCTCCTCAGACTAACTAACTACTTCCTAAACCTTCCCGCACTTTCCTACTCTTAACCCTTTCTCCTTGCCAGAACCAGGGCAGCTCCCCAAAATTTGGGTGTAGAGTTCCCCCTTTCTGGCCTGGAATCAGAACTGGTGAATGCATGTGTGGGGTTATCTCACGTGGGGATCTCTTTCTGCTTCCAAGCATGACACCACCCCCGATGAAGGCGGCAATGTCACTGTGGCGAGCAGACCCTAGGGCCCTAGGGGCACCAAAAAAGCATATCATGGCTCCTGAAATCCCCAGCATAGTGCATATAGAGTAGGGAGGATGAAGAGTTTAAAACCATGCTCCCATATTCCACGATACATCAAAGAGTAAATATAATATTGATTTATTAGTCAGTGCGTTTCAGGCCCCTCTGGCACCTCCCTCAGGACAAAACAATATCATATTGCCATGTTTCAGGGCAATCAGGGAGCCCTGAAATGCGTTGACTAATAAATCAATATTATACTCACCCTTTGATATCTCGTGATATGTCAGTGCTGTTTTTAGCCCTTCATCCTCCCTACTTTCATTTACTGAGTTAATGTTAATGACATTTCGGTTTTCATTGGCTGTAAGCCATAATCATCAACATTAACATAACAACCATTTGAAATAAATCACTTTGTTTGTAATGACTCTATATAGTATATGCGTTTCACTTTATGTATTGAATTACTGAAAAAAACTAACGTTTTGATGATATTCTAATTCATTGAGATTAGTGATGAGCGAGTACTAAAATGCTCGGGTGCTCGAAGCTTGGGCCGAGCATCCCAAGATACTCATGTACTCGGCCCGAGCACCGAGCCCAATGTTATCCTATGGGAGACCCGAGTATTTTTCTGACATGACCCCCGGCAGCATGGAAAAAGCCTAAAAATGTCACAAAAGTATCAGAACAGTGCTCAAATGACATGGGAACAGCATGTGGAAGATCCCTTGAAGCATTTCAGACCCCAAGCTCACTGATGTCAACAATGTTGTCAGACAATTACGCCACTTTTACGGACTGTCAAGAAAACGTTACAAAATGAAACCAAAACGGATTTTCATGGAAAAAATATTAAGGGCTCATACCCACTTGTGAGATAGAGTTGGTGTATGTTGGTTTTTTGGATTATATGAAAGATTTTTTTTTTAAAAATTGTGTGGCACTCGCATGCCCCTGGGAAGAGACGTAAATGAAGGCCTCTTTAAATAATGTGCCCATTATAAGGAAGTGTGTGTTTTGTAGCAATGCCGTAGGGCAGGGAAGCCAAAAATTTGGAGGCACTTCAATGCCCCTGGATAGAGGCGTGCATGAGGGCCTTTTCAAAATAAGTGCCCATTGTAAGCAAGTGGGTCTTTTTTAGTATTGCCCTAGGCAAGGAAGCCAAAGGTTTGGAGGCACCAAGATGCCCCTGCATAGAGGCGTACATGAGGGCTTTTTCCAAAAATGTGCCCATTGTAAGCAACTGTGTCTTATTTAGTATTGCGCTAGACAGGGAAGCCAAAAATAGGGAGACACCAATATGCCCCTGGATAGAGGCATGCATTTAAAAAAATGTGGCCATTGTAAGCAAGTGTATCTGCTGTAGTATTTCCCTAGGCAGGGAAGCCAAAGGTTGGGAGGCACCAAGATGCCACTGCATAGAGGCTGCATGATAGCCTTTTAAAAAAATGTGCCCATTGTAAGCAAGTGGGTCTTTTTTAGTATTGCCCTAGGCAGGGAAACCAAAGGTTTGGAGGCACCAAGATGCCACTGAATAGAGGCGTGCATGAGGGCCTTTGAAAAAAATGTGCCCATTGTAAGCAAGTGTATCTGCTGTAGTATTTCCCTAGTCAAGGAAGCCAAAAATTGTGTAGCACTTCAATGCCCCTGGATAGAGACATGCATGAGAGCCTTTTTAAATAATGTGCCCATTTTAAGCAAGTGGGTCTTTTGTAATATTTCCCCTAGTCAGGTAAGTCAAAAATTGTGTAGCACTTCAATGCCGCTGGATAGAGACATGCATGAGAGCCTTTTTCAATAATGTGCCCATTTGAGGCAAGTGTGTCTGCTGTACTATTTCCCTAGTCAGGGAAGCCAAAAATTGTGTAGCACTTCAATGCCCCTGGATAGAGACGTGCATGAGAGACTTTTAAAATAAAGTGCCCATTGTAAGCAAGTGTGTCTGCTGTACTATTACCCTAGTCAACGAAGCCAAAAATTGTGTAGCACTTCAATGCCCCTGGATAGAGACATGCATGAGAGCCTTTTTCAGTAATGTGCCCATTTGAAGCAAGTGAGTCTGCTGTACTATTTGCCTAGTCAGGAAAGCCAAAAATTGGGAGGCATTACGATGCCCCTGGGAAGAAACATGGAGGAGAGCCTCTAAAAATTGTTCCCATTACAAAGGAGCGGGTCTCCTGTACTTGTAATGCCCATTCTGGAAGCATGGACTAAAACATTTACCCCTGGGGGTATACATGAAACTAATGCCTAACTTTAGAACGGTTACGTGCATCATCATCATAAATATGATGTAAAAAAATTATGGTTTTGTGGCATCATGAACCACGGTCACACTGATTATATGATGGTGGCGGATGAGGGGAAGGAGAAGCAGTACAGCAAGTAGCCAAACACATGAAGTCTGTACCGATGTGTGGGTGTGCGGAGGTGCATGGGAATCTACCAGCACAAAATTTAAATTCCGCTATCATTTGGTGGTGGTGTGGTGAAGTCAGGCCCAATCCAACCCTTGTTCATCTTGATTAAAGTCAGCCTGTCAGCATTTTCAGTTGACAGGCGGGTGCGATTATCTGTAATGATTCCACCTGCGGCACTAAAAATACGCTATGACAAAACGATAGCGGCAGCGCAGGCCAGGACTTCCAAGGCGTAGAGAGCCAATTCCTGCCACTTGTCTAGCTTGGATACCGAATAATTAAAAGGCACAGAGGAGTCTAGGAGCACTTTAGTATGATCAGCAAGGTACTCCCTCCACATCATTGCAAACTTTGCATTCCTTGTGACACTACCCCGCACCTCAGGGCTTGTGGTACGGGAGGTGCTGAGAAAAGTGTCCTAGATCTTTGAGAGTGTTCCCCTACCTCTGCTGGATTGGACTTGTGCCTCTCTCTGCCGGACACCTTCGTTGACCACTGAATCGTGACCTCTACCGCTAGCATTTTCAGAAGGGAGTTTTTTTAATAATTCCGCCACTAGGGCCTTCAGGTACTGCGGCATTTTTATAGACCTCTCCGCTTCGGGAATAAGAGAAATAAAGTTCTCTTTGCAGCGTGGGTCTGAAAGTGTCACCAACCAGTAATGAGTCTCCGTCAAGATCTTGATAACACGAGGGTCACGACACAGGCAGCGTAACATAAAGTCAGCCATGTGCGCTAGACTGTTAACAGTCAAGACTTCTGGGCCCTCACCAACAGCATGACTGGCCATGCTAACCTCCTCCTCCTCCTCTCCCCTGTCCTCTGGCCATCCACGCTCAACCGACGGTCTGACGGTTGTGTATGTATTACCGTCAATTCCGAATGAAAGTAGCTCCATTTCTTCATCCTCCTCCTCCTCGTCATAGTCCTTCAATGCACATTGGGATGAGATGAGGCTAGGCTGTGTGTAATCACCCAGTACGGTTTCTTGCTGCAACTCATCCTGCTCCGCCTGCAATGCATCGTCTTTGATTTTGAGCAGAGAGCGTTTTAGAAGACAGAGAAGCGGGATGGTGACGCTAATGATGGCGTTATCGCCGCTCACCATCTTGGTGCAGTCATCAAAGTTTTGGAGGACGGTACATATGTCGGACATCCATGTCCACTCCTGAGGTCTTATGTGTGGAGTTTGAACCGTATACCGACGGCCTAGTTGATGCTGGTACTCAACAACTGCCCTCTTCTGCTCACAAATCCTGACCAACATGTGTAGTGTGGAATTCCAACGCGTGGGGACATCACACACCAGTCTGTGAGCCGGAAGCTGTAAACGCCGCTGAAAGCCGGCAAGGCCGGCAGAAGCAGTAGGTGACTTTCTGAAATGGGCACACAGGCGGCGTACTTTGACGAACAGATCAGACAGCTCCGGGTAGGATTTAATAAACCGCTGAACCACGAGGTTGAGCACATGGGCCACACATGGAACATGTGTCAGCTCGCCTCACCTCAGAGCCGCCACAAGGTTCCGGCCATTGTCACACACGACCATGCCTGGCTGTAGGTTCAGCGATGTGAGCCAGTGATCTGCCTGTTGTTTCAGAGCTGTCCACAACTCTTCAGCGTTGTTGGGTTTGTCACCTATGCATATTACATAGTAACATAGTAACATAGTTTTTAAGGTTGAAGGAAGACTTTAAGTCCATCTAGTTCAACCCATAGCCTAACATGTTGATCCAGAGGAAGGCAAAAAAAACCCCATGTGGCAACACTAAGCTCCACATTGGGGGAAAAAATTCCTTCCTGACTCCAGATATGGCAATCAGACTAATTCCCTGGATCAACGCCCTATCAAAGAATCTAGTATAAATAACTGGTAATATTATAGTTTTCAAGAAAGGCATCCAGGCCCTTCTTAAATGTTAGTAGTGAGTCACTCATTACAACAGCATGTGGCAGAGAGTTCCATAGTCTCACTGCTCTTACAGTAAAGAATCCGCGTCTGTGATTATGATTAAACCTTCTTTCCTCCAGACGTAGAGGATGCCCCCTTGTCCCAGTCTCAGGCCTAAGAGTAAAGAGATCATTAGAAAGGCCTCTGTACTGCCCCCTCATATATTTATACATTATTATAAGATCACCCCTAAGCCTTCGTTTTTCCAAGCTAAATAACCCCAAGTTTAATAACCTGTCTTGGTATTGCAGACCCCTTAGTCCTCTAATGACTTTTGTCGCTCTTCTCTGGACCCGCTCTAGTTCAGCTATGTCTTTCTTATACACCGGAGACCAGAATTGTACACAGTATTCTAAGTGTGGTCGCACTAGTGACTTGTATAGAGGTAAAATTATGTTCTCCTCATGAGCATCTATGCCTCTTTTAATGCATCCCATTATTTTATTTGCCTTTGCAGCAGCTGCCTGACACTGGCCACTAAATGTGAGTTTGTCATCTACCCATACACCCAGGTCTTTTTCAGTGACAGTTTTGCCCAGTGTTTTACAATTAAGCACATAATTATACCTTTTGTTTCCTCTGCCCAAGTGCATGACTTTACATTTATCCCCATTAAAGCGCATTTGCCATTTAGCAGCCCAAGCTTCTAGTTTACATAAATCCTCCTGTAATATAAAATTGTCCTCGTCTGTATTGATAACCCTGCAGAGTTTAGTGTCATCTGCAAATATTGAGATTCTACTCTGTATGCCCCCTACAAGGTCATTAATAAATATATTAAATAGAAGCGGGCCCAACACTGACCCCTGTGGTACCCCACTGTTAACTGTGACCCATTCTGAGTGTGTTCCATTAATAACTACCCTTTGTTTCCTATCATTAAGCCAGTTCTTAACCCACTTACACATATTTTCCCCTATCCCCATTGCCCTCATTTTATGTATCAACCTTTTGTGTGGCACCGTATAAAAAGCTTTTGAAAAGTCCATATACACCACATCCACTGCATTTCCTTGGTCCAGTCTAGAACTTACTTCTTCATAGAAGCTTATCAGATTAGTTTGACAGGAACGGTCCCTCGTAAAACCATGTTGATAATGGGTCATGAGGTTATTTTTGTTCAGATACTCCAGTATAGCATCTCTTAGAAAACCCTCTAGGATTTTACCCACAGTAGAGGTTAAGCTTACTGGCCTATAATTTCCAAGTTCAGTTTTTGTCCCCTTTTTGAATATTGGCACCACATTTGCTATACGCCAGTCCTGTGGTACAGACCCTGTTATTATGGAATCTTTAAATATTAAAAATAATGGTCTATCTATGACAGTACTTAATTCCTGCAGCACTCTGGGGTGTATCCCATCCGGGCCCGGTGATTTGTCAATTTTAGTGATTTTTAGACGATGCCGTACTTCCTCTTGGGTTAAGCAGGTGACATTTAATTGAGACTTTTTGTTATCACTGATCATATTGTCTGTCATGGGATTTTCTTGTGTAAATACTGTTGAAATATTAGCTTCAGCAAAGCCTGTTGCTGCTTGGCCGAGGCAGTGCTGCAGTGCTTCCAGCTTGGGACTGGTGTGGAGGGTGAAGTGGAGGAAGAGGAGGAGGAGGAAGAGGCTGAGGAGGATGACGTGTCAGAGCTGTACACTGTGGGTGAAACCCTGACTGAGTTAGGGCCTGCAATCCTCGGTGTCGGAAGGACGTGTTCCGTCCCAAGGTCAGACTGGGTCCCGGCTTTTACAATATTAACCCAGTGTGCCGTCAGAGAGATGTACCGGCCCTGCCCGCAAGCACTTGTCCACGTGTCCGTGGTTAGGTGGACTTTGCCTGAAACAGTGTTGTTAAGGGCACGTATGATGTTTTGGGACACTTGCTTATGTAATGCTGGGACGGCACACCGGGAAAAATAGTGTCGGCTAGTGACCGAGTAATGTGGGACAGCCGCCACCAACAGGTTGCGGAATGCTTCCGTCTCCACCAGCCTAAAAGACAACATTTCCAGCGCAAGCAGTCGCGAAATGTGTGCATTTAGAACTGTGGCATGTGGGGCGTTGGCAGCGTTTTTGCGCCTGCGTTCAAAAGATTGGGGTATGGATAACTGAACGCTGCGCTGGGACAAGGAAATGGCTGATGATGGTGCTACTTCTGCTTGTGCAAGTACAGGTGAAGGACAGGAGGCATAGTCGCCTGCAGTATGGACAGGGGATTGGCTTGCACGCACAACAGTGGAAGACGCAGCTGTGTCACCCGCAGACAATGCTCCTGTACTCTGCTGTACATCCCACAAAGTCGGGTGCTTTGCTGCCATGTGCCTGATCATGCTGGTGGTGGTCAGGCTGCTAGTTTTGCTACCCCTGCTGATGCTGGCATGGCAGGTGTTGCAAATGGCCTTTTTCGAATTATCTGCAGACACCTTAAAAAACAGCCAGACTCGGGAAGACCTAGCAGTTGTACTGGCAACATCACTCGTGTTGTTGTTCTGGGGAACGGTGGCCTGCCTTCTGCCTGCGGACACCACCCTGCTTCTTCCGGCCTGTTGTGATGCTACGCCTAACTTCCCCTGTGCACTGCTGTCCTTGCTCTGCATGCCCTCCTGCCAGGTTGGGTCAGTTACTGGATCATCCACCACGTCGTCTTCCACTTCCGCACCCTGGTCCTCCTCCTGACTTTGTGGCAATTGTGTCTCATCATCGTCCACCTCTTGTTGAGACACATTCCCACCGTTGCCTTCATGAGACCGTGGCTGCTCAAATATTTGGGCATCGGTACATACAATCTCCTCATGACCCACTTCAACTGGAGCTGGCGAGAGGCCAGTATCTATGAATGGATAAGTGAACAGCTCTGTAGAGTGTCCAAGTGTGGGATCAGTTATGTCCAGGTCCGGGCACTCGGCATGGTGGGAGGAAGGAGGATCAGGGTGTGGAATGTGCAGTCTAGTCTCATGGCTACTGACACTTGATCGTGTGGAAGACAGGGTAGTTGTGGTGGTGCCAAACTGACTGGAAGCATTATCCGCTATCCAACTAACAACCTGTTGACACTGGTCTTGGTTTAATAGTGGAGTACTGCTGCGTTCACCTAGAAATTGGGACAAGAAAGCAGAGAGAGATGATGTGGGCATTTGTCGTGGCGCAATTCGAGCTTGCACACGAGCTCACCCTCTGCTTGCACCACCATCACGTCCAGTTCCTTGTCCCTTGCCACTGGACTTGCACATTTTGAATGTGGTGCTGACTGTATACAGCTAAATTAGTGCAGACAAGAGTAGGTTTTTAGCACGACCCTAAGTTTTGAAATTAAGGCCCTGCAGGTGGACTAGTCAGACACAAACGCTGACTACAATATCGAGTCTTTTGGCGTATCCTAATTTACACTGCAACAGACAGTAGCAGCACTTAGATGCAAATTTAGTGCAGACAAGAGTAGGTTTTTAGCACAAGGCTTTTGGTGTACCCTAATTTGAGCTAAAACCTACTACTGCCTATAGTGAGCTAAATAAATCCCTAAAAGCACGGTTTTTGGGATGGATGAGCCTGCAAACCAGCCCAGGTTGCGATGTAGGCTGGTATACTGGCACAGAAAAATTTGGTAGATACCCTGCCTCCCTGAATGCCTGTATACTGCTTTATTAGTGCTCAGATGGACTGTTGTGTTAAATAGACTGGCAGCCCTGTGCCTACACTAGCTGAAAGGCCACAAATCTGTCCCTCAATCAGCAGCAGCTCTCCCTACACTGACTGTCTAATGGCGCAGAATGACGAGCACAGCGCGGTCAGGTCTTTTAAAGACCTGATCACGCTGTGCGGCCAGCCAATCACTGTAATGCCACAACCAACATGGCTGTGGCATTACAGTGAGCCTTAGTCCGCAAAGATACAGAATAAACGTAGAATCAATCAGGATCAACTTTTAAACTGAGGACGTCGAATATGATGCATCAAAGAGAGAGATCGATTACAAACCGTAAATCATCTTAATTGGGTTTGAAGATTTAGAAAA
Organism: Allobates femoralis; assembly: GCA_033576535.1. Lineage (NCBI taxonomy): Eukaryota > Metazoa > Chordata > Amphibia > Anura > Aromobatidae > Allobates > Allobates femoralis. Next base: position 380,262,863 of record JARQOC010000005.1, on the reverse strand, counting down.
GACGGGGAGAAAGATTGAAAAAGAGAGGAAAGAGGGGGGGGGAGTAGAGTAGGTTTAGGGGAGGGGGGTGAGTGGCAGTTCCAGATGCAGCTGTGTCTATACTAGATTATATATGACCCTGCGTCTTTGCTAGCACCAGTTCACATTTGTCTTTGAGTGCTGTGCAGTTTTTTTTTTTTTTTTTTTCTTGTTGTTTATTATATGGAGTTGCAGGCTCCTTGCTGCAAGGTGCACCCTCATTAACCTACAGGTGATCGAGGGTCTAGATGGAGTCTGCCCACTGAGAAGTGGGGGGTGGACAAGGAGGATAGGGATATCAGAGTAGGACTCATCAGACCTGAAGTCACTTTGTCGCAGTTGATGAGCAAGCAGACATTGGCCAATGTATGTACCAAGAACTTCAGAAATAAAAAATTAGAATTTTTGAGTTTTTTGAAAAAAACTTAAGTTTTTAAACTTTTTCCTCAAACACATATAGCTTGTAGCATTTGTACGTCATTGGTAGTAGCTGTGTGCTGCACGAATTTTTTCACATTATACTAGATTATGGTTGTTTTGAGCAGGAGCCATTTCTATAAAGGAACCAGGCCAATGGACCCTAAACGATGTTTGGGTATGGTTCACCTCAGCTACTATTTCCGCCATATTATATAGTTGGTTGATTTTATCCCGGAGTTGTTGCTAGGTGGGTATTTGGGTTGATCTCCAAAAGGTCGGAATAAGCAATTTTGCTGTGGCTATGATATTGTGGATTATTTCAGAAATCTTATTATGTTTAGGCCCAATAGTTGAGTTTAAGTGCACCATTTCTGGGGTTAATACAATCTTTCGTCCCGTTATATCTCGGATAAAGCTTTCTGTCATTTTCCAGAAAGGGCTTAGAACTGAGCATTGCCACCATAGGTGGAGGTAGCTTCCCATTTCTCCTCCACATCTCCAGCAATTAGTTTGTGCGTCATACCAACGTGTGACTATCTTAAAAAAGTTTTCCTGGGTCTTTACACATTTTGTTGGACCGTGAGTGTGAGCATAAATATGGGGGATTTGTGCTCTTGTGAACTGAAATCCCAGATCTCTCTCCCAACTAGTAATATGTGTTCCTTTTAAGCACAGGTCGCTTTCTAATAGGTTCTGATAGATTGTGGAGAGGATCTTAGTAGGTTTGGATACTTTGGCAAAAAGTACTGGATATTTTGGGTTTACGTGTCAGCTCTGAACGAACTGTATTTTGTGGAGCATAGTCTGTAATGTTTTGTGTTGAAGAAACTTAAAGTTCTCAAGGCCCAGAATTTTTTGTAATTCTGCTAGCGGGAGTAGAGCCCCGTCAGCAAACACCTGATCTATTGAGATATTTTCAAGCCAGCGTGTATGTGTTTCCCCTGGGTTTAATAGTTGTTCTGTTCTCGCCAGGACATCAAATAGTGTTAGGAGGGGGGACAAAGGGGGCGTCAGGTATTTGTATGTTTTAGACGACATGTCAGCATCGTTCGAGTGATGGGATTGTTTTGAGTTGGATATAGATTTCCTTTGGTGTGGGTCAGTAATAGTGGTCTGAGAGGTTGAGTTGATAGCCTATTTTTTATGTTGACCCATAACTTGTTTCGTGAGTTCCGTATGATGTCAGCTGTGTGGGATAGAACTGCTGAGTAATAATAAGTTTTGATATCCAGAGCGCCCATATCCCCCTTAACTCTTGGGAGTGTCAAGGTTCGGGAATTTATGCTATCTTTTGCATTTTTCCATATGTAAGTGAAGAATAAAGAATTGACCTTTGCCAGATAGGTATTGGGGACATGGATAGGCAGCATGGAGAAAAGGTATGTGAATTTAGGTAGAATCAGGCTTTTTAGTAGGTTTTTTCGACCTGTCCATGATAAGAAAGAGTCGCGACAACTTTTCAAGGTGGCTATTACTTTGTCTAATAGGGGATAGTAATAAAGGGGTAATAGGTCTTTGTGGGATCTACTTAATTTGATGCCTAGGTAGGTAATGTGGCATTTAGACCATGAAAAGGCAAATTATATTTTTAATTTGGAAAAGGTTTGTGGTGGTACATTCAGGTCCAGAGATTCTGACTTTGACGTGTTTATTTTAAAATTGGTAAGTGCACTATATTCGTCACAAATCTGGATCAAAGCAGGGAAACTTTTGAGAGGTTTAGACATAAGTACCAGTAGATTATCGGCAAAGGCAACCATTTTGTGGTGCATCTCTCCTATTTTGATGCCCATTACTTCTTTATTAAGCTGTATGCTGGCCAGTAGGGGTTCCATTGCTAATATGAATAATATTATGAATAGTGGGCAACCCTGCCTTGTGCCATTGTGGATGACGAACACATCTGTCAACGAGTCATTTATTCTGATGCATGCAGTTGGGTTAATATACATTTTTAGAATGGCCTCAAGTAATTGAATTGGTGTGCCAAAGCTAAGGAGAGTTTCTTCTAGATAGATCCAGTCTACCCTGTCGAAGGCCTTCTCTGTGTCAGTCCCTAGGAGCACTAGTGAAAGTTTCTGTTGGTTCACATAATGTATAAGATGGAGGATTTTTTGGTGCATTATCTCTTCCCTCCCTGCCAACGATAAAGCTTGCCTGATTCAAAGTGATGGTTTCCGGAAGAAAAACAGCTATGCGTCGAGCGATCATACTGGTGAATAGTTTTGAATCTATGTTAAAAAAAGGAGATCGGTCGGTAGCTGCTACATAATTCTTGATCTTTGCCTTCTTTATAGATCAAGGAAATTTTGGCTTCCAGAGTCTGAGTTGGGAAACAGTCACCACTTAACACTGAGTTATACATATGCAGCAGGCGTGGTAGGAGGATCGAGAGGAATGATTTATAGTATGTACTAAGTAATCCACTGGGCCAGGTGCTTTGCCAGAGGGACATCTCGACAGGGCAGACCGGAGTTCATCCATTCTAAAGGGCTTGTTTAGTTGGTGTTATTGTTGGAGTGTGAAACTTGGGAGATTTAGTCGGGACAGGTAGGATTTAATCTTTTGTCTCCTAATCAATTTCTCTAGGGTATTTTCATCTGGGCGTAAATTATATAGTTGTTTATAATAGTTTAGGAATTCTAATTCTATTTGGTCGTAGTTAGTTGTGGAATGTCCTTTTGAGAAGTTAATGGAGAGGATACACGTGTGGGCTTGGCGTTGTCTAATTCTGGAGAGCATTAGTTTAAAGGCTTTGTCACTATGTACTTACATTCTTGTGTGCCAAGAGGCATAACATTTTGCGGTTCTTACATTTAAAATCTCTTTGAGTTGTCTTTTTTGGGTTAACTCAGCTAGTATATGAGGGACAATCTGTCTCTTATGTTTGGTTTCTAGGTCAAATATTTCCTCATAGATCAAATTAATCTGTTGCTGCTTTTGCTTGCTTATGGGTATACTAGATTAATGCCCGATGCTATCGCATTGGGAGGATGGTGATGTGATGTTGAGGATGTTTTGTGTGACAGTAAGAGCAGCACACCTTGAGATGGAGATGTGGTGAACAGCCATCCCGCCCATCTCTTTAGCTGTTCACAAAAACCTGTCCCTGTTGTAAAAGAAAATAATATTTCTCAGCAGCTATGCTGCTGGACCTTAACATCCGGGTTCATATCACCAAATAAAAGTATTTGGATGATACACATCTCCCCTCTTATACTAAATGTGTGTTAATCTTAGATTTAGAAATATGTGTAAATGTATCACACCTATGTATTTATGAAGATAGGATATTTAGATAGTGACCCTCAAGAGGGACAGCATTACTGGTGTATGTAAAGTGCTATTGAATTAATAGTACTATCTAAAAGAATTAAATTACTATTATAATTATAACCTATAGATGGTAGCCTGATTCTTACGCATCGGGTATTCTAGAATATAGAAATAGAGATTGCATGGGGAAGGCGGTGAGGGCTGAATTGGGAGGAACTTTGAAGAAGGAGCGGCGGGGAAAGGACGGCGTGGCAGGGGGGAGGAGGACGGAGGACGAAGCGGCGGGGTGGGGCAGGCCAGAGCAGCACAGGCAGGGGGAGGACGGAGGATGGAGTGGCGGGGAGGAGGAGGATAAAGGAAGGAGGAGGAAGCGGTGGGGTGGGGGAGTATGGAGCGACACAGGAAGGGGGAGAACAGAGCAGCAGGGGGAGGACGGAGCACAGAGTGGTGGGGGGAGGAGGACAGAGGACGAAGCGGTGGGGTGGGGAAGGATGGAGCAGCACAGGCAGGGGGAGGATGGAGTGGTGAAGTGGAGGACAAAGGAAGGAGGAGGAAGCGGTGGGGGAGGATGGAGCAGCACAGGCAGGGGGAGGATGGAGCACAGAGCGGTGGGAGGAGGAGGACAGAGAACAAAGCGGCAGGTGGGGGAGGATGGAGCAGCACAGGCAGGGGGAGAACGGAGTATGGAGTGGCAGAGAGGAGGAGGACAAAGTAAAAAAGGGGAAGCGGGGGGGTGGGGGAGGATGCAGCGGCACAGGCAGGGAGAGGATGAAGCGGCAGGGAGAGGCCGGAGCACAGAGCTGTGGGGGAGAGGAGGATAGAGGACGAAGTGGTGGGGTGGGGGAAGTCGGAGCAGCACAGGAAGAGGGAGGATGGAGCGGCAGGGGGAGGATGGAGCACAAAGCGGCAGGTGAGAGGAGAATGGAGGACAAAGCGGTGGGGTGGGGGAGGATGAAGCAGCAGAGGCAGGGGGAGGACGGAGGATGGAGTGTCAGAGGGGAGGCGGAAAAAGGAAGGAAGAGGAAGCGGTGGGGTGGGGGAGGACGGAGCGGCAGTGGGAGGATGGAGCACAGAGCGGTGGCGGGAGGAGGACGAAGGACAAAGTGGTGGGAGGAGGAGGGTGGAGCACTGTACAGCAGCTTAGTGGTTAGCAGAGTATACAGGGGCTCAGTGGTTAGCAGAGTATATGGTGGCTGAGTGGTTAGCACTGCGCGGTGGCTCAATGGTTAGCACTGTGCGGTGGCTCAGTGGTTAGCACTGCACGGTTGCTCAGTGGTTAGCACTGTGCGGTGGCTCAGTGGTTAGCACTGCGTGGTGGCTCAGTGGTTAGCACTGTGCAGTGGTTAGCACTGTACTGTGGCTCAGAGTTTAGCACTATACGGTGGCTCAGTTGTTAGCAGTGAGTGCGGTGGGCAGAGTGGTCAGCGCAGCAGCGCGGTGGGCAGAGAGGTCAGCGCAGTGGGCAGAGTGGTCAGCGCAGTGGCGCGGTGGGCAGAGAGGTCAGTGCAGCAGCGTGGTGGGCAGAGTGGTCAGTGCAGCAGTGCAGTGGGCAGTGGTCAGCACAGCAGCGCGGTGGGCAGACTGGTCAGCGCAGCAGCGCGGTGGGCAGACTGGTCAGCGCAGCAGCGCAGTGGGCAGAGTGGTCAGCGCAGCAGTGCAGTGGGCAGAGTGGTTAGCGCAGCAGTGTGGTGGGCAGAGGGGTCAGCGCAGCAGCGCGGTGGGCAGAGTGGTCAGCGCAGCAGCGCGGTGGGCAAAGTGGTCAGCGCAGCAGCGCAGTGGGCAGAGTGGTCAGCGCAGCAGTGCAGTGGGCAGAGTGGTCAACGCAGCAGCGCGGTGGGCAGAGTGGTCAGTGCAGCAGCGTGGAGGGCAGGTGGTGGGCTGCCCCCCCTCCCTCTGCCCCCCTGCTCACCGCGGCCCCCACTCCCCCTGCCCCCCGCTCCTCAATGCTGATAAAAATAAAAAAATCCTATAAGGATACTCACCCTCCGCAGGCACGCTCTACCAGTCTTCTATCTCCCAGGACAGGACCTGTCGTTGCCTGGGGAACCGATCAGCTGAACGGTTTCCCAGGCAATGACAGGTCCTGTCCTGGCAGATAGATAACTGGTGGAACACGCCTGAGGAGGGTGAGTATCCTTATGGGAATTTTTATTTTTATCAGCATTGAGGAGCGAGGGGGGCAGGGGGAGTGGGGACCACGGGGAGCAAGGGGGGCCGCGGGAAGCAAGGGGGGCCGCGGGGAGCAAGGGGGGGCCGCGGGGAGTGAGGGGGGCCGCGGGAAGTGAGGGGGCGTGCGGAGAACATATCGGGGCAGGAGGACCGGGGGCGCAGGAGGGGCAGGAGGGTGTGGGGTGCAGGAGAGGCCGTCAATGGCGAGAGTGGGGCAGTATTAGCCCGCTTTCGCTAACGGTCGGCCATCTTGGTACACCCTTAGTGGGTGTACAGCCAGCTTCAGTCCGGATCTGACATCATTTCGAGCAGAAACGAACGGAAGCTGGCTTAGGTAATTATTATATTAAATGTGGTGATTGAGATCAATTCACCCCTGATTACTGATTTGTGGGCTTCCCACAAAGTCGACGCTGAAACCTCCCCATTATCATTTTGGTCAAACTACAGATTCAGCACCTTGGTTATGCAAGTACATGTGGTGGGGAGACTAAACGTCGACTCACTGAGTTGCCATGTTTTGTAGGTAGGGAAGGATTTTTGTAGCGTCATCTCTAGGGTCACAATAGAGTGGTCTGAATATATGTTGGGCTATATGGTAGCTGATTTTACCTTAGGGAGAGTGTTTTTTGGGATGAGTGGATAGTCGAGTCTGTGGTAGGATTTATGTGGGTGGGAATAGAAGGTATTGTCATGGTCGTTGGGGTGTAAATATCTCCATACGTCTAGTAGTTGTAGAGCTTGGAGTTGTGCTTTTATCTTATTAAGGTTTGTCTGTGAAATCGCACTTATCTATTTTTGTGGTGTTGCTTAGAGGTTCTAATGCTACGTTGAGGTCCCCTCCTACTATGAGAGTGCCCTCCCGGAAATCCCCAATTTTTCTCAAGGTCTACAGTAGCTATTTAAGAGTTCTTTGTTGGTGGCGTATCAGCAACAAATTGTGACTAGATTGCCAGCTAATAGTCCTTTGATAAAAATAAATTGTCCATTTGTATCTATGAGTGTCTCTCTGACTTTAAAGGGGACTCCTTTTGCTATTGCTATAGAGACTCCTCTTGATCTGGTTTGTGTGGAGTAGCATGGAACCATGGATCGTCGTGTGTTAGTTCGAAGTTGGGGAGTTTAGTGGGTTTAAAGTGTGTTTCTTGCATTAATAGGATATCTGCTTTTTGTTTCTTAAGTAGAGCTAGTGTATACCGCCTAGGTGCAGGTGAGTTCAATCCATTGGCATTAAGCATTGCAATAGTATATACCTTATTTTGAGGATCCATCGGTGTGGAGTATGAATCGGAGATGCGGACCTGGGGTACGGTGATTTTCTGGTTGTATTCTCGTGCCAAGGGTATGTGGGGTGATGTGGGGGAAAGAGAGAGGGGGAGAGATAGAGGGGAAAAGTAAGAAAATAGAATAAGAGAAATAGACATTAGTAACAAGCTTAACTTTTCATAGCAAAACATGTCTATCAATTAACTTCATAGTACTGTAGGCTATTAGAGAAGAGTAACATCATTGTCCTATAGCAAGTAGGTTATTACAAGTGCAACTTTGGTTAAATGTGGGGGTGGAGTGGGCGGGGGTAAAAAAAAGGGGGGGGGGGGGAATAAGTTAGGATGGGGAGAGGTGGTAGGGAGAAGGAGGGGTGGGAGGCTATAGAGTAGAAAGGGGGAGGGGGGTTGCAGGTTGACCTGGGATGTCCAACATGAGTTTACATTCTAAAACCCAGGGTAGAGTCCAGTTTAAACAGTAAGAATTCATTAGTAACAAACACAACATTTTGTAATAAAACTTGTCAAACCATTGTTCCCTTTTCCTATGTGTTGTTAGGAAAAGGTGGCTGAATTATCTTACAGTCATTACGGTGTTCAACTGTGAAGTCGGTAGTGCGGAGGAGGGGAGGTGGGGAGGGCTCTAGTGGGGGCGGTGGTGGAGGGAGTGGTAGTGGGGGGGAGGGAGGGTGTAGGGGGTTGGGAAGAGGGGGCGTGGGTTGCTAGTCGACATGGGGTGTCAAGTACTTATATACAGTATGTTGCTTATTTTAAGTCATGGCAATGTCTGGTATAAATGACAGATAAACCAGGAATAAAAAAGAGGTTAATAGAGGAACAAAAGACAATTATGTCGAGGAAGGTCTAGTTCATGTCGTTTCCACTCCGTCTTTTGGGGGCGGTGTTTTGGCCGATTTCTTTTTTAGCCGCTGGGACTTTGATATCCCCACTAGGTGCCATGGGGGTGGGTTCTGCAGAGATTGGTGAAGAGACGCTGTGTGGAAACTTCCAGGTCTAAGTAGACTACCAGAGTAATGTCTAGTATTTTGAATGTTTCTTTGATATCCACAGACGTTCTGGCTGTCAGTTTCTTTTCTCCATCTGTTATGAAGATCCCGAAAGGAAATAGCCAATGGCCTTTTTGTATTAGGATATCAGTGAAGGGCTTGAGAGTTCGCCTCTTTTTTAGAGTTGTGGCAGATATGTCTTGAAATAATTTTAGCTGAAAGTTCTCATAGACAATTTTCTCAGCTTCTCGGGCTCTCTGTAGAATGAGATCTTTCGTTCTGTAGTCCAAGAAGTGACAGAGTACGTCTCATGGTGGTTTATTGTGGTTTGGTTTGGGGTGCAGGGATCTGTGTACTCTAATGAGCTCTATTTTTTTTGGGGGGGTCATCATCACGTAAGAGTTTGCCAAAGATGTCCTTTGCTGCTGAAGGGCCTCATAAGCAACATATTCCAGGAAACCGTTGAAGTGAATGTTGTTTCTACGCTCACAATTTTCATGGTCTTCAAGTGTGGAGTTGATGGCATGCAGTTGGTTTTCGTGAGTACCTAAAGGGAACCTGTCACCTGATTCTGTCCCTACACTATCACTAGCTGTCCCTACACCTTCCTAGCTGCTCCCTATCTATCCCTTTCTCATCTAAAGAGGCCATATGAAACATCTCAAAAATTAGTTTAAACTTACTGCAGTCCTCGAGTTTGGGGGACTGGGAAGGCGTGGCCACGCTCCATTCACCACTCCTCCGTGTAAACAAGAAGAAACCCTGGAGAAAGATCTGAAAAAATTAGGATATGCAAGTTGTTCTTGATTTGTCTAGATTTGGACTAAAACGACAAAATGGGCCAGATGTTGCGAAAAAGACAACTTACCATGCTGGGTACTATAAGGAGAAACAAGCCAGAACTGCCGCAAGGTATCCTTAGTAAAAGAGATGGGTATAGTTCTACTTTTTACTTTACTGGGGATACAGCAATTGTATCTGACATTCACCCAAAAAAAATACTTGTAATTCTAATGAGCACAATGCACCATGACAATGCAATAAGTACGGTAATCAAGAAGACAGAAAGCCGGACATGATATTAGATTATCATGCCACAAAAGGGGCAGCTGATACACTAGCTCAAGCAATATCAACACGCACATGCAAACGCAAAAATAATTGTTGGCCAATGATAATATCTTACAACATTCTGGATGTTTTGGCATACAACACATTTGTTTTATGGAGAGGACACAATCCCAATTAGAACAGAAATCTAATATATAATCACCCTAACGCACTTCCGTAACTTTCAGAACTGTTTCCGTCGTCGTGTCCGTGGCTGCCTCGCAAAGCCTAACTCGCAAAGGCTTTACGAGTCTTCACAGAATACGCTCCACTGTCTGTCAATGGCGCCTTATCCCGCGCACTGTCTGCACCCTCTCCTCACCTCCTGGACTCCACGTAGTCATCTATGGCCCCCGCAGCCCCCTGGAAGTGCAGCCTCTCCATGCCTCCTTCAGGTGGCTGCTCAGTGACAAGGAGGAGGAGAAGGCAGCTCCAGGAAGAAGCCGACACCGAAGGGAACAGACACGGAGGGAGGAACGGAGGGGGAGAGGAAAGGAAGCCGGCTCCTGGGGACAACCTGTTCTCACTGAGGTGCACGAAGGAGCTGCAGCCAGGTCACAGAGCAGTGTGTGGCACCACAGCTCCCAGCATGCCACGCCTATCTCTGTCATTACGGCTGTGCCTCTGCCCTCCAGCCTCTGCTTTCCTCTGCCCTCCAGCCTCCCTGTCCTCTGCCCTCCAGCCTCCCCTGTCCTCTGCCCTCCAGCCTCCCCTGTCCTCTGCCCTCCAGCCTCCCCTGTCCTCTGCCCTACAGACTCCCCTCTCCTCTGCCCTCCAGCCTCCCCTGTCCTCTGCCCTCTAGCCTCCGCTTTCCTATGCCCTCCAGCCTCCGCTCTCCTATGCCCTCCAGCCTCCGCTCTCCTCTGCCCTCCAGCCTCCGCTCTCCTCTGCCCTCCAATCTCTGCTCTCCTCTTCCCTCCAGCCTCCGCTCTCCTCTGCCCTCCAGCCTCCGCTCTCCTCTGCCCTCCAGCCTCCCCTGTTCTCTGCCCTCCAGCCTTCCCTGTCCTCTGCCCTCCAGCCCCTCCTGTCCTCTGCCCTCCAGCCTCCCCTGTCCTCTGCCCTTCAGCCTTCCCTGTCCTCTGCCCTCCAGCCTCCCCTGTCCTCTGCCCTCCAGCCTCCCCTGTCCTCTGCCCTCCTGCCTCCGCTCTCCTCTGCCCTCCAGCCTCCGCTCTCCTCTGCCCTCCAGCCTCCGCTCTCCTCTGCCCTCCAGCCTCCACTCATCTCTCCCTGTCCTCTGCCCTCCAGCCTCCGCTCTCCTCTCCCTGTCCTCTGCTCTCCAGCCTACGCCCTCCAGCCTCCGCTCTCCTCTGCCCTCCAGCCTCCGCTCTCCTCTCCCTGTCTTCTGCCCTACAGCCTCCGCTCTCCTCTCCCTGTCCTCTACCCTCCAGCCTCCGCTCTCCTCTCCCTGTCCTCTGCCCTCCAGCCTCCTCTCTCCTCTCCCTGTCCTCTGCCATCCAGCCTCTGCCCTCAACTCTCCTCTGCCCTCCAGCCTCCGATCTCCTCTCCCTGTCCTCTGCCCTACAGCCTCCGCTCTCCTCTCCCTGTCCTCTGCCCTCCAGCCTCCTCTCACCCTGTTGTCTGCCCTCCAGCCTCCGCTCCCCTTTCCCTGTCCTCTGCCCTCCAGCCTCCCCTGTCCTCTGCCCTCCAGCCTCCGCTCTCCTCTGCCCTCCACCCTCAGCTCTCCTCTGCCCTCCACCCTCAGCTCTCCTCTGCCCTCCACCCTCTGCTCTCCTCTGCCCTCCACCCTCTGCTCTCCTCTGCCCTCCACCCTCTGCTCTCCTCTGCCCTCCACCCTCCGCTCTCCTCTGCCCTCCAGCCTCGCTCTCCTCTGCCCTCCAGCCTCCGCTCTCCTCTGCCCTCCAGCCTCCCCTGTCCTCTGCCCTCCAGCCTCCCCTGTCCTCTGCCCTCCAGCCTCCCCTGTCCTCTGCCCTCCAGCCTCCCTGTCCTCTGCCCTCCAGCCTCCGCTCTCCTCTGCCCTCCACCCTCCGCTCTCCTCTGCCCTCCACCCTCTGCTCTCCTCTGCCCTCCACCCTCTGCTCTCCTCTGCCCTCCACCCTCCGCTCTCCTCTGCCCTCCAGCCTCCGCTCTCTATGCCCTCCAGCCTCCGCTCTCCTCTGCCCTCCAGCCTCCGCTCTCCTCTGCCCTCCAGCCTCCGCTCTCCTCTGTCCTCCAGCCTCCGCTCTCCTCTGCCCTCCAGCCTTCCCTGTCCTCTGCCCTCCAGCCTCCCTGTCCTCTGCCCTCCAGCCTCCCCTGTCCTCTGCCCTCCAGCCTCTCCTGTCCTCTGCCCTCCAGCCTCCCTGTCCTCTGCCCTCCAGCCTCCCCTCTCCTCTGCCCTCCAGCCTCCCCTCTCCTCTGCCCTCCAGCCTCCCCTCTCCTCTGCCCTCCAGCCTCCACTGCCCTCTAGCCTCCGCTCTCCTATGCCTCCAGCCTCTGCTCTCCTCTGCCCTCCTGCCTCCGCTCTCCTCTCCCTGTCCTCTGCTCTCCAGCCTACGCCCTCCAGCCTCCGCTCTCCTCTGCCCTCCAGCCTCCGCTCTCCTCTCCCTGTCTTCTGCCCTACAGCCTCCACTCTCCTCTCCCTGTCCTCTACCCTCCAGCCTCCGCTCTCCTCTCCCTGTCCTCTACCCTCCAGCCTCCACTCTCCTCTCCCTGTCCTCTGCCCTCCAGCCTCTGCCCTCCACTCTCCTCTGCCCTCCAGCCTCCGCTCTCCTCTCCCTGTCCTCTGCCCTACAGCCTCTGCTCTCCTCTCCCTGTCCTCTGCCCTCCAGCCTCCCCTCTCCTCTCCCTGTCCTCTGCCCTCCAGCCTCCGCTCCCCTTTCCCTGTCCTCTGCCCTCCAGCCTCCCCTCTCCTCTGCGCTCCAGCCTCCCTGTCCTCTGCCCTCCAGCCTCCGCTCTCCTCTGCCCTCCAGCCTCCGCTCTCCTCTGCCCTCCAGCCTCCCCTCTCCTTTGCCCTCCAGCCGCCATTCTCCTCTGCCCTCCAGCCTCCGCTCTCCTCTAACCTCCAGCCTCCCCTCTCCTCTGCGCTCCAGCCTCCCCTGTCCTCTGCCCTCCAGCCTCCGCTCTCCTCTGCCCTCCAGCCTCCATTCTCCTCTGCCCTCCAGCCTCCGCTCTCCTCTAACCTCCAGCCTCCACTCTCCTCTGCCCTCCAGCCTCCACTCTCCTCTGCCCTCCACCCTCCGCTCTCTTTTGCCCTCCAGCCTCAGCTCTCCTCTCCCTGTTCTCTGCCCTCCAGCCTCCGCTCCCCCTCCCTGTTCTCTGCCCTCAAGCCTCCGCTCTCCTCTCCCTGTCCTCTGCCCTCCAGCCTCCACTCTCCTCTGCCCTCCAGCCTCTGCTCTCCTCTCCCTGTCCTCTGCCCTCCAGCCTCCGCTCTCCTCTTCCTGTCCTCTGCCCTCCAGCCTCCGCTCTCCGCTCCCTGTCCTCTGCCCTCCAGCCTCCCCTGTCCTCTGCCCTCCAGCCTCCGCTCTTCTCTCCCTGTCCTCTGCCCTCCAGCCTCCGCTCACCTCTCCCTGTCCTCTGCCCTCCAGCCTCCGCCCTCCAGCCTCCGCTCTCCTCTGCCCTCCAGCCTCCGCTCACCTCTCCCTGTCCTCTGCCCTCCAGCCTCCGCACTCCTCTCCCTGTCCTCTGCCCTTCAGCCTCCGCTCTTCTCTCCCTGTCCTCTGCCCTCCAGCCTCTGCTCTCCTCTCCCTGTCCTCTGCCCTCCAGCCTCCACTCTCCTCTCCCTGTCCTCTGCCCTCCAGCCTCTGCTCTCCTCTCCCTGTCCTCTGCCATCCAACCTCCGCTCTCCTCTCCCTGTCCTCTGCCCTCCAGCCTCTGCTCTCCTCTCCCTGTCCTCTGCCCTCCAGCCTCCGCTCTCCTCTCCCTGTCCTCTGCCCTCCAGCCTCCGCTCTCCTCTCCCTGTCCTCTGCCCTCCAGCCTCCGCTCTCCTCACCCCTCCATATGCAATGTACAGTATGTGTATATATCTGTGTATGTAGGCACTTCCATCACTTTGTCCGCACTTCCCTCAACTTTGTACACACACATATACACACACACACACTTCGCTATACTTACCACCGGGCCTGCGTCCGCTGCCTGGATCCTCAGTCGGCATGTCGCCGCCCCCAAACTACTAGATCCAATATAGCGTCCAAGATGTCTCGCCAAACTACCCGGACGACATATTGAATCCAGTCATCCGAAGGGCGGCGACATGTCGACTCAGGATCCAGGCGGCGGGGAAGACGCAAGGTCGGTGGTAAGTATGAGTGTATGTATGTGTGTGTGTGTATGTTTGTGCTGACCACTCTGCCCATGGTGCTGTGCTGACCACTCTGCCCACGGCGCTGCGCTGACCACTCTGCCCACGGCGCTTCGCTGACCACTCTGCCCACGGCGCTGCGCTGACCAATCTCACCGCACTCACTGCTAACCACTGAGCCACCGCACTCACTGCTAACCACTGAGCCACTGCACTCACTGCTAACCACTGAGCCACCGCACTCACTGCTAACCACTGAGCCACCGCACTCACTGCTAACCACTGAGCCACCGCACTCACTGCTAACCACTGAGCCACCGCACTCACTGCTAACCACTGAGCCACCGCACTCACTGCTAACCACTGAGCCACCGCACTCACTGCTAACCACTGAGCCACCACACTCACTGCTAACCACTGAGCCACCGCACTCACTGCTAACCACTGAGCCACCGCACTCACTGCTAACCACTGAGCCACTGCACTCACTGCTAACCACTGAGCCACCGCACTCACTGCTAACCACTGAGCCACCGCACTCACTGCTAACCACTGAGCCACTGCACTCACTGCTAACCACTGAGCCACCGCACTCACTGCTAACCACTGAGCCACCGCACTCACTGCTAACCACTGAGCCACCGCACTCACTGCTAACCACTGAGCCACCGCACTCACTGCTAACCACTGAGCCACCGCACTCACTGCTAACCACTGAGCCACCGCACTCACTGCTAACCACTGAGCCACCGCACTCACTGCTAACCACTGAGCCACCGCGCAGTGCTAACCACTGAGCCACCGCGCAGTGCTAACCGCTGAGCCACCGCACAGTGCTAACCACTGAGCCACCACGCAGTGCTAACCACTGAGCCACCGCGCAGTGCTATCCACTGAGCCACCGCGCAGTGCTAACCACTGAGCCACCGTATACTGTGCTACCCACAGAGCCGCCTGTATACACACAATTCATTTCACCGCACTCCCGTAACAATTAGTAAATAAACTATATATGGATTCTAGACTACCCGATTCTTTAGAATCGGGCCACCATCTAGTAAGCTGCATAATAGAAGAATTTTTATTGAAGAATTAAGAAAATCCCTAGTTAGGCCTTATATTGAAGCGAGAAAAGTAAACCCCAGATGTGAAGGGGCAGCAGTCATTGTGAAGAGTGTCCAGCAGCATGCTCAAGAAAGAGACTCCACAGCCTCCACCAGCAAAGCTACCAGCCAAAAAAGGAAGAGATGTAGCTTCTGTCCATCTTCTTGAGACAATAGAACAAATCTGACATGTGCTGGGTGTACAAAATATCTTTGTAAGGCTGGGGTCACACACACAGATATCTGGGCAGATATTGTTCACAGATCTCTGGTTGCAGTGAAATCATGGACAGATTGCTCCATTTGTACACAGCCACAAAATGGAACCATATGTCCATTATTTCACTGCAACCAGAGATTTGTGAACAATATCTGCCCAGATATCTGTGTGTGTGACCCCAGCCTTAAGGACATATGTTATATTATTGTGTTCAACGTAAAAATGCATGAACCTTTACACACTTTTTAAGAGATAAAAAAGAAAAACTGAAGGTTTCATTATTTTTCATTTGTTGTTTTATACAATATGTTAACACAAAGTTATATTTAGATAGATTTCATGTTATAATAATAGAAATCTAAAGCATGTTTGTTATTTGTGTGCAGAATGCTATAAAGCGAACATAATTGCAAACAGCCCGTGTAACCTTTTTCTGAAAAAAACAAAAGTAAAAAGGAAGTTTTAATTTCATTTTTCATTTCTTTATGATCAACTATGTTCACATACAGGTTAATCATTAAATAGGTATTCAAATAAAAGACAGTAGCTAAAATCAACATTTTTATAAGTAGGGTCATATTGACCTGAGACAGTACAAGTATATAGTAAATGTGATCAGTACAGTGGGGTTAAATGTCTGGTAGCAAATGCAAGAAGTTTGCAAAGAAAATTAATTTGTGCAAAAAAAAAAAAGTCCATTGACCGGGCACTACACACATTGAGCTCTGCTAAGTGCCTGTTGGCTATCCCCGGTGCCTGGTGTTGCACAGCCTTAAATAAGTAATCCAAGATTCATAAAGAAGAAAATAAAGACAGGCGGCACTCACCGTATAGGCTGGTGGAAGAGTGTTTTAATCCAGGTAACTTAATCCATTAAAACATTGTTGGTGCGGTGGGGAGAGGGAGTGAGGAGCTGTCGGAACGACGGTACCGTTTCGTATCGTGTAGTGATACTTCTGCGGGTTCCAGTATCATATCGTTCCGACGGCTCCTCACTCCCTCTCCCCACCGCACCAACAATGTTTTAATGGATTAAGTTACCTGGATTAAAACACTCTTCCACCAGCCTATACGGTGAGTGCCGCCTTTCTTTATTTTCTTCTTTATGAAAAAAAGAAAATTAATGAATTGGAGGCTCTTATGTCAGCCACGAATTACAATGTGGTGGACATTATGCCAACCTGGCTGGATGAGAGCAATGACCATGTGACAAAAGTAGGAGGTGACACCACATTCAGAAAGGACCAGGAAAGACAAAAAACGTGGAGCGCTTTGTATTTTCAGTAATCTCACTTAAGACCTATGCTCAATGAGGACATTAGTAGGAGTTGCGACAATGTAGAGTTGGTATAGGTAAGTAAACATGTGAAAGCATTAATGAAAAGCTGTTAATTGGAGATTTCTATAAGGGTACCATTACATGACGCAATATTGCATGCAATTTCACTGGCAATTTGCTTGTTGCAGGGAAATCATGGACATATTGTTCTATTTGTACATGGCAACAAAATAGAACAATGTGTCCATGATTTCACTGCAACCAGCAAATTGCCAGTGAAATTGCATTCAATATTGCGTCGTGTAACAATACCCTTAGGGTGCCGTCACACGCATCAATTTAGTGAACTATATTGTTAGCGATCACATGCACGCACGATCGCTAACAATATCGTTCACATCGCTGGTGAGCTGTCACACAGGCTGACTCACCAGCGATGTGGAGCACCGAGATCGCTGGTAACCATGGTACACATCGGGTTACTAGGCGCCGCATGGCGCTTAGTAACCCGAAGTTTACCATAGTTACCATCTCCCAGCATAGGCTCTGCCGCTGGGAGATCGTTCATCGTGGTGTCACACACCACGATGATGCAGATGGATCAAGCGACTATCAGTGGGTGGTAATGTATCGCAACTGGCCTCTGGCCACTCTATAGACTGTGTGTGTCCCCATATTAGGTATCAGGGGGTTAACCTTTGCAACACATGTGCCTGCACCTTCAAGGTTTTCTTCTCAGCTTGCTGGGCTTATTGTGTGAGAATCATTTTCCAAGGGCGCAATTACATATGTGTTACATATGTTCTGCTCTTATATGTTATTTTTCATCTGTAAAAACCACACATGATAACAAAAAAACCTTTCTTATTATCTGTTCCCTTTGTTAAACCTAGTTAACTGGGATCTATTATATTATTCCTATTTGGCACTTGAATTTGCTATTGGCTATACTCCATTCAAGTTTCTTTATAAATGATAAGATCTTGTGTGTTTCAGTACTGCAATTTTACAGCAGTTCAGTGCACATTTAACTGGGTCTACCAGTCCGCTCGATATAAATTATCAATGCAGCCTGAGAGCTATCTAATATATGTGATATATTGATTGTTGGGCTAGGTATCGCACAGTGTCTCTGTGTTATATTTGCCTGTATGTTATTCAATAAAGCATTTTTTGATACTCTATACAACTTGAGTGTCTCTCCCTGGAACCCGGTCTACTTTAACACGTATCCTTTTCTTTGTTTAAACATCCCCAGATATTTGGGATCTAAAACAGCTAAATTGGAAATCTGTTAGCATCAAACATTAGTGGTAAAATTTGTGGTGATGGTGGTGGGGGTGGAAAAGGGAATAGGCATGGTGGTAAGGGGAAAAGGGGTACATGCTAAAGTTACTGAAAGCTCTACTCAGCAAACACTAGCATCTAGCCAAATAAAAGTGTAAGCTTCTTTTAGTGGATGATTTGCTGTCATTCCTTTCTTAGGCAGCAGCATATCATTATGACTTGTAGATAAGGCCCAGAAAGAAGACTTGCTACAAGGTATATCAAGTGCTCCATCAAGTGGCCTCTCCTCCACCTTCAACATCACACACAGTCCAGTCGTCAGAGGTGTCACCCCAATCCCACTTGTTTCCATATATGTCACAAGTCTCTAGCCGCCCTATTGACTGTGATTCAACACAAATGGCCAAATCTGCAGAGCTGCTCACCTATACTATAGCCTGGGGATCAGAGTTCTGCTCCAAAGCTTCACTGAGTCAAGAGGAGAAAATTATCTACAACAATGCCCAAAACCTTCGTTGGATCTGGGCGCAGACTAAGCAGGGCTCGAGCATATTTTAGACCCTTGCTACTAGACTTTAACCCCTGGTGGTGAATATAATGATGCTGATGATGATGAGACTCAGATACCTGAGAAGAAACACCTATTTGACTTTGACTCTGGATAGGAAGAGGGTAGCTCTGAGGGCAAGGAGTGTGAGAACACACAGGATGATGATAAGGCTCTAGATCCCACTTACAGTCGATTCACATACATGCCATTGATGAGCTCAGCAGAGGAGGTGGAGGAGGATGAAACTGATGAATTTAGGTTGCGGCTTCCTGAAAAGAGACAGAGAGCTGCAACCACATCAATCAATGCATCCTAAGCAACACCTCTGCCTCTGTGCAGAAGCCGTGGAAGCTCTGCAGGTTGCATGAGTGCTAAGCCGTGCCTAGCCTGAGCTTTTTTTCAGATCACAAAGGATGACTCAACTCATGTTATCTGCTAAATTTGTAAGCAAAATCTGAGTAGAGGCAAAAAATCAATAATTTGAGTTCTTCATGCATGAACCATCACATGGACATGCAGCATAAATTATCATTTGAAGCTCACTGTGCTAAAATGCGGCTTAGCGGTCCTGGCCAACCACCAACTACCCCATCAAGTACATCTGCGGCTTATTCATCCTCCGTGATTGTGGGGGTTGTTGTAACACAGGCCTTTGGCGGCAGATCTTCCACCTTTTTACCCGCAACAGCCATTTTGGAAGTGGAAATGCCTGCTGGTTTTGAGCACTACCAGACATTGAGAGCATTACCTGTTTATGAAGGCAACATCATAACTCCTAATAAAATTAAATAGTCCAATAACTTTTTGTTTCACACCATATCAATGTATCCCCAAAATCATCTGTGTTGCCTCACCTGAGGTGCACTGATGATATATGAAACTACACCACTTATGCCCCTTTCACATCAGCGTTTTTTTAAAATCGTGGCAGATGCGGTGAAAAAACCGCATCTGCCGCGATCACCGCATAACCGCGACACTTGCGGCACAGTTGCGGCAAGCCCCATGCAATGTCTATGGGGCTTGCGGTAAGTGTGCGGCAGGTGCGGCAAGTGCGGTTTCGGCACTTGCGGCAGGTGCGGCCGATGAAAAAAACTGCGGTCAGCCGCGTTTTATTTTCGGCCGCACCTGCCGCAAGTGCCGAAACCGCACTTGCTGCACCTGCCGCAAGCCCGCATAGACATTGCATTGGGCTTGCCACAACTGTGCCGCAAGTGTCGCGGTTATGCGGTAATCGCGGCAGATGCAGTGTTTTCACCGCATCTGCCGCGATTTAAAAAAAACGCTGATGTGAAAGGGGCCTAAATCATATAAATTCATCTTTATTTTTGGAACACAATTGTATTACAATTTTTATTCAGGTATCAATTATAAGCAATAGGTAAAATTATTACATAAAATTATATACATACAATATTTCATATATGAGTGTACTCAGCCACTGTTATTGTAGCACAACCTGTGGAATCACTTTAATTGTAAGCATACAATATCCTTTATATTACAATTACTAAGGTACGTGTTACAACTGAAATACCTCTATGGCGGCCGTCACACGCTAAGATATCTCTTGCGATATTGTAAGCGATCACGTGCACGCGCAATTGCTTACAATATCGCTCACATCGCTGGTGAGATGTCACACAGACAGACTCACCAGCGATGTGGATCCGCGATCTCGCTGGTAACTATGGTACACATCGGGTAACTAGGCGCCGCGCGTCGCTTAGTTACCCGACGTGTACCATAGTTACCATCTCCCAGCATAGGCTCTGCCGCTGGGAGATCGGAGATCGTTCATCGTGGTGTCATACACCACGATGAAGCAGATCGCTAAATCGTAAATCGCTAGATCTGAGGTCCGGACCTCAGATCTCGATTTTGCGATTTGATCAGATCTCGCTCGTCGTATCCTGCCGTCACACGCACAGACATCGCTTACGCGATGTTTAATCTGCCGCGTTCAAGCGATATCTTGCGCGATATCTGTGCGTGTGACGGCCGCTTTAGTGCTATCATTAGTTCTATAAGTGAGATTCTCTTATCAACTAGCAGTGCAGGGGTTAACTGCAAAGTGCCTCCCCCCTAAAGCTATCTATTTCACTGCTGCACCGCTTACCTTTCACTTGTCTTTCCACAGTGTATGCAGAGTGCCACCCACACCGCGCCTACGTACCTTTCAAGTTAATCAAGTACGCCCTGAGGAAGATTAACTTGAAACGTATGTAGGCGCAGTGTGGGTGGCACTCTGCATACACTGTGGAAAGACAAGTGAGAGGTAAGCGGTGCAGCAGCGATATAGATAGCTTTTAGGGGGGAGGCACTTTGCAGTTAACCCCTGCACTGCTAGTTGATAAAAAGGGAATCTCAGTTATAGAACTAATGATTGCACATAGAGGAATTTCAGTTGTAACATGTACCTTAGTAATTGTAATATAAAGGATATTGTATGCTTACAATTAAAGTGATTCCACAGGTTGTGCTGCAATAACAGTGGCTGAGTACACTCAAATATGAAATATTGTATGTATGTAATAATTTTAACTATTGCTTATAATTGGTACCTGAATAAAAATTGTAATAGAATTGTGTTCCAAAAATAAAGATGAATTTATATGATTAAGTGGTGTAGTTTCATATATCATGAGTGCACCTCAGGTGAGGCAACACAGATGATTTTGGGGATACAACATCATATCTCCGCCTGCAATCTTCCTCAGAGTCCAGCAATTTGACTGGTACATCCTACTCCACTCTGTCTCAGCACAGAAGCCATCGCTTAGTACGACAGATATGGTCAAGTAAAAAAACATTTCCTCCTACCCATGCCAAAGCTAAGTAAGACCTTGTATTTCAACCTCTTGCTGTTGACCAGTACCAGATGCCTAGCCGCCACTACTTCTAGAAGAAAGCTGTGCCTGCTGTACACCAGCATGTCGCAGACAACTTTACTTTAGAAACTGTGTGTGTGAAAAGGTGCATTTAACCACTGATACCTGGACAAGTAAGCATGGCCAGGGGCATTACATGTCGCTGACTGAGCACTGGGTTACTCTGGTAGCTGCGGGGAAAGGGGCTGCTGTACAAGTCTTTACATTCCCACAGCTCAAGGGTACATCCTTTGTATCTACCAGTTCCTCTACTGATTCTGCCTTCTCTAGGGCCTCCACCTGTGATAAAAACCTCTCAATTAATGTGACAAGCATTCCAACTCTGCAGATGTAATCCAGTATACTTTCTAACTTCACTGCCAGCAAGGCTCAATGCTATATCAGGCTGTTTTTACATTAAAATGCCTGTGCCTGGGAAATTTAGTCACACAGCTGAAGAGTTGTGGTCAGCTTAGGAGATCGAGTTTGATCAATTGCTGTCTCCACTAAACTTGCGGCCAGGGAAGGCCATGTGTGACAATGCTCTGAACCTTGCTCCTGTATGGATCAAGCGATGCTAGACGATCCACACTGCTGCACTTAAAGATGAATCCTACAAGGTCTTCAGGGTAAAGATGTTTATTTCTTCAATGTGTTTCGAGACCATCCTGGTCTCTTGGAATACATCAAAAATGTAATCAATGCTCTGAACCTTGGGTAGGCCTATGCAGGGGTCAGGTCACACACATGCCTTGCATGGCTCCTGTCTTGAACCTGGTTCTCCAGCAATTTCTAGGCCATGATCCCAGCCTGGATGCACTGCTGCAGAAGGCACAGTCTCTGTGTGCTCACTTCTGCCGTTTGCACCCCACTGCTCAACAACTTGCCTCACTACACAAGTCTTTCGGCAATATGCTGACATGATGGAATTCCACTCAGCACATGCTACAGCTACTGTGGCAGCAGTGATGAGCTCTGGAGCAATATGTCATGAAGTATAGCCTGGGCCAATGTGATCCTGAGGTGGGAGGAGTCACGCTGCTGGAGTGGTGACAGATCAAGGACTTCTGAACCCTTCTGCATAGTTTTGAAATGGCTACTAAGAATTTTAGCTCTAACGATGGCATTATCAGCATGACTGTTCTGATCATCTACATGCTGGAGCACACTTTGACCAGCATGCGGAGTCAGGTGGTTGTCCAAGAGGAAGAGGAGGAAGTAGAGGAGGAGTATGCAGAAGGGATAACAAGATCTGAAAGGTCTGGACTGTCATCAGCACTGAGGCAGATGGCATGGGAGGGTGGAGTAGAGGGATTGACGAGGGCTCATGGTAGCAGCCACATTGGTGATGAAGGTGCAGGAGCCAAGGAAGAAATGGTGGAAGAAGAGGTGATGTGCATTGAAGACTCAGCAGATAGGGGAGATATTGATCACATTTCTGTTGTGCGAGGATGGCGGCAGAGGGCAGAAGAAGCAAGCTGTAATGTTACCCCACTGCCACCTACACAAAAAGGACTTGGGTCTCATGGATGAGCAAGACACATGAGTGCCTTCTTGCTACACTACCTGCAATATGATCCCCAGATTGTTAGGATTTACAGCAATGCCGACTACTGGGTTGCCACACTGTTAGATCCCCGGTACTAGAGTAAATTTGGCGAAATGCTTCCCACCCTGGAAAGGGATGCAAACATGCAGGATTATCAAAAGAAGCTTTTAGACAATCTTAGTATTACTTTTCCTTAAAACCTTAGTGGCAGACACAGTGTACATCGAAGTTCTACACCAGGGGAACGTCAAGTCATAATCACAAAAACGTTAGCATCTGTGTATCAGCTACAAGCAATTTCTAGGAGTCGTTTGACCTTTTTTAGACCATCCCTTACAATGCCACAAGAGAGGCCAAGTCTGACACATAGTGAATGCTTAGAAAGGATGGCGCAGGAGAACTACATCTCAGTATCGATGCCCTGATTGTCGATCTAGATCCCTGGGCATTTTAGGCTTCAAAAGTGGAAAAGTGGCCTGAGCTCACCACTCATGCCTTGGAGATTTTGTCATACTCAGCATGCAGCATTCTCTCAGAATATGTCTTCAGCATTTCTGGTGGTGTCCTGAAGGATAAGCGCATGCGGCTGTCCACTGAAAGTGTAGACCGACTAACGTTTATCAGGATGAATAAGTAATGGATCTCCAATGACTTTTCCACTCCAGTGTCAGACTGAGAAGGAGACTGAGCACTAGTGTACTTTTCAGTTGCATTTTTTTTTTTGCTGCATTAATCTCCCCATTACATTATTTCAACTTTGGGGCTATTGCTGCCACTTTAGTGGTGGCTCTGCCTACTTTTATTTCAAAAGAGATTATTGTTGGGGTCTTCATGCTGTGTGGTGAATGGCTTGAGGAGGGCTCTGTGAGCACAAACCTACTCCTGACACTTCTGAACCTGTTCCTATGTGATTAAGTTTGAAATGCTGGGCGTAGGACTCCTGCCTTTCTGCCATTGTGACCCAATGCAAAATTTATAAGATGGATACCACTTTTCTGTGTTGAGACACTAATTTTTGGAAAAGTGGGGACTAATGTTGGGATCTCCTTGAGGTGTGTTGTGTTACTTGAGCAGGGCTCTCTGAGCACAAAATCGACTGCTGAGACTCATTCACCTCTTTCTAAATGATTAACCTTGAAATGCTGAGCCTAGGCCTCCTACCTTGCTGTCATTCTTACCCAATACAAAATCTTTAAGATGGATTTCACTTCATTGTGGCCTGACATAAATATTTTAAAAAGTGGAGACTCTTGTTTAGGTCTCCTAGCTGTGTATTGCATGAGTTAAAGAGGACCTGTCACCCTCACCATGGATTAGAATCTAATGTTTGCCGCATTCATGTAAGGGTCCCCCATGGCTCTGTGGGGCTGCTACCCCGAGATATAGGCTTATAAAAACTTAGTTATTTTCCATGGAGTGCATGCCCCGCCTCCTGCTATGACATCCTCTCATTTCCCTGCCTTGCTCCATGGCACAACATGGATCAGGGTGGGGAAATGAAAAGACGTCATAGCGGGAGGCAGGGCATGCACCTGAAGCTCAACCTCGCTCTGCGCTTGCATGAACACCACAAGGATGCACAGAGTGAGGAGGACATGAAAGGCACAAGGACATGCGCAGCACAGAGGTGCAGGGGGCGTGAAATTCCCCTGTGGATGAGCTGTCTCAAGCACAAGGGCCTGCCTCCATGGAAAATAACTAAGTTTTTATAAGCTTATACATCGAGGTAGCAGCCCCACAGCCATGGGGGACCCCTTGCCTGAATGCAGCAGACATGCTGCATTCAGTGCTGGGCTTAGATTCTAATCCATGGGGGGGGTGACAGGTCCTCTTTAAGAAGGGCCCTCTGAGATTAAATCTACTCTTGACACTCCTGCACCTGTTCCTAAATATTCAACCTTGAAATGCTGGGCCTATGCCTCCTGTCTTTGCGTATGGTCATACTTGGGCCCTGGATCCATTAAAACCATCAGTTTTTCAATTTATAATTCTTGAAAAATGGATGTTTTAGCGGATCCATAGGCTCCCATGCAAAAAACGCAGTGGCAAAATGCACTGCTAGAAAAAGCTATGCAATTTTTTTTACTGCACCCAAAAACACTGCTAGCAGCGTTTTTGGGTGTTCTTTAAAAACGCATAATGTTTTTTTAACATGGGGCCCTATGGGAAATGCATCCGTTAATGCATGGTGCATATAGGTACCATCCGTTAACACATGCGTTAACGCATAGAGTTTTTTAGAAGCAAAAATGGCATTTTGCAAAAACGGAATCAGGTTTTGAAAAGGCAGAAAAACTGACTGCCAAGTGTGACCGTAGCCTTTCTGCCATTGTGCCTCGATACAAAATATATAAGATGGATACCACTTTACTGTGGTCTGAAACTAATTTTTGGAAAAGCGGGGACTCTACTTAGGGTTTCCTTGCTGTTTAGTGCATGACTTGAGTAGGGTCCTCTGTGTACAGTATCTACTCCTGAACCTTTTTTGAATATTTAATTTTTTGTCCATAGAACCAGTGATTGACAAAGTTGCTGCATTCACATCCACTGGTTTTTGGTACGTAAAAGCAATGCTTGCTAAATCTCCCTAAATATTGGCATAAACTCTTTTTGGGCATAGCACCAGGTTTTGCCAAATCTGATGTATTCATATCTACAGCTTTTTTTGGTTTAAAAACATTGCTTGGTAAATCTCCCTGCCCACTAGACCTATACATGTCACTGACTTACTGTACCTGAAGCCTCTTCCGGTAGTAGTCCACAAAGCTGATGCTCGTGCCATCTGAGTGTGGTAGAACATATAATTGACTGGAGCGGTAGCATGAGGTTGAGAGCATCCTACCCACTAGACCTATACAGGACACCTGGCCCACCTGCATCCTCTTCTTATAGTAGTCCATGAAGCTGAAACCCATGCCATCTGAGTGTGATGGGGAATAAAATTAACTGGAGCAGTTGCATGAGGGTTGAGGGCATCCTGCTCATTAGACATATACAGGACACCTGGCCCACCTGAATCCTCTTCTTATAGTAGTCCATGAAGCTGAAACCCATGCCACCTGAATGTGGCAGGGCATAACATTTACTGGAACAGTTGCATGAAATTTGAGGGCATCCTGCCATATAGATGTATACAGGTCACAGACCCACTTGAATCATCTTCTTTTAGAAATCCATGAAGCTGATACTCATGTCACCTGAGTGTAGCGGGACATAAAACTGACTGGAGCGGTTTCATGAGATTTGAGAGCCCCCTGCCCACATGGCCTATACAGGTCACTGACGCACCTGTATCCGACTTCCTATAGTTATCTGTGAATCTGATACTTGTTCCATCTGAGTGTGGTGTAGCCTAAAATTTATTGGAGCTGTTGCATGAGGTTTGAAGGCAGCCTGCCCAACAGTCTTAGGGTAGGGTCACATTGACAACCTAAATTGCATTCACCGCATCCGGATCCGGATGCGGTGAACGCAATGGCGGGCACACACATTTTTTTACAAAAATGTGTGCTGAATCCCGCACTGCGGTCACCGGATGGCTCAGGATGTGTAATCCTGAGCCATCCGGTAACTGCCGAGGTTGCGGATCCCGGCTATTGCCGGGATCAGCAAACCTAGTAAAGAGTTAAATTGATTGCTAAATGACTGTTAGAGGTCTGTAGGGGGGCTTAGACCCCCCTACAGACCGGCCGCCCACTTCGGTGGCCTCCTACTACAATATCCCCGATGGCACGGGCTCATCCGAGCCCGTGCAAGTCCCCACACCCCCAGCCCCCCGAATTACTATACCGGGGTGCCTGCACCCCTCTGGTATAGTTATTCCTGTATGTGTGGTAAATGATATATTAAAGTAATGTAGTTCATATTTACGGGTCTTCTCCTGCAGTGTTGTGCTAAATCCATGGGCGGGGCTGTTTGCGGCAGCCTCCGCCCCCTCATTTCTCATGGCCGCCCCCTCTTTGCCTCATCCATTGATGTGAGGCCGGACGCGTCATGAAAGGGGCGGGGCGAATCGCGTCACACCGTGCGCCCCGCCCCTTTCATGACGCGTCCGGCCTCACATCAATGGATGAGGCAAAGAGGGGGCGGCCATGAGAAATGAGGGGGCGGAGGCTGCCGCAAACAGCCCCGCCCATGGATTTAGCACAACACTGCAGGAGCCAGGAGAAGACCCGTAAATATGAACTACATTACTTTAATATATCATTTACCACACATACAGGAATAACTATACCAGAGGGGTGCAGGCACCCCGGTATAGTAATTCGGGGGGCTGGGGGTGTGGGGACTTGCACGGGCTCGGATGAGCCCGTGCCATCGGGGATATTGTAGTAGGAGGCCACCGAAGTGGGCGGCCGGTCTGTAGGGGGGGGTCTAAGCCCCCCTACAGACCTCAAACAGTCATTTAGCAATCAATTTAACTCTTTACTAGGTTTGCTGATCCCGGCAATAGCCGGGATCCGCAACCTCGGCAGTTACCGGATGGCTCAGGATTACACATCCTGAGCCATCCGGTGACCGCAGTGCGGTCCCGGCAAACGCTGCGAAAACTGCTGCCTGCATGATTTTTAACGCAGGCAGCAGTGCCGGATCCGGCCACCGGATGGCTTGTGAAGCCATCCGGTGTTTTGCATAGGCTCCTATGAGGAGCGTTTCCTGGTCCGGTTTTGAGCTTTTTTAAAGCTCAAAACCGGATCAGGATTTTGCAACAAAAACGGAAATGTGACCCTGGCCTTACACCTTTCACTCATCCTTCAGTTCCTGATCAATGTTTAAACTTAAAATGCTAGGCCAGGCCCTGTACCACTTCATGTGTCATGCATGCAGGCTGGGGCATTTTACAATTTTTGGTCTGGGGCAATTGATGCCACTTTCCTTGCAGTCTGACCCTACTTTTTGGAAAAATAAGGAATCATCTCTGTGCTGTTTGGTGCATGGCACTCTGAGGACAATACCTATCCCTAACACTCCTGCACCTCTTCTTAAATATTGAACCTTAAAATGCTGGGCCCAGGCCTCCTGTTTTGCTGCCATTGTGGCCCAATACTAAATGTATAAGATGAATATGTCTTTCTTGTGGTCTGACACAAATTTTTGGAAAAGTGAAGACTCTTGTGAGAGTCTCCTTGCTGTGTGGTGCATGATTAGATCAAGGCTCTCTGAGTGACATGCCTACACCCTTCACTCATCCTCCTTTTATTCCTCATCCTTTTTTTACTTAAGGTAGAAAACTCTGCCACTTTCCCCTGAGAGTAATCCATCTGACAATTCTAACTGAGTTTCACCCACCTCTGAAATGTAAGTGAATGTTAGCCACCTCTGATTTTTAACTGATTTTGGAGAGTGTGCAAGCTGGCACAGACCGTGTGGCATGCACCCATGCTACGCCATTATACTATTTGTATTTTATCTCAATTGTTTTCACTTTTCTTGGTCTCTGACACTAACATGAGCAATTTGGATGCTTTTGGACACCTCTGAAGGTGTTTTCTATGCGTTTCATGCGTTTCATGTTGCCTGTCATTGATTTTAATGGGGTTCGACTTTGGTGAATACCCCGATATTTAGTTAACCAAACCAAACACTAACATGTTCACTCATCTCTGATTGGAGTGAAAGAAATCAATGAATTTTTTATGGAGAGGGCGAGAAGCACAGCGTTCAGGGTGAAAATTGAGAAATTGGAACAGAGCGAAAAATGTTAAGGTCTCTTTTTTACTAAAGTTTTTGTGAAAAGGCAGGGTATGAAATTTCTACAAGGGGAGGATGGAAGGGATGTGAGTAGGGTAGGTATGTGTAAAGAGGTAGCTAAATTTATGAGGATTTGTACGTGGTCAAATGGAGTGATGATAGTTTGGAGAGTAATGCATTGTGTGTAATGGAGACTAGTTTGAGTGAGGTGAAAATGGAAAAAGTGATGTGCGACGTAACAAGTGTAGAGGTATGGAGTGTTGTGTGTAGTATACAGTAGCTTTGAATCAAACACCATGGGAATATATTCTCCTGGTAGAGTTTTGTTGTGTAATGTGGGATGTTATTGGTAAGGATGTGGTGGAGTTATGTATGTACCGTATATGTGAAGAAGTGAGGAGGGGGTATGCACCAGGTATGGTTGTGTTAAAATCAAAGAAATGAGACTTGAAGTATTTGAGAAACTGGAGGCCGAACACACTGCTGAATTGTGATTACAAAATTTATGCAAGTTATTGGCAAACAGGTGTCTGTCATGGGATGTCTAATAGGTTCTAGGATTGAATGACTCAGTCGAGGGCATGCTTTTATTGCACGCATAACGGCCATTTTATTGGGACATGTCCATCTTTACCTCAACCACCATCTAAGAAGCAGTCTCCCCCAGGTTGTGTGGAGGATGGCAACCTGGGCGTACATGTTTCCTACATTTTCCTTTTTGTTATGACTAATATGCTTCCGTGACAAAGAAGGGATCCTGTTACCTCCCGTCAGGACTGTGCTAGAGCTCTCAGACTCCCCTTAATAGTAGTAGGAGGGGAATGGTTCACAATGGAGTCTCCGTTCCTGAGAGAACGGCTCCCAATCTGGTGTCCTCAGAGGGGTGTTTTCACAGTTCTCCATCTGAAAAGCTAGTCACCTCTGGTCATTGTGAGGAAAGTGACCAGTGTGTATACATTTCCTCTGTTCTTCCCCATCTTCTGCTTAATGTGAATAAGGTGTAACAGGAGAGACAGATGCTTTCTGGACCTATGGGTGAGTCCAGGAGTAGCGGTGGAGGGGGTGGGCATCTCCTCCGAACCCCATGTCCCTAAGGGTACCTTTACACGCCGCTACTGGCGGGTGGATACAACCAGCTACAGGCTACAAATGTAGCTTGTAGCGGCAATGTACCCCGTAGTAGCGGCGTGTGAAGACGGTAGGAGGCACCCGGCAGTAGATGCATCTGTTTCCGAGCACTGCCCTGAAACAGGTGGCTACACAGGCGATTGTAGCGACCTGTATCGGCGTGTAAAGAAGGAACAGAAAGGATGTGTCGACACCAGGCTATGTACCTGGTATGTAGCTGGGGCGTGACACAGGCTCCGGGATACCGCGCCCCATCAGCGATCATTGGTGGAAGCTCCTGCATTACGATTGGTAGTCGCTGCATAGGGAGGCATATTTAAGGAGCTGACACTACACAATTGATCGAGCGTAATGTATTAAACAGCCTCATGCGATGCCTGCCCAATCATGATGTTCTTACTTTGTCCTATCAGCGTACGGACGTCTCGTAATCCACAATTGTTGCACGCCTATGTGTTGTCCCTGCTGCACCAGGTCCGCCCATATTAGCTTGTTGTAGCGGTGTGTAAATGAGGTAAGATGAGCTACAGAAGGTGACTTGAGACACCCGGCGGTGTATCCAGAGATAGATGTCACGTAGTGTAGCGCACCTTGTGGCGGCGTGTAAAGGTGGTGCGATTACTGTTTGTAACCGTTTGTGCTTGCTCGTGCACGTGAAGTAGCTGGTTGTATCCACCCGCCAGTAGCGGCGTTTAAAGGTACCCTAAGGGCCCCTTTACACGCGGCTACATTTCTTGGGTGGCTACAGGTAACTTACTGGTTGCAGTGAAATCATGGAGAGATTATTCCATTTGTACACAGCAACAAGATATAACCTTGTCTCCATGATTTCAATGCAACCAGTAAGTTACCTGTAGCCACCCTAGAAATGTAGCCGCGTGTAAAGGGGCCCTAAGGGTGTGAATTGCAAGTTCTGGGATGATATCTCAGCTGATGTGACCTTTAAGGTGTTTGCTTTCTCCTTCTAAATGAGTGGTAATAAATGTGCAGGTCTGGACCTGAGTGCTGTCTTGGACTCTAAGGCCGGCTTCAGACTGCGTGTCTGATCCGATCCGTAGCTGTCCGCTTGAAGCAGACAGCTGCGGACCGGATCAGCACACAGGACGGGGGGCTATTATGCCCTCCGATCCTGTGTGCAGCCGCACGCAGTTCCCGCTGCTAATAGGTGAGGACCGCGGGCGCCGCGGTCCTGACCTGTCAGCGGCTTCAGCTGCGTGCGGCAGCACACAGGATCGGAGGGCATAATAGCCCCCCGTCCTGTGTGCTGATCCGGTCCGCGGCTGTCTGCTTCAAGCGGACAGCTACGGATCGGATCAGACACGCAGTCTGAAGCCGGCCTTAGCTTGAGGGCTATCTGTCCGTTTAGAGTGACTGCCATTATTAACCCTATGATATATTATTTGAAGATACCCTTAGTTCTAGATTTTCCCAAGGTATTTCACAGGTCTTTGCTTAAGAAATGTGTCATGGCCAGTAAGTTGACTTTTTTACTGCAAATGTCTAGCTGCGTTTTTGAAATACCTTGAGGGTTAGTTATTTAATGCTGAACTACTGTAGTTCATGATTCAGCTTTGCGTATTGTCTGGATAAGTCCAGTCTCCCCTCGTAGAGGAGGGGGTACTGTCACTAGTCTGTTACAGGTTTTTGTTTCCTGTGTCTCATTCCTGTATTGAGATTTCTTATTAAATGTGTTTCTTTCTTTTGGCAGTGAAAAAGTTAATGTCAGTTTCTGTTGCTGGCATAGCTCCTTAGTTCTCTTTCCAGGTAAGGCTAATTTGTGATCACTCCCATCTACTTTATATGGTCACATGGTCCAGCATTGCTTGCTTGCGATTTACCTTCATTCCTGGCCTAGCTATCTTAGTAGAAAGAGTCTGGTAAAAGGCATAATGTTGTCTTGTAATTTCCCTATCTGTCATTCCTTCCCCTCTTGTTCATTTTAGTGCAGCGTTTAGGACTAGTGCTCCCGAGGGTCATCTCCCTGTTGAGGGTTAACATCAGGGCCAGCAAGAGACTAGGTATCCTGCTCAGCAACGGGGTGAAAGAATCCATGAAGGAAAAGTATGGAGATCAGGGCACAGACGCAGGTGAGTGCAGGAGATCTCCTTTTCCACATTCCCTCTGAGCAGGGTCCTACATTGTACTTTTCTTCTCCCCCCCTCCTGATGTTTCCCTAGTCTGTTGTTTTGTGTAGTGCACCAGACACCGTCGATCTGTGTGCCACTCTCATGCTCTGTATTCGGACGCACCCTAGGCCGTGGAGTGACAACACCCAGAAGCAGGCCAGGACAGAGCTGAAGACCCTTCCATCAGTTCCACCCCACAGATAAAAGAAAATAAATAAAACTGATTTCTTCAGTTCGGGTATAATTTTAATCAGCATGACAGTGCCGATATGGTCCTGTTTGTTCTTTACCCAGTAAAATGCTGCTGACAGGGTCTCTTTAAATATAATAATTTCACTTTAATTTTTACTCAATGTGTCTTTTCATATTTACACAACCAGAGGCAACAGTCATTAATATGAAAAGCAACAGAGTTTTTCTGCAGTTAAATAAAAAAAATTACAAATTAAGGAATGAAGAATTGCTGGAAGATAACATTTATGTCCACTACAGCTATTCTATACCTCATTACTACAATGCATCTGTTTGATTGCCTCTCATTTATCCAAAACTTCATGTGTAGCACTTAACCTGTAATCAGCAACTAAAGATGATTCTGCAGCATATTTGTGGTGGCCTGCCAGGTGCATGTACATTATAATGCATATATTATGGAGGTCTTTCCAGATAACTTAGTGTATGAACTGCTCACTTTCTTTTAATACAAATGTAATTGTATTCTTGTTTTACAATTTTTTTGTTTGTTTTTCAAGGGGTTGGTAATCTCTTCAAAATGCAATTATCAAGAAAAAAAGAATCCATAGCAAGTGTACTAACCTTATCATAATTACAAGGCTCTATTTCCCTAAGATGAAGGTGCCTTTACACTTCAGAATATGGTGGGCCAAATGATTGTTCAGCCAACTTCCCCAGTGCACATAAACATGTGTTTTAGCCAAGCCTTCACGTGTTCTCTAGGTGGAGAGCTGAACAAGACACTTACATTTATGGCCACTTTACACGTCCCGATATCGTCGTCCAACTTCGATAAAAAATCACGTGGTTCGTGCGTTGGCGCCGATTTTTTGCGTTCGTGTGGTGTAAATGTGCAATTCGACGCAAGAACGATTCCAAAACGATATGGGGGGGAAAATTGTGCAGGCTCTCCAACTGGCGATATTGGATGGACGATCTGACCAGATCGTGCTGTGTGACAGCCCAACAACGATTTGGAGCACAACTTCTCCTATTCACTCCCATGTTAAATGGTCGTTCCCTGGGTCGCTCGTACGAGGGGGCATAGACATCGCAGTTGTGTTGCCTTCCGATATCTCCCTGTGTAACATCTCCTATGCGATCTTGGATTTCTGCCAAAAAAGTGCTCCCGTGCCGTTGTATACAATATTGAAACGATGTTGGGACGTGTAAAGTGCCATTACAGTGGGTATGGAAAAGTATTCAGACCCCTTTACATTTTTTGCTCTTTGTTTTATTGTAGCCATTTGGTAAATTCAAAAAAGTTTATTTGTTTTTCTCATTAATGTACACTCTGCATCCCATCTTGACTGAAAAAAAGCAGAAATCTAGATATTTGTGCAAATGTATTAAAAAAGAAAAACTGAAATATCACATGGTCATAAGAATTCAGACCCTTTGCTCAGACACTCATATTTAAAGTGATCCTAAACCCAGAAACTGACCCCCCCCTTATCTTTAGACCTGTCCCTGCACCCCCTCTTATCATTTCTAGCCATCCCTTTTGCATAAAAAAATCGCTTTTGTAAAGTAAGAGAAAAGGATATGAATAGTTTGACCTGTGTGAGTTCTCCGTTTCTGTTGGAAGCCGCTAATGCCCCGCCTGTCTGCTGGTGCCTGATAATTATTCACGCCCTTCTCTGCTTGCTGCCTTTGTGAGTGTGTGGCCGGGCATGAAAGGGGGCGGGGCTCCGGCATGACTCGATTTAGCCCCGCCCCTTTCATGATGCGGCCACACACTCACAAAGGCAGCAAGCAGAGAAGGGCGTGAATAATTACCAGGCACCAGCAGACAGGCGGGGCATTTGCGGCTTCCACAGAAACACAGGTCAAAGTATTATAACCTTTTCTCTTACTTTACAAAAGCATTTTTTTCTGCAAAAGGGATGGCTAGAAATGATAAGAGGGGGTGCAGGGACAGGTCTAAAGATAAGGGGGGTCAGTTTCTGGTTTAGGATCACTTTAAGTCACATGTCAATTTCCTTGTGATCCTCCTTGAGATGGTTCTACTCCTTCATTGGAGTCCAGCAGTGTTTAAAGAGGACCTGTTACCCCCCTCCCCCCCGCTGCATGGCGATCTAAATGCAGCACTGAATGCAGCATGTCTGTGCATTCCAGGAAGAGGTCTCCCATGTGTCTGTGTGCTGTGTACCCTGAGATACTGAGATATAGCCTTTCAAAACTTACAGTTAGAAGCAATGGAGGCAGTCAGTGTTGCTGGAGGGAGCTTGATTGATGGTGGCCATTCCATTCCCCTCTGCCTCTGTGTGCACTCTCCTACAGTGATGTTTATGTTTTGTCAAGGCAGGACTGTGGAGCTGACGTCAGGACAAATGATTTGCATGCTGTGAGTGAGAGGAGGAGGGCAAAGCCAGCACAGCACAGAGAGGTAGGGCCAGAGATGAATCTCTATTACAATATCACGCCCATCGGGGTGTGATAAAGGATCATGGAGGCTGCTCAGAGGGATAGTTATAATGGTAATAGGAAGGAGCAGTGACATGGTTTCATAGGCTGGGTGGCTTTTAGGAGGTGATAGGTTCCCTTTAATTAAACTGATAGGACTTTGATTTGGAAAGGCACACTCCTGTCTATATGAGACCTCACAGCTCACAGTGCATGTCAGACCAAATAAGAAGGAGCTCAGATACAGAATTGTGGCAAGGCACAGATCTGGCCATGGTTGCAAAAGATTTTCTGCAGGATTGAAGGTTCCTAAGAGCACAGTGGCCTCTATAATCTTTAAATGGCAGAAGTTTGGGACCACCAGAATTTTTCCTAGACCTGGCTATCCAGCGAAACCTAGAAATCGTGGGAGAAGACCCTTGGTGAGAGAGGTAAAAAAGAACCCCAAGATCACTGTGACTGAGCACCAGAGATGCAGTAAGAGATGGTAGAAAGTTCCACAAAGTCTTCACTGCAGCCCTCCACCAGTTGGGCCTTTGTGACAGAGTGACCCGACAGAAGCCTCTCCTCAGTGCAAGACATATGAAAGCCCGCATAGAATGTGCAAAAAAACACATTAAAGACTCCCAGGCTATGAAAAATAAGATTCTCTGGTCGGACAAGACGAAGATAGAATTTTTGGTGATAATTCTAACCTGTATGTGTGGAGAAAACCAGGAACTGCTCACCACTTGCCCAATACAATCCCAACAGTGAAACATATGCCATGGGGGTGTTTTTCAGCTGCAGTGACAGGATGACTGGTTGCAATTGAAGGAAACATGAATGCAGCCAAGTACATAGATATCCTGGATGAAAACCTCTTTGAGAGTTCTCTGGACCTCGGACTTGGCCAAACATTCACCTTCCAACAAGACAATTACCCTAAGCACACAGTAAAATTAACGAAAGAGTGGCTTCAGAACAACTCTGTGACTAGAGATGAGCCACCACCCTGGTGTTCGAATTCGATTCGTCGAATCGACGGGGTGTCCGACGAATGTTCGTCGAATGCTCGAACACCCCGGAAAACGAACAAACCGGGCTTGTGGGGCTTTTTCACTTCCACAATGTATATACATACATTGTGGAAGTGAAAAAAAGTGAAAGAAAGTGTTAAAAATAAAAAAATAATCAATGCTCACCTGTCCGCGGTCCGCCGAAGCCTCCGGCAAGGTCCTGTGGCTTCTAGGACCTGTGGTGACGTCATGTTCTCGCGGGAACTCCGGTCACATGACCAGAGTTCCGCGAGAACATGACGTCACCACAGGTCCTAGAAGCACAGGACCTTGCCGGAAAGCTTAAAATAGATATTTTTATGTTTCGGACCCTTTCTTTTACTTAAAGAAAGGGTCCAAACATAAAAATATCTATTTTAAGCTTTCCGGCAAGGTAGGACCTGTGGTGACGTCATTTTCTCGCGGGAACTCCGGTTACGTGACCGGAGTTCCCGCGAGAACATGATGTCACCACAGGTCCTAGAAGCACAGGACCTTGCCGGAAAGCTTAAAATAGATATTTTTATGATTCGGACACTTTCTTTTACTTAAAGAAAGGGTCCAAAACATAAAAATATCTATTTTAAGCTTTCCGGCAAGGTCCTGTGCTTCTAGGACCTGTGGTGACGTCATGTTCTCGCGAAACTCCGGTCATGTGACCGGAGTTCCCGCAGAACATGACGTTCACCACGGTCCTAGAAGCCACAGGACCTTCCGGAGGCTTCAGTGGACCGCGGACAGGTGAGCATTGATTATTTTTTTATTTTTAACACTTTCTTTCTTTTAGGGAATGTTTATTTTGGCTGAAAATGCGGCAGATGCGGTTTTCTGACCGCATCTGCCGCATTTTCGAACCAAAATCGAACATGTTCGAAATTCGCCGAATTTGAACCAAATTGTTCGAATTCGGCGAATGACTCGAATAGGGCCAAAATCAACTCGAATTTGAGATTGGCGAACTATTCGAATCGAACATCGCTCATCTCTATCTGTGACCTTTCTTGATTTGCCCAGCTTGAGTCCTGACTTAAACCCAATTGAGCATCTCTGGAGAGACTTGAAAATGGCTGTCCACCAACGTTCACCATCCAACCTGACAGAACTGGAGAGGATCTGCAAGGATGAATGGCAGAGGATCCCCAAATCCAGGTGTGAAAAACTTGTTGCATCATTCCCAAGAAGACTCATGGCTGTGCTAGCTCAAAAGGGTGCTTCTACTCAATACTGCGCAAAGGGTCTAAATACTTATGACCATTAGAGATGAGCGAGTACTAAAATGCTCGAGGTGCTCGAAGCCCAGGCCGAGCATCCCAAGATACTCGTGTACTCGGCCCGAGCACCGAGCCCGATGTTATCCTATAAGAGACCCAAGTATTTTTCTGGCATGACCCCCGGCAGCATGGATAAACCCTAAAAATGTCACAAAAGTATCAGAACAGTGCTCAAATGACATGGTCACAGCATGGGGAAGACCCCTGAAAGCATTTCAGACTCCAAGGTCACTGCTGTGAACAATTTTGTCAGACTATTACACCACTTTTACGGACTGTCAAGAAAACGTTACAAAATGAAACCAAAATGGATTTTCCTGGAGAAAATATTAAGGGCTCATACCCACTTGTGAGACAGAGTTGGTGTATGTTAGTTTTTTGGATTACATGAAAGATTTTTTTTTTTTAAATTGTGTGGCACTCCCATGCCTCTGGGAAGAGACTTACATGAAGGCCTCTTTAAATAATGTGCCCATTTTAAGGAAGTGGGTCTTTTGTAGTATTGCCCTAGACAGAGCAGCCAAAAAATGTGTGGCACTCCCATGCCCCTGGGAAGAGACGTGCATGAGGACTTCTTTAAATATTGTGCCCAATATAAGGAAGTGGGTCTTTTGTAGTATTGCCCTAGGCAGGGCAGCCAAAAATTGTGTGGCACTTCAATGCCCCTGGATAAAGGCGTGCATGAGGGCCTCTTTAAATAATGTGCCCATTATAAGGAAGTGGGTCTTTTGTAGTATTGCCCTAGGCAGGGCAGCCAAAGGTTGGGAGGCACTTCAATACCCCTGGAAAGAAACATGGAGGAGAGCCTCAAAATATTGTTCCCATTACAAAGGAGCAGGTCTCCTGTACTTGTAATGCCCATTCTGTAAGCATGGACTAAAACATTTACCCCTGGGGGAGGGTATACATGAAACTACTGCCTAACTTTTGAACGGTTAGGGTCATCATCAGCATAAAAATGATTTAAACAATAATGTTTTCGTGGCATCATGAACCACGGTCGCACTTATCATATGATGGTGGCGGATGAGGAGAAGGAGGAGCAGTACAGCAAATAGCCAAAGTTATGAAGTGTGTACCCATGTGTGGGTGTGCGGAGGTGCATGGCAATTTACCGGCACAAAATTTTAATTCCGTATCATTTGGTGGTGGTGTGGTGAAGTCAGGCCCAATCGAACCCTTGTTCATCTTGATCAGAGTCAGCCTGTCAGCATTTTAAGTTGACAGGCGGGTGCGTTTACTAGTAGTAATTCCACCTGCGGCACTAAAAACAAGCTCTGACAAAACGCTAGCGGCAGGGCAGGCCAGGACTTCCAAGACGTAGAGGGACAATTCATGCTACGTGTCCAGCTTGGATACCCAATAATTATAAGGCACAGAGGAGTCTAGGAGCACTTTTGTACGATTGGCAAGGTACTCCCTCAGCATCTTCGCAAATTTTGCAGTCCTAGTGACACTACCCTGCAGCTCAGGGCCTGTGGTACGGGAAGTGATGAGAAAAGTGTCCCAGATCTTTGAGAGTGTCCCCTACCTCTGCTGGATTGGACTTGTGCCTCTCTCGGCCGGACGCCTTGGTTGTCCACCGAATCGTGACCTCTGCCGCTAGCGTTTTCAGAAGGGAATTATTTGACTAATTCCGCGACTATGGCCTTCTGGTACTGCAACATTTTTGTAGACCTCTCCACCTCAGGAATAAGAGAAATAAAGTTCTGCTTGTTGCGTGGGTCTAAAAGTGTCACCAACCAGTAATGAGTGTCCGCCAAGATGTTGATAACGCGAGGATCACGTGACAGGCAGCGTAACATAAAGTCAGCCATGTGCGCCAGACTGTTAACAGGCAAGAGTTCAGGGTCCTCACCAATAGCATGACTGTCCATGCTGGCCTCATCATCCTCCTCCTCCTCTCCCCTGTCCTCTGACCATCCACGCTGAACCGACAGTCTGACGGTTGTGCATGTATTACCGTGAATTCCGCATGAAAGTAGCTCTATTTCTTCATCCTCCTCTTCCTCGTCATAGTCCTCCAATGAACGTTGGGATGAGATGAGGCTGGTTTCTTGCTCCAACTCATCGTGCTCTGCCTAACAATGCATCGTCTTTAATTTTGAGCAGAGAGCGTTTTAGAAGACAGAGAAGCGGGATGGTGACGCTAATGATGACGTCATCGCCACTCACCATCTTGGTGGAGTCCTCAAAGTTTTGGAGGACGGTACATATGCCGGACATCCATGTATACTCCTGTATGTATACCGACGGCTTAGTTGATGCTGGTACTCAACAACTGCCCTCTTCTGCTCACAAATCCTGACCAACATGTGCAGTGTGGAATTACAACGCGTGGAGACATCACACACCAGTCTGTGAGCCGGAAGCTGCAAACGCCGCTGAAAGCTGGCAAGGGCGGCAGAAGCAGTAGGTGACTTTCTAAAATGGGCACACAGGCGACGTACTTTGATGAGCAGATCCAACAGCTCCGGGTAGGTTTTAATAAACCGCTGAACCACAAGGTTGAGCACATGGGCCACACATAGAACATGTGCCTCGCCTCAGAGCTGCCACAAGGTTCCGGCCATTGTCACACACGACCATGCCCGGCTGTAGGTTCAGCGGTGTGAGTCAGTGATCTGCCTGCTGTTTCAGAGCTGTCCACAACTTTTCATCATTGTAGGGTTTGTCACCTACGCATATTAGTTTCAGCATAGCCTGTTGCCGCTTAGCCGAGGCAGTGCTGCAGTGCTTCCAGCTTGGGGCTGGTGTGGAGGGTAAAGTGGAGGAGGAGGAGAAGGAGGAGGCTGAGGAGCATGACATTCCAGAGCTGTACACTGTGGGTAAAACCCTGACTGAGTTAGAGCCTGCAATCCTTGGTGTCGGAAGGACGTGTTCTGTCCCAAGCTCAGACTGGGTCCCGGCTTCCAGAATATTAACCTAGTGTGTCGTCAGCGAGATGTAGCGGCCCTGCCCACAAGCACTTGTCCACGTGTCCATGGTTAGGTGGACTTTGCCAGAAACTACGTTGTTAAGGGAACGTATGATGTTTTGTAACACGTGCTTATGTAATACGGGGACGGCACACCGGGAAAAATAGTGGCGGCTGGGGACCGAGTAACGTGGGACAGCCGTCGCCATCAGGTTGCGGAATGCTTCCGTCTCCACTAGCCTAAAAGGCAACATTTCCAGCGCAAGCAGTCGCGAAATGTGTGCATTTAGAACTGTGGCATGTGGGGCATTGGCAGCGTATTTTTGCCTGCGTTCCAAAGATTGGTGTATGGATAACTGAACGCTGCGCTTAGACAAGGACGTGGTTGCTGAAGGTGCTATTTCTGCTTGTGCAACAGGTGAAGGACAGGAGGCATCTTCGCATGCAGTATGGACAGGGGATTGTCTTGCATGCACAACAGTGGAAGACACAGCGGTGTCACCCGCAGACACTGCTCCTGGATTCTGGTGTACATCCCACAAAGTCGGGTGCTTTGTTGACATGTGCCTGATCATGCTGGTGGTGGTCAGGCTGCTAGTTTTGCTACCCCTGCTGATGCTGCCATGGCAGGTGTTGCAAATGGCCTTTTTGGAATTATCTGCAGACACCTTAAAAAACAGCCAGACTCGGGAAGACCTAACAGTTGTACTGGCAACTTCTGTCGTGTTGTTGTTCCAGGGAACAGTGGCCTGCCTTCTGCCTACGGCCACCACCCTGCTTCTTCCGGCCTGTTGTGATGCTACGCCTAACTCCTCCTCTGCACTGCTGTCCTCACTCTGCATGTCCTCCTGCTAGGTTAAAAAGACAAGAGGTGGGGGAACAAGAGGCGCAATAGTGCCCTATCACTCAAGACACTCAAAACGTAGGTGGTAAAACAAAGTTCACTCACCTAGCCCAGTTGTGAGACCCACAACTGGTTTGAAGGCAAGGGATTTTATTTGGCTGCTGCAGGACCTCCACCGACCACTCACACGTGGAACGACCATTAAAGGATTGGGAAAGCAAGGTGTGTTACAGTCCGCGCTGCCAAGTCCCCACAAATCACCAGGAATCCAATTTGGATAGCAAAAGATCTTCTTTATTTTAAATAAAGAAGATCTTTTGCTATCCAAATTGGATTCCTGGTGATTTGTGGGAACTTGGCAGCGCGGACTGTAACACACCTTGCTTTCCCACTCCTGCTAGGTTGGGTGAGTTACTGGATCATCCACCACGTCGTCTTGCACTTCCGCACCCTGGTCCTCCTCCTGACTTTCTGGCAATTGTCTCTCATTATCGTCCACCTCTTGCTGAGACACGTTCCCACCGTTGCCTTCGTGAGACCGTGGCTGCTCAAATATTTGTGCATCGGTACATACGATCTCCTCATGACCCACTTCAACTGGAGCTGGCGAGAGGCCAGAATCTGCGAATGGATAAGTGAACAGCTCTTCAGAGTGTCCAAGTGTGGGATCAGTTATGTCCAGGGCTGGGCACTGGGCATGGTGAGAGGAAGGAGGATCAGGGTGGGTAATGTGCAGTCCAGTCTCACAGCTACTGACACTTGACCGTGTGGAAGACCGGGTATTTGTGGTGGTTCCAAACTGACTGGAAGCATTATCCGCTATCCAACTAACAACCTGTTGACACTGGTCTTCGTTTAATAGTGGTGTACTGTTGCGGTCCCCTAGAATTGGGACAGGAAGGTCGAGCGAGATGATGTGGGCGGTTGTCGTGGCGCAATCTGAGCTTGCACACAGCCTTTGCCTGCACCACCATCATGTCCAGTTCCTTGTCCCTTGCCATCGGCCTTGCGCATTTTCAATGTTGTGCTGCCTGTATACAGCTAAATGAAGGCGTCCAAAAGATGGTTTTTAGCTGCGCTCTGAGATTACAGATTACAGCGGTTTAACCCGGCAGCTGGAACGGTCAGACACAAATGCTGATGCGTATACCGTGTTTTGGCGTATACTACTTGGAGCTACAAACCACTCCTGCCCCACTAAGATGCTAAATTAATGCAGACAAGAGTTGGTTTTTAGCTGGACTCTGAGATTAGAGGTTAAATCCCAGCAGGTGTAACGGTCAGACACAAACGCTGACGAGAATACCGAGTGTTTTGGCGTATCCTAATTTCCGCTACAACCCACTCCTGGCACACACAAATGGTAAATGAATGCAGACAAGAGTTGGTTTTTATCTGGACACAGAGATTAGAGATTAAATCCCAGCAGGTGTACCACGGTCAGACACAAACACTGACGAGAATACATAGTGTTTTTGCGCATCTTAATTTACGCTACAGCCTTCTCCTGCCACATTAAGATGCTAAATTAATGCAGACAAGAGTTGGTTTTTAGCTGGACACTGAGATTAGAGATTAAAGCCCAGCAGGTGGACTGATCAGACACAAACGCTGACGAGAATACAGAGTCTTTTGATGTATCCTAATTTACGCTACAACCCACTCCTGCCTATAGAGAGCTAAATTAATCCCTAAAAGCACTGTTTTGGGATGGATGGGAGTTCCAGCCTGTACACCAGCCCCAGATGTGATGCAGGCTTGTATACTGGCACAACAAAGTTTGCTATATACCCTGCCTCCCTGCCTGCCTGTATACAGCTCTATTAGTCCTCAGAAGGACTGTTGTGGTAATTAGATTGTCAGCCCTGCGCCTACACTAGCTGAAAAGGCCACAAATCTGTTCCTCAATTAGCAGCACCTCTCCCTACACTGACTGTCTGTGGAGCAGAGTGACGAGCACAGCACGGTCAGGTCTTATAAGACCTGATGACGCTGTGCGGCCAGCCAATCACTGTAAAGTCACAACCGAGAGGGCTGTGGCATTACAGTGTCTGTCAGCCAATCCCTGCATGTGGGCTGGCTCTGTAAAGAACCCAACATGCAGGGAGGTGGACCCCAGCATAGCAAGAGTATCGCAAGATTCCTCGGTACTCGCTGAATACCCCGAGTACCGAGATATTCGTGCGAGTACCGAGTAGTGACAAGCATACTCACCATCCCTAATGACCATGTGATATTTCAGTTTTTCTTTTTTTAAAAATTTAAACAAATTTCTACATTTCTTTTTTTTTCAGTCAAGATGGGTGCAGAGTGTACATTAATGAGAAAAAAATAAACTTTTTTGAATTTACCAAATAGCTGCAATGAAACAAAGCGTGAAAAATTTAAAGGGGTCTGAATACTTTTCTTACCCACTATTTGGATGTAACTCATCTGCCTGTAGAATAAAATACTTGGGTACGTAATTTTAAGCCACGTGGTTCTTTTCTTCACCAACAATATTTGTTGAGGTAAAAAAAGGAAATCCATCACCCAAACACACGAAATGATAGGCCACTTTTGCTAAAGTCAATATTAATTTAACCCCTTAGTGACGGAACCAGTTTTCACCTTAGTGACTGTACCAAATTCCGCAATTCTGACCAGTGCCACTTTATGAGATAATATCTCTGGAATGCTTCAACGGAACCCAATGATTCTGAGACTATTTTTTGGTGACATATATTCGACTTCATGACAGTGGTAAATTTAGAATGATTTTTCTTTGCATTTATTTGTGAAAAAAAATGGAATTTTAGCAAAACATTTTAAAAATGTTTGCAGTTTTTAACATTTGAATTTTTATTCTATTAAACCAGAGTTATATCAGACAAAAGTTAATAAGTAACATTTCCCACATGTCTACTTTATATCACTACAATTTTGGAAACATTTTTTTGGTTTGGAAGTTGGAAGAGTTCAAAGTTTATCAGCAATTTCTACTGTAATTTTTATATCAAAATTTACAAAATTATTTTTAGGGACCACATAACATTTGAAGTCTCCTTGAGGGGCCTATGTGACAGAAAACACCCAAACGGGACACCATTCGAAAAACTGTACCCCTCAAGCTACTCGAAAACGCATTCAAGAACATTATTAATCCCTCAGCTGCTTCACATTAATCAATGCAAAGTGGAATGAAAAAAGAAATTATACTTTACCTAAAAACGTTGCTTTAGCCTCAATTAATTCACTGTTACAATGGATAGCATGACAAATTGGATGCCAATCTTTGTTACCAAGTTTCTTCTGAACGCGCTGCTACTCCAATTGTGGTCAGAATCCTTTGTTTGAACAAATGAGAGGGCTCGGAAGAAAAGGAGCGCTATTTGAATTTTGGAAAGCAGATTTGGCTGAAATAGATGATGGGCACTATGTTGAATTTCCCGGACCCGTAAGGTACCTAAACAGCAGAAACATCCCAGAAGTGACCCCATTTTTGATACCTGACCCCTCAAGGAGTATATCTAGGAGTATAGTGAGCATTTTGAAACCACGGGTACTTCACAGGATTTGATAACAATAGGAGGTCGTATTCAAAACTTTCTTTTTTACACAAAAGTGTTGCTTTAGCAGCAAATTATTTACTTTTAGGCCAGAGACTCACTAAATGAGCAGCATGCGACATACTCACAAAAGTCTTGCATGAGTCACTGGGAACAGCCCCTGCCTCTCTGGATGAAAGTGTGTCAGCTACTTGTGTTTCTATGCAGCTCCACACTCCCGTCTAGAGAGGCAGAGACTATGCTGGGTGAGTCATGCGAGAGTCATGAAAGCATCTCACATGCAGCTTGCATGAACGTGTCTCTGCCCTTAAACTAATTTAACACCAAAAAGTGGACCCATAATTTGTTACCCACTTTCTTAGGCTGTGTGCTCACCTTCCGGACAAGCTGTGTCTTGGACCTAGAAAATAGAATTCACAGTTAAGGGTGTTTGTAGTATCGTACCCAGTGCACAGTAACTGGTGCTCGCCCACACTCAGTTTCTAGGACTATACAGTGGGTCAATGGAACCTGGAATCACTCCACATCACTATATAATACTATGTGATAAAATCATAGTAGAGTTCTATTCCACTTTCCACAATTTATTATTTCAATTTTTAAATCTGACAATGACATTTAAAAGATAAATGAACATACAATGTTTGAAGAGGTACAGGGATGGAAACCACAATAGGGTGGTGTCAGAGTGGTTAGGTTACACAGCTCAGAAAATCAATTTATTACTAGGGTCAATCTATACATTTGTATAGAG
Source organism: Allobates femoralis (assembly GCA_033576535.1). NCBI lineage: Eukaryota > Metazoa > Chordata > Amphibia > Anura > Aromobatidae > Allobates > Allobates femoralis. Next base: position 380,218,547 of record JARQOC010000005.1, on the reverse strand, counting down.
ACAATTCCCTGTATTAATCACAATTTTGGATTTTTTTTTGATCAGCTATACCATAACTACCGCTTACTTTCTACACCAAAGTCACAATAGTGATTATATAGTGAGAGGGTCAATCTAGTAGGGATAACTAGTCCTGTCCATTATGTTGCATATTGAGACCATGACAGACTGGAGAATAGCTACCAATGTCTGTCACTTTAGTGTCATGTGTTTGTACTTTTTATTTCCATATGGACAGTCTATTCCCGGCCCTAAATATGCCAGCAACACTACCAACAACACTATGGTATAGGTGCAAGGAGTGATAAGGACAGCATCATTTACCAAATGGGGAGAGCCTGTGCACAGTCACCTATTCCGAACCCACCCGCCCAACGTCCGTCGTCCATCGTCCTTTTCGTTATGTCTTCCTCAGGGGGCAAGCTTTGGCTAAACAAAGGCTTTCTGGAAAAATATGTAGCCAAGGGGCTTATCCCTCAAGGTGTCACATCGCCATTGGACTCGGTGGCTGGTGTTCCTGCCTTGGCCGCTGGGAGGAGCCGGATTCCTTCGGCTGGTGGCGCCGGTGATAGGAGGGCCTTGTCCTCATATGGAACTGCTACCGCGACGTCTGCCTCTGTTGCTGAGCGCCGCTGTGTTTCCCCTCTGGGTGGCGTTGGTCGCAGAGGAGCGGGCCCTGCAGAGGTGTCCGTTAGGCGCAGCCTGCGTTCTTCTGTCAGAGGTGGCGTGGGTGGAGCCAGTCGTGCATCTCCATCTGGCCTGGATCTAGGGGCGGTCCGGTTGAGGTCATCAGGCTGTGAGCTCCAGCCTATGGGAGGTAACCGCGCCCTTCAAATACATTGGAGCCTGTCTTGCAGGCCGCCAGATATAGTTTTGGTTCCCCAGTGATATAGTGTATGTTTAGTTTTGTCTCTGACCTTGCCTGGATTTCTGACTCTGCCTCTGCCTATTGATTTTGTACCTCAGCTGCCCTCTTGGTTTTGCCCTTGACCTTTGCCTGGATTTTTGACTCTGCTACTGCCTGATGATTTTGTACCTTCGCTGCCCTCTCGGTTTTGACTCGGATTTCTGACTTCGTTTTTCGGGTCTTGATTTTCCCCTGGCGACCTCCCCGGCTCTGTTGCTCATATAGGCAGCTACCCCCTGGGCTCCGCTGTAATTCCAGATCCCTGTATAGGGGTTAAGGGTCTTGGGGTTTCTCGGGGGGCTGCCTACCAGCAGCTCGGCCTCACAGGGGATGGTCGTCACATTATATCTGGCCATACCATTCTTTATATATATATAGATAGACTATATATAAAGCATTCCTTTTTTTTTCTCCTCTCCTTTTCCCAATGGTTTTTTTTTCTTTTCTCTGAGCTGTGTCTTCTGATTGCTCCCTGAAAGCACCTGTGTTTCCAGCTTCTCAGTCCTGTGGAGGAACACTCCCATCATCTCATTCCAACATGCTGTACAAGCCACAAGCTGGAGTCCTCTGCATGAACACTGGAGATCAGAAGGCCTCATACCCTGGATGTCAGCACCTGGGGGGCTCTGGCTCGGCCTGCCTGGGTGCTAAGGTATTGCCAGCGGATGCTGCCAAAGTTTTATTACCTATTTCTTTATCTTACCTTAAGAAATCTGTGTGTTTAGAGGCTTATGTTGACAGTGGTTCAGAGGGGAATTTCATAGATCTCCATGTAGCGAGAACTCTTGGTGTACCACTGCTAAGGCTTAATGCCCCCATTAGAACCACTGCAGTTAATGGCACTCCCCTCATCCAGGGTGGAGTGGAATTTGTCACTGAGGAAGTGTCAATGCTGGTGGGGTCGTTACATGCTGAAAATGTGTCATTTTTTGCTATCAATAATTTATCATCTGCAGTAATCCTTGGCATGCCATGGTTACGTAAACATAACCCAGTCATAGACTGGCACTTGGGTGACATCGTGCGCTGGAGCCCAAAGTGTCAGGAACACTGTATCTCGCTATCTGTAAACCAAGTGAAGGTCAAGTCTCCTCCCTTTGTACCATATGCCTTTAGAGACTTTGAGGATGTGTTTTCTATTCAGGAATCAGAGAAATTACCCCCTCACAGAAAGTATGATTGGGCCATAGATTTGATACCTGCTTCTCGTCTCCCAAAGGGGAGAATATTTAACCTCTCTGGTCCAGAACGTCAGGCCATGAATGATTACATAGCAGACAGTCTGAGAAAAGGGTATATTAGACCATCCACCTCACCAGTAGGAGCTGGGTTCTTTTTTGTGGGAAAGAAAGATGGCGGCCTCAGACCTTGCATTGATTACCGCGAATTAAACGCGATCACTGTAAAAAAACAGTATCCTCTTCCACTCATCCCTGATCTTTATAATCAGCTGTTGGGAGCCAAGTATTTCACCAAACTGGACCTCAGGGGAGCATATAACCTGGTCCGTATAAAAGAAGGCGATGAGTGGAAGACCGCGTTCAATACGCCTCTCGGCCATTTTGAGTATCTCGTATGCCGTTCGGGTTAAGTAACGCACCTGCAGTGTTTCAGAATTTTGTCAATGATATTTTCAGAGATATCAGTGGTGTATATGTGGTCGTATATTTGGACGACATTCTGGTTTTTTCTCCCGGTCTTTGGTCACACGTCCGACATGTCCGTACTGTACTCCAGAGACTCAGAGAGCATTCTCTATTCGCCAAATTAGAGAAATGTGTCTTCATGGAGGAAGAGATAAATTTTTTGGGATATATTATATCAGCTAAAGGTTTTCGCATGGATCCTGCCAAAATTAAACCCATTAAGGAACGGGTACAACCCAGGTCTCTGAAGGCACTGCAGCGATTCTTGGGTTTCGCTAACTATTATCGTAAATTTATTAAAGGGTTTTCAGAGATAGCCAAACCTCTCACTGATTTGACACGTAAAGGGGCGGATGTGGTTAATTGGAAGCCTGAAGCCATTCATGCGTTTTCTAAGTTAAAATAGTGTTTCTCCGCGGATCCAATATTGGTGCAGCCTGATTTGGACCGCCCCTTCATTGTAGAGGTAGATGCCTCTGAAGTTGGAGTGGGAGCAGTGCTATCACAAGGCACCGCATCTCTCACTCAACTTCGTCCGTGTGCCTTCTTTTCCCGAAAATTTTCCTCTACAGAGATGAATTATGATGTAGGTAATCGGGAATTGTTGGCAATCAAATGGGCCTTCGAGGAATGGCGCCACTTCCTCGAAGGCGCCAAACATAGGATTACCGTAATTACTGATCACAAAAATCTAACCTATTTGGAGTCAGCGAAAAGACTGAATCCTAGACAGGCTAGATGGGCCTTGTTCTTCTCCAGATTCGATTTTGTGATCACTTTCAGACCGGGTACTAAAAATGTGAGGGCTGATGCCCTGTCTCGAAGTTTTTGCCCCTTACAAGTCGAGGACGTGGAACCGTCTCCCATTTTAGCCAAGGGGATTGTTGTCTCGGCTGTGTCTTTGGATCTTCTGGAAGAGATTCGTAGATCTCCAGAACAGGCCCCTGACACTACTCCTGCCCAGAAACTATTTGTCCCTACCAAATTCCGCCTCCAAGTTCTTAAGGAATCTCATGATTCCATCCTCGCAGGGCATCCTGGTATCAATAACACCATCAGACTTGTAACCAGGAGTTTGTGGTGGCCAACCATAGTAAAGGACTGTAAGGAATATGTACTGGCTTGTGAAACCTGTGCTCGCGCTAAGTCTCCCCGCAACCACCCTGCCGGGTTGCTCCAGTCCTTGCCTACCCCTGAGAGTCCTTGGACTCATATCTCCATGGATTTTATTACTGACCTGCCACTCTCAGAAGGGAAGACTTGTATCTGGGTAGTGGTAGACAGATTCAGCAAGCAGTGTCATTTTGTTCCGCTGTCCGGGTTACCTAATTCCGAGACCCTGAGCAAAGTATTCATTAATCATGTTGTGCGATTGCATGGTGTTCCTGTGAATATTGTTTCTGACAGGGGCACCCAGTTCGTTTCTAAATTTTGGAGGGCATTCTGTAAACGGATTGGAATTGACTATTCCTTTTCTTCTGCCTATCACCCTGAAACCAATGGTCAAACCGAGCGCGCAAACCAAGCTCTCGAACAGTATCTACGTTGTTATGTCTCTGAGCATCAATCTGATTGGGTGGAACATCTGCCACTAGCAGAATTTGCCATGAATAACCAGTACCAAGAGTCCATCAAGACCACCCCTTTCTACTGTAATCATGGGCTGCACCCACGCTTTTGTTCATTTTCCTCTAGGCTTTCTGACGTCCCTGGGGTAGAAAGGTCCGTAGATCAGTTAAAGACTATCTGGTCTGAAGTGAACGAAAACTTAAAGGGGCTCAGTCTAGGCAGGCGTCTTCTGCTAATAAACGGCGCTCCAAGGGTCCGGACCTGGGAGTTGGGGACAAAGTTTGGTTGTCTACGAAAAACATCAAGCTCAAAGTGCCGTCTGCCAAACTAGGTCCCAGGTTTATTGGTCCGTATGAAATAATTGACGTGATTAACACTGTAGCCTTTCGTCTGAAGCTCCCTCAATCATTCAAACTGCCCAATGTATTCCATAAATCCCTTCTCAAATTGTACCGATCTCCGATTCGTCCTGTCCAGTCCCCTCGGTCGGGGGTGCCGTGGAATACGAAGTTCAACGGATCCTTGATTCCCGTTTAGTGAGAGGATCCGTGCAGTATCTGGTACATTGGAAGGGCTATGGTCCGGAGGAGAGGTCCTGGGTGCCTGCCAGTAATATCCATGCCAAGGGTTTGATCAGGAAGTTTCATCTTCTTCATCCCAATAAACCGGGTTTTGTGGGTCCGGAGGCCCCTCGTAGAGGGGGGGGTACTGTCACATCGCCATTGGACTCGGTGGCTGGTGTTCCTGCCTCGGCCGCTGGGAGGAGCCGGATTCCTTCGGCTGGTGGCGCCGGTGATAGGAGGGCCTTGTCCTCATATGGAACTGCTCCCGCGACGTCTGCCTCTGTTGCTGAGCGCCGTTGTGTTTCCCCTCTGGGTGGCGTTGGTCGCAGAGGAGCGGGCCCTGCAGAGGTGTCCGTTAGGCGCAGCCTGCGTTCTTCTGTCAGAGGTGGCGTGGGTGGAGCCAGTCGTGCATCTCCATCTGGCCTGGATCTAGGGGCGGTCCGGTTGAGGTCATCAGGCTGTGAGCTCCAGCCTATGGGAGGTAACCGCGCCCTTCAAATACATTGGAGCCTGTCTTGCAGGCCGCCAGATATAGTTTTGGTTCCCCAGTGATATAGTGTATGTTTAGTTTTGTCTCTGACCTTGCCTGGATTTCTGACTCTGCCTCTGCCTATTGATTTTGTACCTCAGCTGCCCTCTTGGTTTTGCCCTTGACCTTTGCCTGGATTTTTGACTCTGCTACTGCCTGATGATTTTGTACCTTCGCTGCCCTCTCGGTTTTGACTCGGATTTCTGACTTCGCTTTTCGGGTCTTGATTTTCCCCTGGCGACCTCCCCGGCTCTGTTGCTCATATAGGCAGCTACCCCCTGGGCTCCGCTGTAATTCCAGATCCCTGTATAGGGGTTAAGGGTCTCGGGGTTTCTCGGGGGGCTGCCTACCAGCAGCTCGGCCTCACAGGGGATGGTCGTCACACAAGGATTGACGATTCAAGTATTCCCGTCCTTTAATGTGGATGACATATGGTTCACAAATGGTTGGGAGAGCTAATGCCTGCTCTAAACAGTTTATGGAACTCCTGATTAAACTCAATGACCAGACACTCAAGGAGTTAGAGGTGGAGGTTGATACCATTCAAGAAAATCTTAAAAGTGAGCTATCCACAGAACAGCTCAACAAGGTCAATTCAGATCTTGACTCTAAATTAAAAAAATGGGAGAGTGAAATCGGATCTGCAAAGATCAAGAAATTTCAGAGGGATACGAAAGTTCTCAAGGACTATAGATGGAGACAGGGGAGAGGTGTTGGAAAAAAGAGGCGACGCAAAAGAACAAACTCCCAATCATCAGTCCTATCCAGTGAAAGCACGGATGTTGAAGGTGTTCCTAAGGGTCAGGAGGGAAATTGTAACTTGAGGAGTGGTGCGGCTGGAGGCGCCAAAGGATGTGAGGGTGGAGCCGGTGGCAGTTCCAAACCCAAATCCCTCCAGGAAACCAAAGAACCAGGAGCAAAAAAGAACATGTTGGAGGTAATAAATTTGTCCTCACATAAGCTCACATCGGCACAAATCAAGGTATTACAACTGGGGTTATCTTTTGTTCCTAACAATTGCTTTGACCACTTCACCGCATGCATAGATTTACATCTTTTTGCACGCAAGTTAATCCTAAAGAAATTATATCACAAATCCCAAACACAGGGAGAAATATTGACGGAACAGAAAATGCGATAGAGACTCTGGGTAATCTCATTGATTGCGAAAAATCGACTCCGTCTTTCCGTCTTCTGTGCTGCCTAGGTCCAAATCGTTCCCCCCGATATCACTATGCCCTCAGGTTTAGATATTCACCAAAATGGTATTGGAAGACTTTGGAAAAATTCCAAGGTATAAATGTAAAGACAATCTTACTGTACGCCAGAGAAAAGCTCTTGGTGAACTCAAAAACCTGAGGGAGGTGGTGATTAAAAAAGCAGATAAAGGGGGTAATATGGTGATCTGGCCAGCACAGAAGTATGAGAGGGAAGCATTCAAACAACTTAATGACAAAAATACCTATCAAAAATTGCCATATAATCCCATTCCTGAGTACAAACGCGAATTAGGAAGAATTTTGGATAGGGCTTTAGATGAGGGAATCATCACCAAAAAATGTGGGAGGGTCTTAATGTGAAGTTCCCGAAAATGCCAGCCTTGTATGTACTCCCAATAGTGCATAAGGATGCCATCAATCCCCCGGGACGTCCTATAGTCTCGGGGATTGGTGGATTATGTGAACCAATTTGTGAATTAGTGGAGTTCTACCTGAAACCTTTGGTTTAGAATCTTCCGTCGTTTATTCGTGATTCGACGGATATCCTGGCCAAAATTGATGGGCTCGCTGTCTCGGGGAATATGTGGTTGGTCACTGCGGATGTTGAGTTCCTCTATACCTGTATCTCCCACGAACATGGCCTGGAGGCTGTTAAATACTTTCTGGAGACTGGCCCTTAGGATGGCCAACTATGTGAGTTGGTGATAGAATTGTTGTGGTTCATCCTCACTCACAATGTCTTCACGTTCAGGGACCGATTCTTTCTACAGAGGCGTGGTATCGCCATGGGGGCAGCATGTGCACTGTCATATGCCAATGTATTCATAGGCATGTGGGAGAGAAACATCCTCAATGAGGACCCATTGGCGGAACATGTTATAGTTGGTACCGGTATATTGACGACTTTCTGCTCCTGTGGCAAGGTACCAGGCCTCTGTTGGATGAGTTTATGACCAATCTTAATAAAAACAACTACAATATACGACTCACATATACAGCAGATCGTGAGAAAATCGAATTTTTGGACGTACTGATGACGGTGGGTGAGGATGGCATATTACAAACTGACATATACAGGAAAAAAAAACATCTGTTAATTCATTATTACACGCATCATCAGCTCACATGGGATCGACTATCAGAGCCGTCCCAGTGGGTCAGTTTATGAGATTAAAATGGATATGCTCCAGTGAAAAGCAGTTTGAGGCCAGGGCCATTGATCTTCGTGGGAGATTTAAGACGAGGGGCTACAGCAGCCGCAGCATCAAAAAGGGCTATCTGAGGGCCAAAACAACACCCAGGAACAGCTTCTTCATAGGACATACCCCCAGAGGCAGCAGGACAATAATATCAGGTTCATTTCCACCTATAATGGTAGTTGGGAACAGATGAGAGCGGCCTTAAACAAATACTGGCCAATATTAAAAACTGATCCAATTTGGCAGGGGAGATTCCCACTACATCACTCCTGACACCAAGACGGAGTAAAAACCTGAGTGACATGCTGATGAGCAGCCACTATGTGGCAGAACATTCAACCTTTCTAGGAGCCAGACCAAAACGTATTGGCTGCTACACATGTGGTGATTGTATAACATGCAATCAAGGTAACATCATAAGAGGGAATACCTTTAAAACATCTGATAGCATAAAACATTTTCCATAAATAAATATATTTCTTGTGCAGCACATACGTAATTTACTACGCGACCTGCCCTTGGGGGAAAATTTACGTTGGTCTGACATCCCGCCAGTTATCGGTCAGAATACGCGAACATGTCCGAGACATCATAAAAGCGAAGGGGATTGATGATTTGTCCCTCCTAAAGATCATACCCAAACACTTCAAGGTGACACATGACTCTCCGAGTGAGGCAATCTTAAAAAGACCTTAGCTCAAATGGAGTGTAGGTGGATAAGCGTATTGGGAACGGTGTCACCTTTGGGGCTAAATGAGCATTTAAGTTTTGTCCCTTCTTGAAAGAATAAAGTTCTGGTTGTTGTAAATATACTCCTGAATTTACCAATTCTGCTTGAAATTAATTTTATGTGTTTTTATCGTTATTTTAGTTATGAGGTCATCCGTTGTTCCTCGTTCCTCTGTGAGACCATATGTGATTGACATCCATGAAGGTGAATTACATCTTGATGAAGGACCTACAATCAAGAAGAAAGAACAATGTGCATTGGGTCTCCTGATACCCTTATATTCATCTTGTGTCTTAGGACTGATAACTATACAGAATCTATGCGGTTTTGGTGGGAGGTATTGATTGACCTCATGAGAAATCATGTGGGTTTCTTTTATATATAATACGCTGCACATTGGTGAATTAGTAATATTATGTCGTAAAGGTTAATTCTGTTCCCCCAACACATTGTAAGTAGTGGCAGTGCTGTGATAGGTTCCTCCTCTTCCTTATTACGGCCCCCGTGTTTATCCCACTTAATTGCGCCTTCCCCTGTTTGGCTGCACATATGCGCATGTGCGGACTGGTGTATCACCGGCGGCTTCTTCGGTGGAACTGCACATGTCCGTTTGACGTCACGGGCATGCGAACTACTCCGGGGAGGCACCGTTGGTGTGTGCACGTCAATTTCCGGGTTAATGATGCTGGTGGGCGCGCACAGGTGCGGGCGATTTTAATCAAGCGAGGGACTATTTAGTCTCACAGCTTTACACTACACATCATCCCTGCCCCCTAAGGAAGACATAATGAAACAGACGTCGGGCGGGTAGGTCCGGAATAGGTAATGGTACACAGACTCTCCCCCAATTTGGCAAGTGATGCTGTCCTTATCACTCCTTGCACCTATACCATAGTGTTGTTGGTAGTGTTGTTGGCATATTTAGGGCTGGGAATAGACTGTCCATATGGAAAGTAAAAGTACAAACACATGACACTAAAGTGACAGACATTAGTAGCTATTCTCCAGTCTGTCATGGTCTCAATGTGCAATATAATGGACAGGAATAACTATTATCCCTACTAGATTGACCCTCTCACTATGTAATCACTATTGTGACATTGGTGTAGAAAGTAAGCGGTAGTTATGGTATAGCTGATCAAAAAAAATCCAAAATTGGATTAATACAGGGAATTGTCTCTATATAAACGTGTAGATTGACCCTAGTAACAAATTGATTTTCTGAGCTGTGTAACTAACCACTCTGAACCACCCTATTGTGGTTTCCATCCTGTACCTCTTCAAACATTGTATGTTCATTTATCTTTTTAAATGTCATTGTCAGATTTAAAAATTGAAATAATAAATGGTGCAAAATGTGTCTTGGACCTGCAGGAAGCAACAGGTGGCTGCAGAAAGACCGCAGCAGCCCTGTACTCACCATCTGTGTTGGGTGCAGGGCTTCTTTTCTCTACGTGCACCCAATGGGAGCCGCTTCGACTCTGCAACATGAAATGAGCATGCTGTGGAGGTGCAGAATGCCAACAACAGCTGTAAAAAGGCTGCAGTCGGGAGCAGAATAGTGAGGATGTGATTTCTACAAATTTCACCCACTATGCTGATACTGTACTATGCAGCATTTTGGATGCCGCGGGAAGATGCTGCATCCAAACCACTGCGTATCCTGGTCGTGATTACGCAGCCTTAGGAGCGCGGCGATACCCTGCATGTAGTCAAAATGTTCTGTTTGGACAAACATGAGGGCTCAGAAGGGAAGGCGCAATATTTTAAATATGGAACACAAATTTGGCTGAAATAGTCTGTGGGTACCATGTCACATTCGCAAGGAGGCTAGGGTGCCTAAAGAGCAGAAATACCCCACAAGACACCACATTTTGGAAACAAGACCCCTCAAGAATTTTATCTAGGGGTATAGTGAGCAATTTGAACCCACAGGTACTTCACAGATTTTGATACCCTTAGGTCATGATATTGAAAATATTTCTTTTATTTTGTTCACAAAAGTATTGCTGTAGCACGAAATATTTCACTTTTACAAGAGGTAACACCAAAAAGTGGACCCCATGCTTTAATACCCAATTTCTTAGGAGTGTGGCATCGATACCCTATAGTAGACAATTATTTCTGGAAAAATGGGAGGGCTCAGAAGGGAAGGCGCAATATTTGAATTTTGGAAAACCTGCAATAAATTGAGGGCACTATGTCACATTTGAAGGGCTTCTTGGGTGCCTACACAGCAGATACTCCCCACATGTGATCCCATTTTAGACGTCTGAAGGATTTTATCCATTGTTATAGTGAGCATTTTGGACAGGAGGTACTTCACAGAATTTGATAACATAGGTCTCATATTGAACATTTTCATTTTTACACTAAATTTCTCACTTTTAGCGTATGTGAACACGTTCCAGAGGCTCTGCGTTTCCTCTTCTTCAGGAATGGCAGGTATCTCAGTGGATGAATGTAGCATTTGGGGCACCATGGCTTTTACCTGCATTCACTCTCCGAGTTTGCCTCTGACTAAGCAGCTCTAAATTGACATGCTGCGGTCAATCGGCAGCAAGGAAAACCTCTGTTCAGTTAGTGCTGCAAAGAAAACAAGCACAGTGGGCATGGAATTTATGTAAATCCCATCCACTCTCTTTGAACTGCACAATGCAGCGGTTTAGATGTAGTGATATCATGCTGGGTCCAAACACACACCACACACGACAGCAGACAGACAGCACATAGACTGAATGCAGACTGCATACACAATGTTTTTTTTTTACATTATCTTTTACATAGTCTAAAAATCTAGCATAGCTGGCTATATATAGATAGAAACCAAAAAGCTAAACGGCACCTCCTAAAAAAATTAGTTTGAACTGGGGCAAATCAGCAATACAGAGCAATATACACCAAAAAGTTCGAAGCAGCACTCAGGCCCTTTCACATCTAATGCAGAGCTGAGTTTTGCTACATTTGCATTTCTATGCGTTTTTACCGCTAAAAACGCATCTAAACGCATGCGTTTTTACCCCATTGATTTTATTGGAAAATGCATTGAAAACTCATGCAAAAATGCATGTGCGTTTGCAAAAATGCAAAATGCATGCGTTTTTGCAAACGCAGCCCAAAACATTGCAGCCCACGTTTTGGGTTGCGTTTGCAAAAACACATGTATTTTTGCATACGTTTTCAATGCATTTTCCATTAAAATCAAGGGGGGCAAAAACGCATGTATTTAGATGCGTTTTTAGTGTACATCATATTAAACCCTTAAATGATAACTTTATTGTTAACTTCAAACACAACACACCGAATGTGATTTAAAAACTAGGTGCACAGAGTAGAGTGAAGGAAGGATGCTGTCCTTATTACGTGCCTCCCTCCTTACACCTGCCTGACAGCGGAGGTCGGCACCCTAAGTACGTAGTGGTGCCCCCACTCATCGGTGGCTAGCCCTGCTTATGCCCTATCCTCACCCTGGAAGTTAGGAGGTAGTGCTCCCCTATGATGAACCTACCCAGGGAAAAGGAATGTTATGGCAAGCTGGTCTACTTATTGTGTCCTAGTATTAAAAAGAGACACCACCCATCTATCAAGTACCTCCTTATATCTGTTTTGAACTTTGATAACAAGATGATAAGCTCTCATACACTTTGTGCATCTCAACACACTATCTGCATGGTCCCCCCTGATAACAACAAACCATGTCTAGTTAGTATCACACAAATGAGAGAAGGGGTACTTAGCTTATGGGGGTGGTAAGCTCATCCCCGCTGCCTGGACGCGTTTCACCTTTCATCAGGAGGCTTGATGTTATGAGTCCATATGTTATGTGACAGTACACACAACCTTGATGTGGAGGGGGAGTGATATCTTGTCCCTTTCCTCCTTATATCCTGTATATTGCGCCCTAGATCCCCCACATCCTATTGCCTCCAACCCCTCCCTCCCACCTTCCCATATCACGCATCCAGGCTTCAAATCTTAATAAACCTAAAGCCACTCATGCTGATATAGTGCAAAGATAAGGTTACCGCTTGTAAAAATGCATAATTAAGGCAGATCGATCCACCACAGCGGTGGAACGCACTCGGCCGCCACCATTGTCCACCCAGTGGACCGCACGTGTCACCGGAAGTGATGTTGCGCGCATGCGCAGAAGCCGTCACTTTGTAGTGACGGCAGTTGACGCCGGCTGCGCAGAAATGATGCGCGCAGGGGGTAAACAAACATCCGTAGTCAGGGAAACGCTGTTTACACAGGGGGGCGCCACCACCGCATGTGTGACCAAATGATCTGCCCCATATAGGCAAAAGCGTCTGATACACCAATATCCCAACACTGGTACAGAGCTGATATATAAGGAAGCATGAGAGAGAGAGCAGATCCACCTGAAGTACCACAATACATTGTTTGTGGAACAGGATATTCTGACAGGCGAGGATAGGAAAATCAGTGGCCATGTCAGGGCACATATATTTACTAGAATATATACTATATCGATGAGACACTCATATTAAAATGAGTTTTAAATCTTCTGTCAGGGGCACCTGTGCACATACCAGATATTCACAGAAAACACGCGTATGACAGCTGCTCATTTAACCCTCTTGGGGTCACAGAATCAAATCTGAATATCCACTCCGCTTCCTCCTTAGGATGCTCAGATCATGGTTTCCCCCCCTCGGACTGGTCCTAACCACCTCTAAGATTCTAAAGGTCATCTGTTTTGTGTCGCCCCCATGGATCCCGTTCATGTGCCTCGCAATCGGGGTGTCCCTCCTGTTCCTAATGTCTCCAAGGTGGTCACCCACCCTTCTCCTGAATTCCCTAACCATCTTCCCCACATAATCTAACCGGCATGTACACATGGCTACATATACCACCCCAGCAGACTTACATTTGGAAATCTCACGTATAAAGAATGTTTTATTATTAGCCGCACTACAGACAGAACTGCACGGTGTCATGTTGCCACAGAAACTGCAGTCTTCACATCTAAAAAAACCCTTTGGTTTAGTCCCCAGCCAGGTAGATCCCATGACAGGGGGCCTGTAGTAACTGTGTACCAATCTGTCCAATAAAGAGCAGCCTCTACAATAGGTGACACTGGGTGTCACGGAGATCATCCCCTTCAGATCCGGGTCGGACGTGAGAACATCCTAATATCTGCGAAGCACACTTATGATTTTATGGTTCTGACAGTCAAAAGTGCTCATGAGTCTTGTAATACCGGTGTCCTCATTCCGGCATCTCCCACACTTCTGTAGCAGTTCCTCCCTACTTTGATGTTCAGGTGACTATGTGCTGCCTGTAACACCGATCGCGGGTAGCCCCTGTCAAAAAAACGTCTCGTCAAATCGTCAGCCTGTATTCTGAAATCACTTAAACTGGAGCAGTTCCTTCTCAGTCTCAGATCCCTGAGGAAGGCGCCGGGTTTTGGCGCTGAAACGCGTTGGATAAGGTGGAATAAAGAAGATGATAAGTTGCCCGGCTCTTTGGTGAGTTATTTCTGAACCCTGAGCAGCGCGGACCGTGACACACCATACTCCCATCATATTCTTCTGGAACACACCACTATCCAGTGGTCGGTGGAGGTCCTGCAGCAGCTTGGAATTTTGTTTCCTAAAACGCCTACAAACCAGTTGTGGGGACCAACAACGATCTGCGCAAAGCATCACCTGTATTCCTAGAATCACTTGAAACGGGACAGTTCGCTTCTCGTCCTTCAATTCACTGTACCCCTTGAGGATGCCCCTCTTAAGTGGTACTGGATGGTGACTTTCCCACCTCAGGAGGCTGTTGGTGGATGTCGGCTTGCGATAGGTCCTAGTTAATAAGGACCCATCGGCCTCTTCTTAATCAGGACATCCAAAAAGGGGAGCTCTGTAGGACTGCTCTCTGAGGTAAATTTCAGGAAAATTTGGTTGATATTCAGGCACTTGACGAACTCCACGAAACTGTCCTCTGATCCAGACCAGAGCAAGAAGACGTCATCTATATATCTGGACCAGAGGACAATGTGGGGCTCCCACCAATTGGTGCCCTCCTTAAACACGATGGTTTCCTCCCACCAGCCCAGGTACAGATTGGCATACGATGAGGCACAGGAGCTCCCCATCGCAGTACCCCTGAGCTGGTGGAAGTACTTCCTGTCAAATAAAATGTGTTGTGATGCAGCACAAAATTCAATAAGTCAATGACAAAGATATTGGACTGTGGCAAATCCTCGTCCTCGTGTTGAGATAATACTCAACAACACGTAGTCCTTGATCATGAGGGATGCTGCTATACAAGGCCTCTACATCGATTGAGGCCAGTATGGTGTTAGCCTCTAGATTGACACCATCAAGTCGGCTGTATCCTTGTATAGGATGATAGACTCGTAACAAAAGGATGGAGAATTATGTCTACATACACCCCTGCGTTTTGGGTGCAGGCGTCGATGCCGGAGACTATAGGTCTCCCCTTCAGTACCTCCACCCCCTTATGCACCTTGGGGAGTGCATAGAAGGTAGGGGTCACCGGATGTGTTGGTTTGATGAACTCATATAAAGTTCATCAAACCAACATATCCGGTGACCCCTACCTTCTATGCCGGTTAGATTATGTGGGGAAGATGGTGAATTAGGGAATTCAGGAGTAGAAAGGGGTGGGTGACGACCATTGAGAGAAACAATTAGGAAACAGTGGTTAATGAGGCGATGATATCAGATTGTCTGTACAGAGGTTAAACACTGATCGTGTTTTCTGTGAATATCTGGTATATGCACAGGTGCCCCTGACAGAAGATTTAAAACTCATTTTAATATGAGTGTTTCATCGATATAGTATATATTCTAGTATAATATATGTGCCCTAACGTGAAACGCGTCGAGGCACGCGGGGATGGGCTTACCACCCTCATAAGCTAAGTACCCCTTTTCTCATTTGTGTGATACTAACTAGACATGGTTTCTTGTTATCAGAGGGGACCATGCAGATAGTGTGTTGAGATGCACAAAGTGTATGAGAGCTTATCATCTTGTTATCAAATTTCAAAACAGATATAAGGAGGTACTTGATAGATGGGTGGTGTCTCTTTTTAATACTAGGACACAATAAGTAGACCAGCTTGCCATAACATTCCTTATCCCTGGGTAGGTTCATCATAAGGGGAGCACTACCTCCTAACTTCCAGGGTGAGGATAGAGCATAAGCAGGGCTAGCCGCCGACGAGTGGGGGCACCACTACATACTTAGGGTGCCGACCTCCGCTGTCAGGCAGGTGTAAGGAGGGAGGCACGTAATAAGGACAGCATCCTTCCTTCACTCTACTCTGTGCACCTAGTTTTTTAATCACATTCGGTGTGTTGTGTTTGAAGTTAACAATAAAGTTATCATTTAAGGGTTTAATATGATTTACACTTTTTCCGAAACCTACGTTATCTGATTTTGAGTTAATAGATGCGTTTTTAGTGGTAAAAATGCATAGAAACGTAAATGCAGCAAAACATAGCCCTGCATTAGATGTGAAAGGGGCCTCAGTCTCTGCCAAAACATGTGCAAAAACTGAAATATAGTTAGGCCTAGTTCACATCTATGCTGCCTCTGTTCTTGCCTGTCCTGCGCTAGCGCAAATGCAAGCGCAGGTGCATTTAGAGGTGAGTGCAGGCAAGCGCATAGGCGCATGGATGCACTGCTCTTGCGCTCGCCTGCCTCAGTGCCCCCATTACCTGCTATGGCTGAGCGCAGCCAAGAGCAGGAGATGAAATCCCAGAAGGGCAGTTAGAATAAGCTGACGTCACCGCACATGCGCTTGGCCAGACGCACCCAGAAATGCGAATTGTAACATTTCCGGGTGTGTTAGGAGAAGTGCATGCGCGGTGATGTCAGCTTATTCTCACTCGCGCTTTTGGGATTTTGTCTCCTGCACTCAGCTGCGCTCGGCCATAGCAGGTAATGGGGGCACCGAGCGCAGGCGAGCGCAAGAGCAGTGCATCCATGCACCCATGCACTTGCCTCTAAATGCACCTACGCTTGTAACTGCGCTAGCGCAGGGCAGGCAAGCGCAGAGTCAGCATAGATGTGAAAAGGGCCTTAGAATTAAAAAGGGCCTTAGAATTAAAAACAGCTATCTGACTTTTCTTTTAAATAAACTCAAGTTTTTTTTTTAATATACTTTTCTTTGTAAAATAAGGTGCTAGGTACACATACTGGCACATATTCAGTTTTTAAAAATATACATCTGTTCTTGTTTTTCTCAAATGCATAGGTGTTTTTAATTCTAATTATATATCAGTACATACACATGTTTTGGCCGAGACTGCGTACTGCTGTGGACATTTTGGTGTAGATATATATAGAGAGAGATAGACAAATGTCAAACAGCTATATTATGTTTCACCCTCAGTTTGCACCCTTTAGTGTCTTTCATGTGGTACTAAAAGTGTTTGGCCTTGTATTTAGTTAAAAACAGGGTCCACCCCTATTTTTGATCGCCAGCTAGGGTAAAGCCGATGGCAGGAGCCCGCAGACCACAGCTGACAACTTTACCTTGGCTGGTATTTCCAAAACAAAGGTCACCCCATGCTATTTTTTTCAAATTATTTATAAATAAAAATGTTTTAATTAAATAAATAATTTTGGGGTCTGGTATTCCAGGCATGCAGCAAATTGTGGGGTATTGGTTTGTCTTTTGGTCTTTTGGTCCAAAAGACTTAAGCTTGTGAGCCACTACACGGCTCCCCACATCTCACAAGAATATATCCACTAAATTAATATCTAAAGTGAGCAAAGGACAAAAATAGAAAAATTACTTTTCTTACCATAGCAGATTCAGGTCAGACGACCAGTACACTCAGTGCTGTGTGCAGCTTTACCCAGGTTATAAGGGAGGCATCATAAGAACTTTAAGAACTAACTAATTTTCCACAATTTCAGCACCTGTCAATGTGTTTTTTTCTTGCACTCTTTTTGTTGCTGTGTGTGGCTGGGCCATATGGGTGTGTTTGTTCCAGCAGGTAGTAGTGTTGAATGCCATAACAGCCCACCTTCTGAGATAGGGGTTAATGTAAGAGGCTGGGCATACACTGTGAAAACCTCTGTGAACAGCACCCTATTTGAATCCCAATCTGTTTGCAGGACAACCAGTGGTCACTCCCTCTGTGAGAAAGGAGGTTGCTAGTGATTGGGGCTGGTGTCCTGCATTTATGATGCCTCCCTTATAAAAGAAAAAAAAGGCCCCATGTAGTCCAGTGGGATGTTCATTGACGAATCTTATGGTACCTTCACACGCCGCAATCTCGCCTGGGAAACCAAAAGGCGATATGTTGCCCCAAACTAATCGCCGTGAAATTGCCTCACAGTTGCGCCGTGTGATTGGGGAATTTCGCGGCGATAAATCACCGGTCGCCTGATTCCTGAGCACTGCTCTGTACTCACATGATGTTCCAAATTGATATGGCAAGTGACACCACATAACACAGCACAATCTGTGGCAACAGCCACGAGCCAACACACAGAAGAACAGACAGAAGAAGAATGGTGAAAGAAAAACTCAATTATGCCTTCTACATGTGCTGGAAACCCCACATCCGTGCAACCAACAAGCTGTGTACATAGATAACACAAACACCATTACGCACCTCCTGTGACGAGGCAGGGTCTTGGCTTGTGGCTAAAGATGGTTGCGCAAGGTGCCTGCTGCACCGTGTTCCCCGAGGAGCCTCATGGCCCAGGGTGAAGGTAGGAAGACATAATACCACAGACGTGGCTTAGGGACCTCCTCAGCTCCAGCCCTAGACTGGGCATCCATCCATTTGTTATGGACCTTGGTGAACTTGGTCCGCAGGTGCTTGATCTTCTCGGCAACCATCTGCACCGTCCAGGTCTTACTTGGGTCGAGCCGGTTGGCCAGCTCGACCAGGTGCCCGTAGACCACAGCCCTCACTGCCTTGTTTTTTATATTCAGGCAGTGACACCCGCCACAGGCATTTATGGTCTGGTACAGGTGAGGAGGTCGTAGACCACGCCTCACTGCCTTGTTTTTTATATTCAGGCAGTGACACCGCACAGCATTTATGGTCTTGGTACGGGTGAGAGTCGCGCACAAAATCAATACCAGCCATCTGTAAAAAACAAGAAAACTTGTGTCACAAAAAACATACATGTACATATCAGGTCACACCCTACTCTGTGTGGCTAGGGATGAGCGAGTATACTAGCTACTATTCGGAACTCGCCGAATAGTAGCGGTATTCAGGTACTCGCTACTCTCCGAGTATCTTATGAGTACTCTGGAGTAGCAAGTAATCCGATTACTTTCGCAGTGTATCATAATAAAAATAAAAGTTGTTAAAAATAATAAAATTACATACTCACCTGTCCGCCACCTGCACCGGGACTGTTCCAGAAGACCTGTGATCACTGGACAAGGACAAGCCAATCAGATGGTGACACTCACAATCACGTGATCGCTAGCGGCCACCTGATTGGCCAGATTGCAAGGTCCTTGCAGTACACCTAGGACCTTGCAATCTGGCCAATCAGGTGGCTGCTAGCGATCATGTGGTTGTGACGTGTCGCCATCTGATTGGCTGGCAGTCACAGGTCCTTGTCCGGTGATCGTAGGTCTTCTTGGGACAATCCCGGTGCAGGCGTCGGACAGATGAGTATGTAATTTTATAAATTTTATTCACTTTTAGGGTACTTTCGCAGTGTATCTATAGATACACTGCGAAAGTAATCGGACTCGCTATACTCGCAACGAGTACTGAGTACCGGGACCTACTCATTGCGAGTATAGCGAGTCCAAATATTTAGGTACTCGCTCATCCCTATGTGTGGCCAATCCATGTCCAGCACTACCAATGACAGGTGGTCTGGTAGTGAGCTTCTGTATGCAGATTCAGTAAAGGCCTTTACAAGTGGACTGAGATGGGACATGGTGCACATGCCACACCCTATATGAATTTTGGGGCTGCCCAGGGACAGATACAAAGCTTTGTACTTGAGAAATGGCACACATGGCATTACAACCAAATATAACACACACTATATACTGTACCTCAACACATATTTATGTACAATTAAAGTGGTGGAGGACACATTGTCCTGGCATTTGTCTCAAGGATCATTATGTGTGCAACAGGACACGGAGGGGTCTTACGATGCGTAGCCATCGCAAAACACACATCTACAGGACGCCACATGAAGCTGTACATAAGGCGCCTAAACTTCTGGCAACATATGGGTCTGCAGGCACACAGAAAACAACCTACATAATAAGCACAATAGCATGTCCCCTGACTTACCGTCTGTCCAACAGAGTTCTCGTGATGAGACGCTACTAGAGCAATGCACATTGAAGCAGGAGCAGGGGTGGAGCCTGAGCACATCACTTTTTATACACAACATGACCAATCAAAAAGCTGCACTGGCGCTTAATCAGTGGTCACAGGCGGCTACATCAATTAGATGACGCAGATGCTGTGTGATTGGTTGGTTACCATATAAAAAGCGCTAACGAGCAAGCTACGGCACACTTGCTGCCCAGAGTCATTAAGTAAGTACTGATGTTCACACGTGATCTGTGATATGGCTGTGTGTAGCGTTTGCATTACGGATCGTTATGGTGTACTGTAGCACACGCCCTAGTAGTGGTGTATGTAGTTTGTAATGATGCGGTTTGATTGATGTATTGTGTACGCAAATTGGATGGTTTAGTTTTTTCCCCCCAAAACACCCATGTGGCTTCAGTGAATGTCTGCCTGTGAAGATCCGGCCTTATCAACACCTCAGGGATGTATCTTGGACATGATGAGTATACAATAGTCTGCTGCGTGGCCTGATATTTTGTCCTTAAAACACATAGCTGGGGTACGTGTGTAATGTAATTGTATGTAACTGGTAATAAACATTATTCTGTACTTGTGAGCTTACTCTTTTCCTATGCCTTGTGCACATACATGAACATTATGGGCAGCTATATGGGGGTATGGTCATGATGTATCCATTGGGACGATGGAGATGTTGTTGTTGAGGAGGGCCATGGGTGTAGTGATAACAGGTTTGGTTGTGAGGCAGTGTAATGTTGTTTGTGGCCATACAGTGTTGCAATATATGTATGTGGGTGGCCATATCAGCAGACTTGGGTAGGATGTTGTTAAGTGGCTAGGAGATATGTAGGGAAGGAGGTGGTGGCTATTTTGTATGTGTGATGATGCGTTCTTGTTGTGATGTTTTTTTTCCTTACTTTTGCAGGGGTTGGTAGGTGTGAACATCATGGACCCTGATGGAGATGCTAGCGTGGCTCTTGCCTTGGTGGAAGAGGAATTGTGGCTGGAGGATAGAGGTAAGAGGTTGCGGGCTTGCAGACCATGGAGTGTGTGGGCTCGTGATTGGCTTCTGCAACGGGACAACCGGAGCCACATGTGGCTGGTCAGTGAGCTGTAGGATCGGAGTCGCATGATTTCAGAAACTATCTCCGTATGTCCGAGGACTCTTTCACATTCCTCTTGGAAAGCATAAGGCCATTGATAGTCCGACAGGACACTTTGATGCGTCGAGCTGTGCCACCTGAGGAGCGCTTGGCTGTAACTTTGTGGTTCCTGGCAACAGGTCATTTAAGGACAGACCTGCAATACACTTCACGTGTGTCACTGTCCTTGCTGAGCCGCCTGATCCCCAAGACGTGTGAGGTCATCTGGAGTAGTCTGCTGCCATCCTACATGCAGTTCCCAACAACCCCCGCTGAATGGATGGATGTTGCCAGAGGTTTTGAAGATCGATAGCAATTTCCAAACTGCGGGGGTGCATTGGATGGTAAGCATGTGAGGATCACGAAACCCCCCAACACGGGGTCCTTGTATTATAATTACAAAGGATATTTTAGCGTGGTCCTCATGGCCCTGGTGGATGCTCACTATGAGTTCCTCTACGTGGACGTTGGAATGAACAGGCATGTCTCAGATGGGGGTGTGTTTGCACACTGCTCCTTGGCCCAAGAGCTAAGGAGAGGTGTTCTGAACTTGCCCTCAAATTATGAGACAACCCATCATCTCAACTTTGCGTTTGTGGGGGATGAAGCATTCCCACTTCAGGCTCACCTACTACGGCCATATCCACAGAGGATGGTTACTTCTGAGCAGCGCATTTTCAATTACTGGCTATCCCGGGCCCACCGTGTGGTTGAAAATGCGTTCGGGATCATGGCCAATACATTCTGCGTGTTTCATACACCTTTGCATATGAAAGTGGAATCTATTGATGTGGTAGTGCTGGCCTACTGTGTGCTGCATAACTTCCTGCATCGTAGGGATCGGTCATCATACACGCCGGCACGTTATGTTGATTCTGTGGACCCCACAGCAGGGGAGGTCCATCCCGGGGATTGGCGTGCTGCCGACCATGGTGTGGCGCCACTCCAGCCGCTGAGCCATGGTCTGAGTCAGCAGGATGCCAGGAGCTGCAGAGACGCATACTGCTCCTACTTTAATGGCCCTGGGGCAGTGGCCTGGCAGCACCAGCAGGTGTAGGTTGGCTGCACCAGGAGGCTTTGGGTTGTGTATTTGTTAATTTGTTTTTTTACACGTTAGTTAGTTAGTTAGTTAGTTAGTTAGTTAGTGTTTATTATTTTGGTTGTATAGTGTGACATGTTTGGGTATGGGCATTTTGTGTAATAATTTTGTCTTTATTTGTATGATGTTGACACATGTTTTTT
Source organism: Allobates femoralis (assembly GCA_033576535.1). Taxonomy (NCBI): domain Eukaryota; kingdom Metazoa; phylum Chordata; class Amphibia; order Anura; family Aromobatidae; genus Allobates; species Allobates femoralis. The sequence continues at coordinate 380,196,491 of JARQOC010000005.1, read as the reverse complement.
TTATGTATTGTGTGTGATTTGCAAGTACCTTTGTTTTTGTGCACAAAAAGTCAAACTAAAAACAAAACCCACACAAACAAACCTGTGTCTGTCGTTACTTTGAATACAGGGCAGTTGCACATAGCTTTATGCTGTGCACAGAGGTATGTGATCCATAAAATGTTATTGATGGGTCTGTGCTGCTTTGTCTGCTGATGTGCAGTACTCAGGTCTAGCCCTTTGGCCCACACTGTATGCCGTGACTGTGTGTACATGTCCATTATGATGTGTTTGGCCACATGGGAACATGTCCACACACATGGAGCATGCAATGGTGTTTGTGGGGGGTGTAGGTACACTTCTGTACACACACACACAAACATGTGCGCACACAAATACATCAGTTCAGCCATGGCAACATGGCGTGGACCAATGCAGGCACATATGTCCATAGTGTGGTTTGTATCTTACCGCCATCACCTACAGACGCACGCATAGCCATTCTTTCGTGTAATCCACTGTACTGCACAAGACTGCTCCTGTGTGACTCTTTGGCGTCTCAAAAGTGTGTTGCAGGAGCCACAATTGACGACACGAGCATGTCTTTGTGAGAAACTCCGAGACACAACCGCGTCATGTATTAGCCAGCCTTCAAGAGCAGGCTGGCCAATCGTAACGCAGTGGTGTTGACCAATGAGTGGCTATAGGTCGCGGTGTGTGACCGCTGTGGCACGGCTATGTCCTCGGGGCGCTGAAATTGTATGCCCTCATTGCCTTTGGGATTGCGACGTGTGAAGCGGCGAGGGAATTCCACCCGATTGGTTCCGCTGTGGATGAGGCCATTTCCGGGGCGACACATCGCCTTTCTTTCAGGGCGAGATTGAGGCATGTAATACCGCCAACGGCGATCTGAGGCGATCATGAAAAACGTGCATGCGCATGTTAGTTCGCCTCATATCGCCAGCTGATATTGCGGCGTGTGAAGGTACCATTAGTCTTACAGCATATTGGGACATGCCCCATGTTTTATAAGACCAGGCACTCTGCCAGGACTCTGATTTGTGATCACCTCAGTGAGGTCATGATATCCTCCGTTCACACAAGTGTTAAATGTGATCTCACGATGATTTCCAGAGCTAGAGATCATCATTGTATCACAATTGATCCCTGTGTGACCAGAGATTCTTGACCTCATTGAGGTGATCCCACGTCAGGGTCCTCACAGGGAAAAGCAGTCTCTGCTCTGTGCAGGCACCGGTGCTATGTTACCGGAAGACGGGCACACACACAAGAGGAGAAACCACAGGACGCTGTGGGAGACGATCGCAGGGAAGGAGGTACTGAGAGGAGAGCACACATAGGTGGGGGACAGATCAGGGGTTGTGGGGGCAGTTTGGACGGTGGAGGGAAGATTGGGGGATGTGGGGGCAGATTGGAGGCTGGGAGGCAGACCGAATGGTGGAAGCAGGGTTTTCTGGCATGCACCGGCTTCGGCACCATTTTCAAAATGGGGGGCAAGTGCGGAGAAACTTTTGCATATCAGAGCTTGCATGGCACTAGGTGAGTATATTACTCTGCCTTATGACATGTTTGATCTTGTCAGATGGCAGACAAATAATTTTTTACTGCCGATATCAGTTTGACTCCTGTGATGACCAATATACGGAGTATACCAGTAATCATGTGATCGGTACCAGGTAAAAACATCCCAACTTACAATCTGCAGGATCTGAGCTATCCCCAGTAGCTGAAACCTTGGAAATTTTCTGACACTGGTGGGCGCTAGAGGCTTTTTCTGTTCTTATGTCTCTAGACGTAAGAACAGAAGAAGTACCCTCACTTCTGGACATTACTATGGGGTTAATGTACAGTCATAGCCAAAGTTTTGAGAATGACACCAAAATTATATTTTCACATGATCTGCTGGCCTCTGGTTTTTATTTGTGTTTGTCTGATGTTTATATCACATACAGAAATATAATTGCAATCATATTATGAGTACCAAAAGGTTATATTGACAGTTAGAATGAGTTAATGCAGCAAGTCAATATTTGCAGTGTTGACTAGGGATGGGCGAATCTACTCGTTACTACTCGGCACTCGCCGAGTAGTAAGGGATTTGCCCGACTCGTTGCTGTGCGAGTAATCGCAGGGCTTACTCGCACAGTAACGAGTCCGGTCCCCCCCGCCCCCACCCCCTCGTCCTAAGTTAGGACTGGGCTGGGGGAGCGAGCAGGGAGCGAAGGGAGGGGGGAGAAATTCTCCTTATCGCTCTTCCGTCTTCCGGCTGTCTGCTCTGTGCCGGACTCGGGTCCTGCGGGCTGCCGCAGCTCCAGGGTCCTAGAGCCCCCTGCTCTCCCTGTGTACAGACATGAATCTATTGGTAAGTGTTTACATGTATTTTTTGAATCTTGCACCCACCATAAGAGGTGTGCGCCCATACTGATATATATAGTTATTTATATTTGGAGCAGCACCCCACCCAGTGACTAATGTGAGAACATTCACACAGGTGTTACACACTCCCTTTAAAGGCAGGGTTTTACATATAGCCTTGAGACATTCCCTTTAAGACCATGATTTTAACTGCATTAGGGCATTTACCCATTCACACTTCCACGTTGCAGACATGAGGGTGAGATTAGGACCCAGTATAGTGAAAGAACTCTGTAAACAGTTACTGGGCTTATGATTTCATGGCTGTGATATCAACTAATGCTTTCACATTTATTCTTTAGACCAGGGCCAGCTTTCAGTAGCTTTCTAAATATTTCCATGATTCTTATTATATGATGCAATAAATTCACACAGTCATTCTGGCATTCCCTTTAAAGATACAGCGTGGTGTGCAGCTGATCTATTGGTAAGTCTGGACTCAGACTCGTCGGAGTCTAGCGATTCTGAGTAGTTTAGGATTCGCCCATCACTAGTGTTGACCCTTCTTCTTCAGGACCTCTGCAATTATCCCTGGCATGCTCTCAGTCAACTTCTGGACCAAATCCTGACTGATAGCAGTCCATTCTTGCAAAATCAATGCTTGCATTTTGGCAGAATTTGTTGGTTTTTGTTTGTCCACCCGTCTCTTGATGATTGACCACAAGTTCTCAATGGATTAAGATCTGGGGAGTTTCCAGGCCATGGACCAAAAATCTCTATGTTTTGTTCCCTGAGCCATTTAGTTATCACCTTTGCTGTATGGCAAGGTGTTCCATCATGCTCGAAAAGGCATTGTTGGGCGCCAAACTGCTCTTGGACGGTTGGGAGAAGTTGCTCTTGGAGGACATTCTGGTACCATTCTTTATTCATGGCTGTGTTTTTAGGCAAGACTGTGAGTGAGCCAATTCCCTTGGCTGAGAAGCAACCCCACTAGTGATGGGCAAATCCTAATTTACTCGGAATCGCTTGACTCTAGCGAGTCCGAGCCCGGGACTCGCTACTCGTTGCGAGTCTAGCGAGTCCAATGTTAATGAATGGGGAAGTGAGTAATAGCGAGTAGTGTGCGATTTACAAATCACAGATGTGTCTCGGAAGCTTCAGCCTGAAGCAATCCTAGTTTTGTCTGAGACTGACAAAACTAGGATTGCCATTGATTTGCATTGGACTCGTTTACTGTGCAAGTAATCGCTGGGAAACTTGCACAGATAAGAGTCCGGCTGTCTGCTTTGTGTGCTGGCTGCCACAGCTCCAGGGTCCTAGAGCCCGCCTGCTGCCTGATGTAGCAGAGCTGAGATTGTTCTCAGTCTGCTCATTCCCTGTGCATAGACATCTATATCTATGCACAGGGGATGTAGCAGAGAGGACATCACGTTTTGGACTGCGTCGGACGAAGAGGATTTTTTTAATTAAAGATGGAGTCCCTAATGGCTTTTTTTTTTATTTCTAATAAAACATTTTTCTCTGTGTTCTGTTTTTTTTAAAACAATTTAATAGAAATTCATGGCGGTCATGTCTAATATTGGCGTGACCGCCATAAATTTCGGGCTTAGGGCCAGCTGATAATACAAAGCTGGCCCTAACCTCTTTATTACCCAGCGTGCCACTGCCACCACGGCCGCTGGAAGAGCGGGGTTCAGCGCCAGAGGATGGCGCTTCAATGAACGCGCCATCTTCTGGGGCGGCTGCGGGCTGCAATTTGCAGCGGGGGGTGCCCAGAAAGCTTGGGCATCCCTGTGCTGCGGATTACAGCCCCCAGCTGCTTAGCTGTACCTGGCTAGACATAGAAATTGCGCGGAGCCCCACGCATTTTTCTTATTATTGCATGAAATTCATGAAATAATTAAATAAAAGGGCTCCCCTATATTCTTGTGTCCGGCCAGGTACAAATAGGCACCTGGGGGTTGGGGGCAGCCCGTCGCTGCCTGCTGGATCCGGCTGGTTCCAGAAATACGGCGAAGACCATGTAATTTTTTTTTCTGAAAAATCAATAAAACAATCCTAAAAAAGGGACTGCATCTTTATTAACCCCTCGCCCATGGTCCAGGGGTTAATAAAGATGCAGTCCCTTTTATTTACATTGTTTTATGGATTTGTCAGAAATAAATTTCACGTGGGCTTCGCCGTATTTCTGGAGCTAACCGGATCCAGCAGGCAGCGACGGGCTGCCCCCAACCCCAGGTGCCTATTTGTACCTGGCCGGGCACAAGAATATAGGGGAGCCCTTTTTTTTAATTATTTCATGAATTTCATGAAATAATAAAAAAAAATGCGTGGGGCTCCGCGCAATTTCTATGTCTAGCCAGGTACAGCTAAGCAGCTGGGGGCTGCAATCCACAGCGCAGGGTGGCCCAAGCTTTCTGGGCACCCCCCACTGCAAATTGCAGCCGCAGCCGC